>BFEA01000241.1:949481-963156 GCA_003427395.1 Chara braunii
AGAGAGACAGGGACACTGTCGACTCCTTTACGAAAAGAGCTGCAAAACTAAAGCCCCGGATGTTTTTCTGCCCCTCTTGAAATATGCTTGCCGGTTCCATCACATCCGCMATTGACCAGATGGACGGATTTTTTCCTTTGTTGCAAACGCCGAAATACCGATTGCTTCAGGCCATACTCAGCCTGYCAGTTTCCTGAACGTATCTGGCAGCAAGCACAGCCAGCCGACCGCATTTGGCGGTAATCATGTCCGCAGCAAGTGGGGAGAGTCCGACTGGGAGTATGCCCTGAGAGTCGCCGGCAGTCGCAGGCCGTCGCAACACGGCCCGCGGAACGAAAAAGAAACGATTGCATCGTCTGACACAAGCACGATAGTTTCATCCGTTGCTATGAATCGGTGCAAGTGCATTAGCCAGAAAAAAAAAACTCCAAGAAAAACAACACTCTACAACTGCGTGGACACGGTTGTATCCGCTGCGGAATCTCCCCCACGGCTATAATTAAGAGCAGTGGTACACAGGCGGTGAAACATGAAATTGAGAGAGAACTCAAGGTCGAATCGAAATTCTTCGCCACACAGAACTGCCTGCGGTGAATCGTGGGCAAAGACGGAGGGACAAAAGGGAGAAGAGGACAAGAAACGAGTGAGAAGCTGTGAGCTATATCGGAATACCGTGCCTCTTGCCCGACCTCCCCCCCTCCCCCCTACAAGTGTATCTTGCCATCCTCTGCGGCCAGATACGCTCCTTCCCTGTGCCGTGTGGCCAGGCACTTCGGGATGGGAAGTCTCACATCGGCCCTGAGGGAAGGCAGGGGGGGGGGGGGGTGGCCTGCGTCCACCGGAACAATAAACTGAACCAAAAAGAAAAAAAAAAGCCCTGAACAACCGTGTGGGCATGGTTGTATCTGCTATGGGGTCCTCCCTGCGGCTATAATTAAGAGTGGCGGTGCGCAGGCGATGAGACGTGACATTGAGAAAGAGCAACGTTCCTTGCTTTATTGGGAAAAAAAAAAAAAAAAAAAAAAACTTGGACAACGTTTTATCTCAAGGTCGGATCGCATGCGCAGAGCTGCCAGCGATACTCCATGGGCAGAGAGGGAGGGACAAAAGAGAGAAGAGGACAAAAAACGAGGGGGGGGCTCTGAGCCTTGCCGGAATACCTTGCCTATTGGCCACCCCGCCGCCCCCCAGTATTTTCTCCCTGCCGCCAAACAACCGCTGTCTCTGCATTTATATCGACAAGCTGTTGAATTGCGGACAACAATTTAAACAGCCAAAAACAGGGGGGGTTCTTCACGGAAAAAAAAAAAGAAAGAAGATATGCCACTTCGGCGATAAAGGACAATTAAAAAAAATAAAAATAAACCCCCTCCGTCGCCTCCGCTTCTCACTAAGCATCTTTTTGTGTTTTTTCTTTCTCTCTTCCCTGTCTCTCTTCCACAGCCGAATCATCTCGTGCCGCTGCTCAAAGGACGAGAGCAGCACTCGCAGCGCGACAACGACAGTACCGGGAGGCGCATATTCAACATATTTCTGTGTGGCACAACAGTGGGCGCCTGCACACCGCAACACTTACCGGCGCACAAACTTTGATCGACACTGTCGATCTCGGGAACAGAACAGCATGTGGACATTGTGCCGCAGAAAAATGGTCTCACGAGCATACATGGACCACGCTCTGCTGTCGACAAGGACGCGTCCAGCCGGCGCTTTGGACCTACCCCCCTCCCAACACAGCCGCTGATCAAGTCCTCCGCTTATGGGAAGCAGACACTTTACAGGCCAGATTGTTGCGCTCGCGTGCGCGGCAGTTCAACAATGCGCTTGCACTCACATCCCAGATTGTCCGAGAGCCGCAAGCGCCGCCGGGCGCTTGGCCAGGCATGGTTCGAATCAACGGCCCTTTACGTCATGCTTTAGGCCCCCTTATCCCAGATCCTGACCGTCAACCTGCCTTTACACAACTCTATGTGTTAGATCCACAAGATGATCATGACGCCACGATTGTGCGTCTCAATCGATTCGACTTACCCCCTGATATGCCGCTCGCCACCGTCCGCCAAATCAAAACTCTGTTGCGCAAGCTACATCGCCTCCTCTTAGTCTATAACCATTGGGTTCATGATTTCATTACTGTTTCCGAACTCCCTGATGCTATGATACACGATCGGCATATTGTAATCAACCCCGATGCTCGCCCCGTGGGTGAACACGATCGAAGATATAATAAACCTCAAGGCCTTAAAGAAATATGTCTGCTTATGCATGATCAACCCATGAATCGTGAAATAATCGTACATCAATGCGGTGGCGGCGTATTGCCCATTGCTGAGACAAACCGTGCCTTTGACCCGTTGCATTATGTCCTCCTGCTCCCTTCTGGAGAAAACGGTTGGACACCTGACATGGATGACGAAAATGACCCTGATGCTGCCCGAATCACTGCTCGTGCTTTCTACGCTTTCCACCTTAACACACGCGCCACGGAACGCCTTACATTGTTCTATGCATCCCGACTTTTTCAAGAGTACGTTTGCATGGCATTTGCAAAAATCGAAAACTGTCGTTTTTTATACAATAGATTGCATCAGTCCGAGATCCGCGCTGACCTTTACCAAAATGTGCACGATCACTTAATGCAATACGACAACGCCGACGACATTGGACAACGTGTTATCTTACCTGGCACCTTTACAGGTGGCCCGCGAGATATGCACCGTCGATATCAAGATTCAATGGCGACTGTCCAAGATTATGGCCCACCGGATCTTTTCATCACAATCACCTGCAACCCGCGCTGGCCTGAAATCCAAGACGAACTTCTTGGCAACCAGCAGCCCTCTGACAGGCCGGACTTGCTGGCGCGTGTATTCAAAGGCTATCTACAACAATTTATTCGCGACATTCACTTCTCGCACATATTTGGTCCTACGGCAGCTTACATATATGTCGTTGAGTTTAAAAAACGAGGACTTCCGCATGCTCATTTGGTGGTGACCTTCACAAACGACCACAAAATTTCCTCGCCGGAACAAATCGACTCCATTGTTCATGCTCAAATTCCCGCAAACCCTGCATTGCGTGACCTCATGCTCTTGCACATGGTTCACAACACGTGCGGCGTTCACAACCCGCGAGCTTCTTGCATGCATAATGACTGTTGTTCGCATCACTTCCCCAAAGATTTTTCTGACCGCACGACATGGAACGAAGAAACTGGCTATCCGATTTACTGCAGACAAGCACCGGGTGAAGGCGGCGCTACRATTCTCCGAGAAAATCGTCAGATTGACAACTCTTGGATTGTTCCATATAACCCATTCCTYCTTCTACGCTATCGCTGCCATTTAAATGTTGAGATTTGCGYCTCTACTGCGGCTTATAAATACATGTTCGAATATATCATGAAAGGCCCTGATCGGGCGATGGTTGCCGAAATCACAACCGCAAATGATGAAATTCAAGCATTCCAAGATATGCGCACAATTGGCGCGGTTGAAGCGTGTTGGCGGATTTTCGAATTTGCTGTTTCTGAACGCTACCCCGCTGTTTCGGCGCTGCCTGTCCATGCAGAAAACCGGCAACGTATATACTTTCGCCGTCACCAAGCGGCACGCATTGCACAAGGGCCGCCGCCAGAGACGGAGCTGACCGCATGGTTCAAATGGAATCTTGAACACATAAATTCCCCTGATGAAATGAAACCTCTTTACAAAGAYWTGATCCGCCGCTTCCGCTTCGATAAGCCCAGCMAAAAATGGGTTTTGCGTCGCCATTCGACAAAYACAATTGGTMGAATGCACACCATCCACCCTAATGCTGGCGATACCTTCTACCTCAGAATGCTCCTTSAATCACCAYACTCWYGTGGCGTGACATYGTTCGCCGAACTTCGAACSRTCGACAACGAACTTCACCCGTCGTTCSAATCGGCYTGYCGCGCTCTCGGCCTCCTCAACGATAATACTCAATTCGACRCTGTGTTGCGTGACGCTATACTCACAGCATCTCCRGCAATGATCCGCGACCTCTACGTCCACATTGTCTTACATTGCGCGCCCGCTGATCCTAAAGAATTGCTTGATACACACTGGGAACAAATGACCGACGATTTTCACCGAAATCTTCGTGCCGCGAATGTCGCTCCTCCTATTATAAAAATCATGCTTCTCATTGACATAGAAAATCGTCTTCAAAAAGAAGGTGAGCAACTCGAAGATGTTGGTCTCACTCCGCCTTCTGCCGTTGAACGAAACGAAGCCAATGACCTTGCCGAATGGCCGCATGAACAACATATTCCCCAATTAATTCATGATGAAACTTCCTATGATAAAGAAGCTTTGCAAAACACCTTGGCTACAAATTTGTCGCTCCTACGCCCATCCCAGCATGCTGTCTTCCAGCGCGTTGTTGCTGCAGCCGTGCGTAATGAAGCGCTTTATCTTTTCATTGATGCGTCGCCGGGCACCGGCAAAACTTTCTGCTTCAACACAATCCTTGCGCACCTTCGAAACCAAGATCACGTTGCACTCGCTGTTGCATCCAGCGGCATTGCGGCGACTCTCTTGGACGGCGGCCGCACATTCCATTCGCGATTCAAAGCCCCTCTCACTCCAACTGCTACATCTTCCTTGGACATTCCAAAGCAATCCGCACTTGCTGACCTTATTCGAATGACCGTTATCATTCTTTGGGACGAAGCATGAATGATTCACAGGTTTCATGTTGAGGCGCTCGACCGCACACTCCAAGACCTCTGCTCCTCGACTTTGCCTTTCGGTAGCAAAATACTTATTCTTGCTGGCGACTTCCGGCAAATTCTCTCCGTCGTGACAAGAGGAACACGTCCACAAACCGTCGACGCATGTATTAAATCGTCGCCGTTATGGCCGCATTTTGACACAATGCGCCTCTACGAAAACATGCGTGTTCTCACCCAAGTCAATACTGCTCAAGGCCATGAGTATGCTCAGTGGCTACTAACACTCGGAAATGGCGACCTCCCTCCTCCCCCAAATACCACCGCGCCTGCAATTGAGCTCCCTCCTCATCTATGCCTCCACGAAGGAACTCGACAACTTATCGCATGGACATTTCCACAGCTCCAAGCTAACTTCGAAAACTCGCAATGGCTTGCTGACCGCTTAATCTTATCGCCTAAAAACAAAAACACTTCTGCAATTAATTCTATTATACTTGAGCAATTCCCGGGCCCTTTCATTACTGCCCTCAGCTCCGATTCGCTCCTTCCCAATGAAGAATACCCCGATGTCCCTATCGACGTACTTAACTCAATTGATATCCCGTCTCTCCCTCCTCACGTTTTGCGCGTTAAAAAAAATGCGTCTGTTATGCTCTTGCGAAACATTGCAATGAGAAATGGCTTATGTAATGGAACACGCCTCATTATTGATTCCATTACTAACAAACGACTTCTGCATGCACGAATCTTGCCATCCCTTCAACCTATCCTCCTTCCACGTATTCTGCTCACAGTTACAGACCATACAAGTCCCTTCCCTTGGCAACGTCGACAATTCCCTGTCCGACCTGCTTTTGCTATTACCATAAACAAATCTCAGGGCCAATCCATTAAACATGCAGGCGTAGATCTCCAACAGCAATGCTTTGCACATGGACAGCTCTATGTTGCCACATCAAGGGTTGGTGATCACGCTCGTATCCGCTTTACCCTTCCAGTCACAACTAACCAAACTGTTAATATTGTCTACAAAGAAATTTTGTCATAGCTCGCGCCTTCCACGCTTTCCAAAGTTAGTCACATGTTGTTTACAAGGACGTCCTGTCATGAGCGTTGCCATCGTTTGCTCGCGCTCTTTCTATCCACCCGCTCACTTCATTTTTTGCCCCCCCTGCAGTTTCTCCAAAAGATTCTCCGACGGACAAAAAAATGAAGACCTCTCCATCGACCACTGCTGCTGATATCCAAGTTCTTCCTGCTTCTACATCCGATGCCCCGACTACCGCCGCGACCTCTGCTTCCTGCACAATTTCTACTACATCCTCGGCCTCTGCTTCCTACGCAATTTCTGCTACATCCTCAACCTCTGCTTCCTGCACAATTTCTACTACATCCTTTACTTCAGAACCTCTGCCTTCATTGCCCCCTGCAACCACTATTCTCCCATGCCTTGGCCTGGATGACATCACACTCAGCCAGATCCCTCTCCCATCCTTCCGCGCTTCCACTTCACAAACTACTGCTTCCACCGTCACAACCTCCACACCCATTAGATGGGACGCTTGGCTCACTCTCATTAACAAGGGTAATATCGATCATATTATTGAGCAGCTCCTCTGGGAAAGCTTCATCATCACAGACCATGCAGCTTTCTCACCACACATATATGATTTCTTTTCCGCTTACAAAGAGAGCCGCACGCTTTCTCTCCGCCGTCCTGATCCTTCACCCGATCCCAATGTTTGCTATGCACAATCCAGAACATTCTTGCTAAAAATCATTAACGACGACTACAACCGAACACCTTCCCCCCGCACGCCACGCCCGCAATATCAATACGAACGCATCACCACTGCCCACCATAGACATTCCTTCATTCGTTCTGCACCGCTGCCGCAGCCACCGTTCCTCCGCTCTCACGTTGTCCACGAGCCCGGTCCGCCCTGGTGGCTCCCGCTCGAGCCCTGGGGCATCACACGTGCAACGACCGTCATCCATGATATCCTCGCCGCCCGTCACACCTTTGCCATCTATAACATCCCTCAACCGCCACGCACCTGGGAGTATCTCGACAACCTCATTTTTCTTCACCACGATCACATGCAGTTGCCGCTCCCGCCCTTCTCTACCTTCCGAGCCGGCATTGTCCACCACGCTTTCACACAACTCCGAGCCCTTGCTCCTGCACCTCCTCGCTGATCCCTCTACAACTTTCTCCTCCGCACACAACCATCAGCTGCTTACCACGCTGTCACACAACTCCGAGCCCTTGCTCCTGCACCTCCTCGCCGATCCCTCTACAACTTTCTCCTCTGCACACAACCATCAGTTGCGCACCGGCCGGCTTTTCACCGTGCTCACCGACCGCAATTCCCCGAGGCTTCATGCACGCGCTCGCCCCTCCGACGGAAAGACGGATCGCGACTTCACACCTGCGAGCCTGTCTACGAGCAAAAAAATCTGCGAGGGGGAGACAGAGGGAGAAACAAAGCGAGAGGGTGGCAGCCGGACACGACAAGAACGAGAACGCCTGACATAGAGAGGCAGCACATCTGTGAGCAGCAGTAACTGCAAGAGAGTGACAGCGGCCGAGGCAAGACGACAGAGTCACAGCAAAAGTTGTCCGATGCGGCGTCGGCGGCATGTCATTTCCTCCTGATCTTTCGCTCTCTGTTCCCTGACGGCTCTCCATTCCCACACTCAAGCCTACAATGGACACCCTTGTGTCGTCAGATGCCGTGCTGCGATCGCTACGCAAGACCTCCGGCAGTTCTCTATGTTCTCCATCGAAGAAAAACAGAGAGCGAAAGAGAAAAAGACGCAGCAAGGAATAAGGAGAAAGAAAGAGAATGAAAGAGAGGGCCGGAAAGACAAAGGGGGGCAGAGAGAAAGCCCGCGAGAAAGAAAGAGAGAGAAAGAGACAGACACGGAAAGAGAAATATAGACTCCTTTTTTCCTGCGGCCCAGTTACTCTCTGAGATGTTCCTTCGGCGATACAGACACAATGCGATGTGGTTTTCACCTAGCATAAGACACAAAGAGACTCCTGTTCTCTCAAAATGTCCCTTAGGCAATACACACACAATGGAGGCTGCTTCTCGATATATTTTTGTGAACACGGTGGCGTGCCGTTTTTGACTGCCATATTTGTGTTGTGCCCATCCCAATATAAACTCTTTTTTTCCTGCAGCCCGGTTACTCTCTAAGATGTTCCTTCGGCGATGCAGACACAATGGAATGTAATTTTCGACTGGCATAGGATACAAAGAGACTCCTGTTCTATCAAAATGTCCCTTGAGACATACACACACACTGGACTGCCATTTCAGGGTGGCGCCTGCGATACTTCTCAATATATTTTTTGTGGACACGGTGGCCTGCCGTTTTTGACTGCCGTTTTTGCGTTGTGCCCGTCCCGGCTCTCTGTGCCGTCTCCTTTTCTCCTGATGGACGATTCCTCTCCAAATGCCCCCATCGCTTGACGGATGTGTCAAAGTCTCCCTTGCAACATACGCACACAATGGATTGCCATTTTCTACTGCCACGTTTGTGTTGTCCGCCTGCTGGCTCGAATGCTTCTCGGGATTTTTTGTCGCTGCCTTCGCCCGCAGCGTAGCTGCGGCGGGTCCACTTGTATATATAAAGGAAAAACCGTTTCAACCGTGAAATAAATTGCAGTGGCAATTTGACGAGTTTTCCATTTTTGCCACTCTGCCGGTTCTCCCCTTTGTGCGACCGGTAGCCCTCATAAACCTGTGCTACCGGTCCTCCCAAATTTAGGGCGCCGGGGTAGTGGTGGTGTAGACCATGGCTACGCCGGACCCGGACCCGGACATTTCCGGACATGGAACCGGACCCGTGTCCGGTAGTTTCCGGACGCCCAGAATTCCGGACATTTCCGGACCTCCGGACATGGGGGGGATCCGGACGGTCCGGATGGCTGGACAGGTCCGGAAATGTCCAGACCATTAAAAAAAAAAAAGACAAAATCTGAAAAAAAAGTATGCTATTCAGAATAACAATGCAAACCACTTTTGCCTCAGAGTCATGTCAGAATTCCTAACCAAACTTGAGTTACAAGTCAAAAACTATAAAAAAGCTTTAAAAAAGACTTCCAAATGCAATGACTTGCTGATTTCTACTGCCGAGACTGACTGCGAGGCTGTATAGTACATCCGTAGGTTAGATTCACAATTTTGTTTGGCTGAGGGCTAACCAAGAGACCTACCTGTAAGGGAATTCGTGAGGGACATATCTGCAAATCTGGAAAATATAGGCCCACCAGTAACTCAAATTCCTACAGCTATACCTTAACTGCGTATAGCAGGCCCGGGCTACCCCTAGGACAGACAGGCCCTAAGTGGCCTATGCTGATAGACGGTCCTATAGCCTATAGCCGGGTCCGGTAGAGGCCGAGAGGCCGAAACAGAAACGGTACCGGTMRGTCAGTCAGKCCGGTCTAGGTCTAGTGTAGTCTATAGATAGGTTAGGCCCATCGGTTCAGGACTTTTGGCAGTTCATTTCTCGCGAAGCAGGGTTGGAGAAGCCAAGCAAGTTGGTGGCGGTGACGGTCTGCAGGGGGCATCCTGAGACCTCGCTGTGGACAGCAGCCATAGCCGGCCCAGTCTGAGTCTACCATAGCTGGGGCATCCTCAGCGCATCTACCCCTGGGGTATCTTCGTCTGTCCGGGCTACATCGAGGCTCTACACTGTGTACTCGTGGGTGGTGGCAGCCATAGCTGCCTGTTCCTTCGTCAGAGTTGTCCATCGGCCCCGAAGACTCCATCGCAGGACCTGTTCTTCATCAGGGTGGTTGCCGCTGGCCTCTGGGAGGCCATTCTGATGTGGCGCTACTAACTGGGTGTAGGATAGAGAGTGGGGTGTGAGTTCTGAGWGTGGCGAGATACTGGAACAAACTCTGTTACGATAATTGTTTGAGTTGGCTCATCATCAGTGCAATTTCAATTGTTATCCTCGCAGGTTCTACTTGTGATTGGTTGTTGGGAGTTTGTCAGAGAGAGAGAAACACTGTGTGTCTTCTCCCCATCTGTGCATAGCTGTTTTCAGCTGCCTACTTTGATCTGTGTGCAGTGTGGACTCTGTCTCCTCTCCCCCTTCTCTTATGCATGTATGGGCGTGTATGAGATTGTCTGTGTGTGAGTGGCGGTAAAAATCGTCAGACAACCAAGATCACAACATAAAAACTAATAACAGGTAATGATTCTAATGAATTATTAATAATTTAAAAATTGGGGTTGTCTAATAAATTATTATAGAGAGAGAGCATGTCCGGACCCCCCAAAAAAAGCATAAACGGGCCTGGAAAACCCCCAAAACAATTTTGGGGGCTTGGCTCCTCAATGGGGAAGGGTCCTGGACCCTTTTTTTTTTTTCCCCTCGAATTTTGGCAGATCCGGACCTTCCGGACCGGACGTCTGGAGTCCGGACTGAATCCAGACCGTCTGGACGGCGGTCCGGACGTCCGGATCGTAGCCATGGTTTAAACCACCAGTACCCTGCCCACACAAAATTTCCTGACTTCCTCAAATCATGGAAGACGTAGGCAGGCCTGGTAAAGGCTTGGTACAGGCTCGGGGCACGTGCGGATGGTCATTCGTTTCGAAAACGACCGACCACGCTGGATCATGTGGTGAGTGGTTGAGCGAGGCCCCTCGTACTACGAACACAGGAGCCCCTGCTCCACTAGTCTCGACAAAATGAGAATGAATCTTGTATCAGATCATGGGTCGATACAGGAAGGATTGGCATAGTCTTGCATGTGGTTTTTGTCCTTTTGTGCATGTGGCGAGTGGCGGAGCAAGGCCCCTCGTTTAGCAAACTGAGCGAGTCTTCCATTATAACATGGGATCATGCAGAGAAGATTGGCCCAGCCCTGTGCAAGGATGACACGTCCCATTTGCGGGCCTACTCCCTCACACGAGGACTTTTTTTTTTTTAAGCTTTGGATGTGATTGTGGTCAGATTCATCCAGGTCTGGCTGATTCAATCAGGAATTCGTAGTCTGAATACGCCCTCAACCACAGTGCCTCAGGAGCTGACGAGGTTCCCCGCCTTCGACGGCTATTCTGACAATGGAGACCGCACATAGGGGGGGAAATGTAACTGAACGGAGAAAAGGACGTCAGACGGAGGGCGGGGGAAAACGAAAAGAGAAAGGGCAAAAAAAAAAAGAAACAACCAACATAGCAGTACCGGTCGTCAGCAATGAAGGACCGGTCATCCGCTATGTCCCGACCTCTCAAAGTTCAAAGAGATTTGGTAGCTTCCCAAAAGTTTTTTGGTCTGGGAAGGCTGCTTCGGGGGTACTGGTGGTTTAAGGTTCTGTGTTGATCGACAGCAAACTTTAACGATTGCTGATCCAGGCTACCAGCCAGGCCGCCCGGGTCACCTTGTTTGCCCGAACAGCCCGGCCGTGCAAGGACCAAGAAGGCCCCAGCCAAAAACAAAAAAAACAAAAAAAAAAGAAGAAGAAGAAGAAAGAAATAATAAATAAATAAACTAGGCTACCAACCGGGCCGCCCGGGTCACCCTATTTTCCCGGGCGGCCCGGTCGTGCAAGGACCAGTGGAGGTCCCAGCCAAAAAAAAAAAAAAAAAAAAAAAAAAAAAAAAATCCAAAAATCTGAAAAAGAAAACTATGTTATGCAGAAAAATAAACTGAACAACTTTTGCCTTAGGGTCAAATCAAAATTCTTTACCAAATTTAAAATAAAAATGTTAATTTGAAAACATTTTTTATTTTTTATATTTTTATTTCTTTTTGGTCCGGCCGGGCAAGTGGACCCGGGCCACTTTTATTTTTTTATTTCTTTTTATTTCAAGAAGAAGAAAAAGAGGAAGTTATGCAGAAAAATAAACTGAACAACGTTTGCCTCAGGGTCGCATCGAAATTCTCTACCAAATTTGAATTTTAAACTAAAAATGTGTACACAGCTCCTCGTTTGTTGTCCTCTTCTCCCTCTCTGCCTACGGCTTACCGGGCAGCTCTGTTTGACGATATATATACTTTTTTTTTGTCGTTAAAAAAAAAAACAAATTGGCCCGGCCAGGCAAGTGGGCCCGGGCCACTCTGGTAGCCTAGCTGCTCACTTACTGTTATGCTTTTTTTGAAGAAAAAAAAAATCTTTTTTTTTTTTTTTTTGACTTACTGTTATGCTACTTACCATTGGTTGCATTTCCTTTTTTCTTGTTTCATGTTTTTTACAGGTTCAGCAGATTGAAGCCTGTGTGGCGCAAAAGGAGCGGCTGCAGGACTGAGTGTCGAGCCCTTGTAATTTCAATTTTGTCGTGTGACTCTTGTCTTGTTTTGTTTTCTTTTCTTTTCTTTTTGGAAAACACTTCTGTCAGTCAGAAATCGAGATCACTTTTGCCGACTACAAAATTGATTGCAGAGAGTCGTACTTTTTTGTTTTCGTGACGACGGATCCGTTTTGACGAGTACAAAATTACAAATAGCGCAAATTGAAATTGAAGCTTGTGCTAAATGGGTTCAAAGTTCAAACTTGGAAGTGCTGTCTTTGTTTTGGTCATCTCTTCTCTCTGTAACACTGGACCGAGGTCGCGATCATTTTTTTTTCATTTTTTCATTTTTTCATTTTTTTCTTTTTCCTAGTTTTTTTGTAAACAGGTTTAGATTGTGTCAGGTTCTTTTTTTCTCTGTAACACTGCACCGAGGTCTCGGTCATTTTTTCATTTTTTCATTTTTTTTCTTTTTCCTAGTTTTTTGTAAACAGGTTTAGATTGTGTCAGGTTCTTTTTTTTATGTTTTTTTTTTTGTTTTTCCCCTGCCCTGTGTTAGTAACATTTTGTTTTCCAACTATTTTTCCAAGTTTTTTTTTTTTGAAGTTTCTTCGTTCTCTCGCTTTCTCAAGCTTGTCCTCAATCCGGTGTTATGTGTGTGCCATCGTGTCATCTTTTTTTTTTTGCGGAAACACGGGCGGGACCACAGTACAGGTGTTAGATTGTGTCAGGTGTTTTTTTTTTTTAGGTTTTTCCTGTCCTGTGTTGATCTCATCTGTGTTGTTCATCTTTTCGGTCTTTTTTTTTTCTTCTTTTTGTTCCTCCTTCCCTGATTAAGCAACCAGATACAAAGGAAAAAGAAAATGCATTGCAACGCAACGCTCGTGGGCAGCGTCCCTCTTTGCACTGACCGGTTCTGTCGTGTCGTGCTGTCGATTGCGGAAATGAAAAGAAAAAAACTGAGATTAAAAATTAAAATACACATCCAATTTTGTTTTTGTTTTTTCCTACATGCAATTGAATCCTGACACCAGAAAATGAAAACTGAGATTAAAATTTAAAATAAGTTAAATAACACATCCAATTTTATTTTTGTTTTTTTCCCTACATGCAAATTAATCCTGAAAGGACCGGAAACCAGAACGAAGAATCCAGGCAAGCAGACCACCTCTCCACAGGTTTGATCCTTCTCCACAGGTTTTCTTTTCTCTTGTTTTTTTCTCTTTTTGTAAAGTTTTTCATTTCTTCTAAGTTCTTCTTCATGTATTTTTTGTCCAATCTTCTTATCCAATCCGGACCTCCTCATCACTTTCTTCCACTGGTTTTCTCTCTCACTTGTCTTCTTCCTTTCTTGCTTCCCCTGATTCATTCTACTAGCCTCTGTTCAGGATTAAACCTCTGGAAGATTGGATCAGGTTATTCATTCTCTCTGGGTTCTTCACAGGTTTGATCCTTCTCCACAGGTTTTCTTTTCAGGTTATTCATTCTCTCTGGGTTCTATGCGTGAATCCTCTCCGTCTGTTTCCAACTTCTCATGCGTGATACTGTTTTGCCGCACAGTACTTCAACTCTGGTTTTGCTGGCAATACTCCATTGTCCGAGCGCGCATTCTGTGTGTGTGTGTGTGTGTGCTGTCTCTTATACACATCTAGATGTGTATAAGAGACAGGCCTGGGCTTGAGTGGCGGTAAAAATCGTCAGACAACCAAGATCA
>BFEA01000241.1:963217-980687 GCA_003427395.1 Chara braunii
ACCCCCGAAAATGGTCAAAAGGGCCTCAGAACTCCAGCACAACTTAGATTTTTAACTTTTGTTTCTTGATTTTTTTGGTTTTTGTTTTCTTTAAACCACCAGCACTTCCTAAAGTCGTTTCCGTAAACAAGCCACAACTTCAGGAAGCGTACGGGCCACTACTGCGGCGCCCAAATTCGTCCGACTAGACACGTTTGTAGCTTTGTACTCTAGTTTTTTTCCACGGCCGATCGCTGGGCCAAGTACTGGTGGTTTTAACAGGGACCTTCGGTGGCCCTTGCCCGGCCAAGCCGCTCGGGCAACCAAGGTGAAAATACATATTCAATTATTTAATATTTATGCAGCCCAGTTGGGTAACACAGCTATATATAGTAAATAAATTAAAATAATACATGTATAAATATTAAATAAATTAAAATAATTGAATATGTATTTTCTCTGTGACTAGATACGTAAGGCAGAGTATCATATAGAGTGTTATAGATATGAATATGTATGTCGCTTATAGTACCATCAGTCAGGGGACTCTGCAGACTGCAGAGGGTTCAGCCTCCTGACGAGTCAGCCGGTGAAACTCTGACATAGCAGTCGGTCGCAGCCCCTCGTTTGTTTTCCTCTTCTCCCTCTCCGCCTGCTGCTCACTGGGAAGCTTTCTATGACGATATATGCTTTTTTTTTTTTTCCCTTTTGTTTTGATATATCACTCGTTCCTTATAATATAGGTGTAAAAAAAAAAAAAAACAYTAATAATAATAATAATAATAATATAGCCTATAGGTGTATACTTTGTGTGCATATAGTTTATTATTTTCTCTGTGGCTAAATATATAATATAGCCTTTATGTAGGTGTATTTTCTCTGTGGCTAGCGCCTGACGTCATGCATTGCTGAATGTCACGCATTCGTCAGGGTTTTCAATTAAATGGCCCGGGATCATAACAATTATTAAATTTGGAAAACCTCTCAAAAAATACTTGGTCTGACCATCGCATATCCAGTACTACCGTCTTCACCCAAATAGAACGCCCCGACCATGACAGCTGTATTTGGGGCGATTTTCAATCCAGATGCAGCGATAATGACCGGGCCGGCGTTCTATTCAGGTGAAGATGGTAATGGAGGTGTCATCACTTAGGCTGCAGGCAGCACTCAGTAGATACGATGGGAAGTCTCCGGACCTGGGGCCAAGTCCGACTAGCTGTGGTGAGTTCCCTCAACGCCTGAATCTGGACATGTTTGTGGAGATGTGCGGTTGTGGAAGGTCAACGGAATTTCTGCACCTCCAGATTCAGGCGTTGAGGGAACTCACCGCTGCTAGTGGGACTCGGCCCCTGGTGTGGCTGAATGGTAGGCAGATGATTCACGAACACATCGTGTGATTGTGATGGATATACATTGGATGGAATAATATTAGGGGCTGAACCCCCTTTGCGTTATATTGAAAAATGAAAAGAAAATGAAGTGCTGAGGTTGCAGCTACTTCGTCAGCTTTAATAGAATGCTCTTCGTCGTTTGGGCCTCGGGCTACCAGACCAAATGACATCTAAAATAATAATATTAGGTGATGGTATGACTGATGGTGTTGTTCCTGGAGCCAGAAAGACTAATCGAGCAATGAAAGACTAATCGAGCAATGAAATCTATGATGTTTTACAAGCCTATTTTGGTGGGAATAACAAGAGCATCATTAAATACCGTAGTTTTATATCAGAAGCCTCATTCCAAGAAACAACTCGTGTATTAACTAAGGCTGCAAGCGGTAGAGCGCCTCGTTTACACGTGCGTTAAGGTGTTTAAGCAATGGAAATCGGTGCATTCGATCTACAATAGATATCCGATGTAGCAAAGATTATGTCTTACTCATAAATTTTTATTTGGGGAAAATAGCATGACATAAGAAATACTGTTGATTGGCAAAGGGAAAAAAAAAAGTTTCACACGCTGTTCGTCTTCTATTGGCTTGCAGCAGAAACCAGGAAACCCGCTGTCGGGGAAAATAGACTCAGAGGTACTGCTGGCTTTAAACGACCATTACCTTTCCCAGCCATATTGCCGAGACGTGCCGGTCAAGGTGGAGGCCGAATTCGGCTGGCGGGTGCGGCCAGATGCGGCCGCAAAGCTTGGCGTGCAGGGCCCGCGGCCAACATATGGGAAAGGTACTGGCGGTTTAAGGGACCAGAAGAAAAAAAGAATGCGCCCATGGGAAACACTTGCAGAAAATAAGCCAGTGATTAGAAAACTAAAATTAAAAGTCACATCCTTGAGGTATCTCCTCCGTTCCATTGGTTGACCCCATTTGACACCATTCGGGCTTTGCCACGGCAGGGCAGCACCATATGGGTGTGGCCCAACCCGCGGGTCGTTCTTCCATCCGAGCAGGGCTCCCATCCTGTCTTCGAAACCCACCCCCCTAAGAACACGAAGGGTGGATCTCGAATTGAAATTCCGCCTGCATTTCCGCAGCTAAATGTATTTGTATTTGTATTTGTATTCAAACGCAAGTTGACGGGGCGCACCCTCCACTGCTCCGAGCTCAAACATGCGCCGAAGAGCCTCCGTCCAGCACTCCACTATGTGTACTTATTTCCGAAAATGAGCCGGAGGGTCTCGCTCCGCTGCTCGCTGAACAATAAGACCGGTTCTTCTCGCTGGATCATGTGAAAATACAGTGCCGCATTTTTTGTCTTTTGTGCATGCGAGCCCCTGTGTTCTTGTATCCGATCACGAGTCCATGTAAGCAAAACTAGGCGAAAAAATGTCTGAATCCGAACCATCGGGCATCAAATAAATCGACGTGACGGAACACAAAACCAACAACTACAAGAACAAATATATATTCAGCCTCCTGATGAGTTGGTGAAACTCCGACGAAACAGTTTGTCACAGCCCCTCGTTTGTTGTCCTCTTCTCTCTCTCTGCCTACGGTTTACCGGGCAGTTCTGTTTGTGACGATATATATATATAGAAACAGTTTGTCACAGCCCCTCGTTTGTTGTCCTCTTCTCCCTCTCTGCCTACGGTTTACCGGGCAGTTCTATTTGACATATATATATATATACGTCCTCCCGTCAGCCAATGGCCTGCAAGGCAGCGAATTTGTTTCCTTCTCGTCAACCGTCAGGATCACATCCTCGCCCCCCCTCTCCCCCACCCCCCCATCCCCCCCTTTTCCAGGTTGCAATATTCCTTTTTTTTTCTCCCTATATTCTTCTCTCAATCATTCATCATCTTTCAAATTATTCTTTCAATTCACCTTCACTACATACCTACCTACCTACCTACCACTGAGGGGATTCAAATCATGCTCCTAAGGCTTATACAGGGGACCCCTTTCAATTCTAATCATGCTCCTAAGGCTTATACAGGGGTGCAAAACATAGCTTTGTTGCCTTCCTCCAGCCATCAGAGGGGATTCATGTTGTCCCCCGCCCCAACTGTGGTGGTCAAGGATGGAGGGGGGTCCGCCGGTGGGGGTCCAGCTTACGCAAAGACCGAGCATTTTGCCAGTAGCTGCGGCTTGCAATACTCTGATGCTTCTACAGTGAAAATATAATTAAACAAAAAAAAAAAAAAAGAACACGATGTGCGGCTTGTCCGGGACAGGACGGAACAGTGCATTTGTTGCTCTTCTGTGTTGAAGCTTCGATACCCGTACGATCCCTCTCAATCAACGGTGGGGTAGCCTGCATCACTCTTTGCCACACATGGTTGAAACCTTGAGATGTTCGTATAATACAGTGCTAGTGGGGCCCAAGCCCACGACCTGGTCTACGGAGTCTCAAAATTTTAGATTTTTCTGTGCATTTTTCCTAAGCATGAGAAATCGCCGAAGCTAGCTTTTTTTTTTTTCTTTCTGAATTCTGCAGACCTCCGCTTTGCTACCGACCTCCACTTCTTCCGGGCCTACCAGCTCCTGAAAGGCCCGGAAAGTCTTTTTTTTTTTTTTTTTTTTTTTTTAAGAAAATCATTGCGGACTTTTCGTTACAAATAAAATATTGAGGCCAGGGTCCTCACAGTCTACCTGGGAAATGAATCGCTAGTGTCTTCCCCCGAACATAACGCACCCTAAAAATGAATGTATATGAGTTCTATTCCCGGCCAGATACAGCCAAAATGAGGGTTCGCTGTGTTTGGGGGAAGACGGTAGTAGTAGTAGTACTCAGCTTTGCTTCTGATAGGTCTCTGTATCTCAGGCCTTGAGCCAGAAGCAAAGCTGCGTAATACTACCGGATTTGATTGCTAACTTGAATATCTGCCAGATTTGATTGCTAACCTGAAACCAGTTGAAGGTTGGTCTTGATGACAATGATGAGAACTTGCAACTTTAAATAATTGCTCTATTTTGCTGAAAAAAGGATCCAGCTTCCCTCATGTCTCCTCAAATAGTTTGATTCATCTCTTCCACACATAACACATAAATTGAGCTCTTCCTATGCAAACCAAAACTGAAGGGTCAGCAACCTTCGGCAGGTTTCATCGAACCCTCCGTCTTATAACCGCCATTCTTCACACGCTCGCAACCGTGGTCTTTCCTTCTTTGTAATGTTCATCTTGGTCTTATTGCACAATGGAACGTTCATGCCCACATTCTCCCCATCATGTGTTCCTCTCTCTCTCTCTCTCTCTCTCTCTCTCTCTCTCTCTCTCTCTCTCTCTCTNCTCTCTCTCTCTCTCTCTCTCTCTCTCTCTCTCTCTCTCTCTCTCTCTCTCTCTCTCGTGCGCGTGCGCACACACACACACAAGATCATTCCTTTGTATGTATGTATTTCCTCTTTCTTAAAAAAAAAAAATTAGTTACTTTTTTGTGTTTAGGTGAGTGCCTTTAGGAAGTGCCAAACAGTCCATGTGTCGATGGTTTGGAGTGCCTGCAGGACTCTTAAACCCGCCAGTACGGCGCCATCCAAAAAAGGAAAAGAGTTTGCCGCTGGCAGGTTGGAAAACCTTGGTGTGCAGCAAGGGGTGTGCAGGCCCGGGTGTACTGGTGGTTCAAGGGAGCGCTCTGTCTGTGATGTTTGTGGTGTGTGAGGTCTGCGTGGGGGTGATAAACGTCCGTAGGAGTACCTTCTGGGCTCAGCAGGTGGTGGGAGCAAATACTACCTGTAGTCTGCGAGGTCCACCATTGATGTGAGTAGGTCATGTGCCACTTTCCGCCGTGTTTGATGTGTAGACTGCCTTGTCTGCGCCCCACCTCCACCTTGCTGCCCGTCTTGCTTCCAGTGCATGTCATCCCTTTGCAAGCTGTTGTGTTCACTATGTGGTGTGGCCGTGGTGTTGGTGTGGCCCTGGCCTTTGCTTCACCACGTTGCTCTTCATTCCGAATTCCTTGTGTGTGTGTCGTGCGGTGTGGCTACTGTGCTGGTGTTGCCTTGTGCTTCGCCGCGCTGCCGGTGCTGCTGCGCTGCTCCTCTTGGTTACCTGCCGTTGTTCCTTGCAGCTGTTTTGGGCGATGTGCATTTCAGTCGCTCCGGCCGCGTTGTCTGGTGCTTCGCTGAGGTGTTGCTTGCCTGCGGCTGTGATCCGCTTGTGGATATTCTGCCTTCCACAAGGGTGAAAGGGTTCATGACCCAAACTATCAATATGGGCGTTGCACAAATTGTCAAGGCTTCAGCCTCTGGATGAATTGGTGCAGCTCCCATGAAAAAAAAAAATGAAAAAAAAATGAAAAAAAAAAGAAAAGAAACAATCTATCATCAATTCTATTTTTTTTGGTCTTTGAATTCTTTTGGGACCTCCCCCYCCCCCCCCCCTCCCCTCTCTTCTTAAAGGAAGACTCCCGCTGAATCGCTAGGGGTGCTAGTAAAGCAGACACCACTAGCATTCTAGCATTCCTCAGGGGCTCCATCTATTGGTGGGGAGCAGCACCTGCTGGAAATCGGGTCCAGCGTCCCTGTACAATGTTACATATGAATGAATGTTTGTATAGAGACATTTAGAAAGATGACAGTAGGGTGCAGAAGTTTTCTATAGTGCGACATGCCCGAAAGCAGACCTATTCTGCAGTTCGGAGAGGTTGCACACACGACTAGACACTAAAAGTGATAGTACCCTTGGGACCCGTGGCTGCTGCTGTCCCTTCTGATTGCGCCCCAGCCAGTGCTGGCAACCACACCTCCCATTTGCCCCACCTCCACCCTTTGTTGTGCTGGAAATCGGGTCCAGCATCACCAACGCTACGGATGAATATTTACGCAGACATTTTAAGGTAAACGACAGTAGGCTGCAGATTCTTTCCTATAGCACGACAAGTGGTTGCTCACACGACTAGACCTGTTCGGTATGCTTGTGTGTCATCTGCTTGAATTGTTCGGTGTGCTTGTGTGTTTTCTGCCCACCTGCTTTCCTCGTGCTCTCCTGCCTTGTCCTTTCACTTCGCTGCTGCACCGTGCTGTCGCCCACTCACGTCCATCCCTTGTCATATGCCGCAGCCTGTCGCCCTATGGCCTGTTCGCTCATGCCCTCTCTCCTTCACCATCTCTTGTCTGCCCTTCTTTTTGTTGCCCGGGGTGCTCAAGCCGTGTCGGCCCTCCCGCGCTCCCACATGCCTTCCAGCCTATGTGTTGTCCTCCTGACCTTGTCCACCACGGACGACTGCTTGAAGCTCCTAAAGCCGCCTGCACTCTGGTCCCTCTTTGATTTCCGCCACCACAACATAGTGCCCCCTTTTTTTTCCTTCTTGTTTTTCTTTTTTTTCCCTCTTTTTTTTAACACACACACACACACACACACACACACACACACACACACACACACACACACACACACACATACACATCTTTTCTCTCTCATGTGTGTGTTCCCCTTGATTTGAAATAAGCTACTCCAAATCATATGGTGAGTTGCAAGAAATCTTGTGGTGTCCATCCTGCAATCTAGTTAAACATGCTAGCCGCTTAGATCGTGCCATGTGTCACTCATACACACCATGCACGCTCTTGCTGCTCCTGCGGTTTCAAACAAGCGTGAGAATGCCCTCATTCCTCCTGACCTTGTCCACCACAGATGACTGCTTGAAACTCCTAAAGCCGCCTGCACTCTGGTCCCTCTTTGATTTCCTCACTCATGAACGAGCCCTTCGCTGTTTTTCTCTACTCCACGGTGTAGTATTTGTCATCCGTGCAACCACTATCATGAACTCGTCCTCATCTTTGTCCGCATACACTGCTCTCCTCAATGGACCTGGTTTCCCCCTTTCCTTCATCATGCCGAATGGCGGGAATGACATCGCCCCTCTTCTCCACTAGTGGCTCGGAATAACGTTGATCCCTTCCTTCGTATTGGGCTACTAACTGCCCTCCAACCCGAAAGGGACCTACTAATAGGAAAGCACTGACAATCTCATCAGTAATCGCGAAGGGGTTTATGCATCTGCACAACACAGATTTCATCCTACGACAAGTCTTCATTCACTATTTACGAGTTCTCATACTGGCTTCGTCTCCAATGCCCTTCCTCAATGTGCGTTCTCTTTTTCTTTTTTTTTTTCTTTTTTTTTTTTTACAAAAAAAAAGCCGGTGATAGTGGCGCTGATAAGAGCAGACACCACTACCACTCGGGGAGAGGCTCCATCTATTGGTGGGGAGCACCACCTGCTGGAAAACAGGTCCAGCGTCCCATACACAGACTGTAATCAGATGCGCGTTCTCAATGAGGAGCGAACGACGATTCTTTCCCAGTAAGTCTGGAGAGTGTCTTCACTCTGCACTTCCATGGGATGGACGCCACTAATCGGGTGTCCTTCAGTTTCAATTGTGCATGGGTTCATGAGAAGTTGTGATATATTCTCCCCCGTCCCCGCCTACATGGCCCTTTAAGTTCACAAACCTTTCCCTCTGCCCGAGGATGAGTCCTGTCTCCCTTGCTCAGGTGTCGCTTTGCGTCTGACAGCTGTGAGACCTGTCTGGCCCGTGCTAAGCGCCCAAGGATATGGCGGCTAAACTCCACAATGAGGTAACCCTAGCTCGGTAGTGCATGTGTCGCAGAGCTTGAGCACTACGGCACCGCCCTCCACTTCGTCCGCTCCCTCCGGAAAACCAATTTTATTGTTGGGGGCAGTGGTGGTTTAAACCGCTAGCTAGTACAAGGCCCAGCTTTCCAGAAAATGTTTCATCGCCGAGCACTCCAAAATTTTCACACCTCAGACCTACTGCACCACAGTGGCTGGTGGCGCCAGCCAAAAAAGAAAGAAAAGTGCTCTGCTGGCAGTTTGACAAAGCTTTGTGTGTGTGCTGTGGAGCGCCTCCAGGCCTGGGTGTACCGACGGTTTAAAGTACAGCGGTCCTGTAGTGAAAAATGTGCCTCTACTTTGCGCAATGAGGGGTCCATTACCCCCCAGGACCAGGGTTTCCAAATGAAAAATGGTGCGCTTGTTTTCCAATTGGACCACAATAGTGATCCGATTCATTGCACTGTCCTCCAGATAGTGTTCAGGAAATACTTTGGGGAATCTCCTCGAACTACCCCGGATTCCACTGGCAAAGTGCTCTTTCTCCTCTTTAGGGAACGCTCCTGCCTGCATAGGCGTGGGAAGCAGTTCACGGGGTTTGAGTGCGTCTGGCGCCTGCCTCCTTGTGACTTAGGGCTGGACCCCACACACTGGCAGAAGCAGTTTCCAACATCCGCCAGTATGTTTTTCGAGGTTCCACTGGTGGCGGTAAAAGCAAGCATTTTCGATTCTTTTTTTCTTTTTTTTTAATTGGTGAGCATTTTCGATTCTACTCTGACCACTTCCGCCTTTTCAGGGCAACATCCAATCCCTGTGCCTCCTTTCCRCASGGGGATGGCTGAATCTAGWGGGTAGGGGGGGKGGTGGCTCCTTTCCACACGGGGATGGCTGAACTAAAGGGTAGGGGGGGCGGTGGCTCCTTTCCACACGGGGATGGCTGAACTGAAACGCTGAAAATGTTGTCTTACTTCCATTTCTAAATACGGCGATAGTTAGACGGTGATCTCATTTCTTTTCTGTTTTCGCTTTTCGCGCAATGTATTTCAGCCCTTTTGGGGGGTGTAGAGCTGTAATGCGAGGCTCTTGTCCGCCACCAGTACTTGGCCCATACATCGGGCGGACGCCCTTGACCTTAACGTACCTCATTAACCGGCCACAATGGCAGGCGGTGCCAGCGAATAGGAAAGGAAAAGGAAAAAGCTGCACTGGCGATTCGACAAAGCTTGGCGCATAGGGCGTTTGGAGCTGCGGAAGCAAGTGGCCCGGTTGTACTTGTGGTTTAAACCACCGGCATGCTTCCCAGCCATTTTTCCCCTCAACAGTGTGCATGTGGCCACAAGTTTTGGGGGTCGGCCTAGGGGGGCACAATGGCTGGCACCGCCAACCAAAAGAAGGCCCACACTGGTTCTGTTCTCTTGAAGCACAGAGAATTCCCAGGGGAGGAAGGGAAGGGTAAAAGATACTGGGGGTTGCCGAGCCTGGATTTCTTTGGGGAATTGCGGATTGCTCCGAAGAAGGTCGGTGGAGCAGGAGCCCTAGAATATCCCGGTAATTCCCCCCCCCCTCTTTCGCCGTGCTTCCCGACCTGTGCTCCGTTGTCTCAGGGGGAACTACCCGGGACAAGGTCCTACTACTTAGTAAAAAGGATTGGGTTTAATTTAACACCTAGAATAGGACAATGCTTGTGGACAGGTGTAGAAAATCGCGGTTCTGCGTTTGTGCATCTCTACGTACATTACGTCAAGATTCAGGCGTTTAATCAAATCCATAATCTTCTTCCCCAGTGAAATGGCCAAGTTTCGCCAGCTCTTACATTTTTGCTGCCAAACTTAAAAAACGCGCTATTTCATCAGATGGTATGTATACCCGCAGTAACTCCTCAGGGGCAAGCCCCAGTGGTACTATGTCCAAGCTACGGAAGCCAAAACCTGCCTATTTTCATGGTTAGGTTCATGCTTCTGAAACACGAACCTATAGCACCAGTTGGATCCGGCCCTCGGATAAAAAACTTGGCAGATGAGTAGGATTCTTACATGAAGCGAATTTCATGGTCACGTCATGCTGATTTGCCCATGAGCCAAGTCGCAGATGGTGTACTGGAGATATCTCGGTGTCAATGACTATACCTAGTAGCCTACTATCGAGTAGACAGCCAACGAAATGTCAGACCCTCATCCACGTCATGCATTTAAAAGAGAGAGAGAGAGAGAGAGAGAGAGAGAGAGAGAGAGAGAGAGAGAGAGAGAGAGAGAGAGAGGGAGAAAAAGTGAGAGAAAGAGAGCAAGGCAGGTACGAAAACTTCCCAACACTCCTCAAGGGTCTTGCGGTCGCAAAAGGTATGTGACTCTTTATTCATAGACTTATTTGTGCTTTGCATCATAACTGAAGATTGTCATCTGAACCGTTCACAAGTTCAGTGGTTATGAATCTCATGGAACTAACGGTCTTCTCGATACTTTTAGGCCCTCGTACTCTCATGTACCTACAACGTACCTCGAACTCAAGTCTCTAAATCATAAGCTGCTATTAAACACGCAAATTCATACTGGTCTGTTAACAACCACTTCTTTTTTACAATACTGTCAACAACTCAAACCCAAAGGAACTACTACTTTGAAAAACATCGCATCCGATACCCGTTCCCAAGTTGCCCGACCCTTTTAGACAATTGAACTTTCACGATCAACTCAATCGGAACCAATCATCAACTTTTTTTCACCTTTAGTATGTAGCGGTCCCACAACACGTACCCATAACATGGCCTACACCCGAACCATTCGACCTTTGCAAAATACATCTCCACCTAGTTAACATAGCGGTCCCACAACACATACMCATAGCATGGCCTACACCCGAACCATTCGACCTTTGCAAAATAYATCTCCACCTAGTTAACATAGCGATCCCACAACACATACCCATAGCATGGCCTACACCCGAACCATTCGACCTTTGCAAAATGCATCTCCACCTAGTTAACATAGAAGTCCACCGGACCATTCAACCTCTGCAGGAGATATCTCCACTTGGTTAGCACAAGAATCCATCGTGCCCAACAGTTAGCAACTTTTCGTGAAAAATTCATTAGTTATCCGTCGAAAAACTCATTAAGATACCATTGGATCCACAACTCACGTTTCAGTGTTATAAGGAATTAAAACTTCATCCCAGGGATTGATGTATAGGTCCTTGCCCGATGAAGGAAGGACCCAATGACCGTGAGTTTCTACTTTCGATTAGAGTACGACAGATAGTCTTGAATACTTTGAAATTTTAACGATTGATTGACGTCACCCTTCTGGTTTTTGTATGTAGCTTGGCATACAATTTGACACGGATCCATAACAATATCAACCTCGCGGCCAATAAATTATTATTTTCGTCCACAGTTCGTCTACTCCAGAGTTAGACCATCATCATAGCATTCCGAAAGTTTTCAAGAATTTGATAAACCCGCATTCTCATCCCATCATCCTGAATTGAATATTTGATGAGCAATGACACATCGTCAATCATCCTACATCCAGAAACAAGCGCCCTATCTGATTCCAAAATGGAGAGAAAAAAGAATTTATTGTAAGCGCATAAGAAACATGCTAAGGCAGGGCTAGTCGTCTTACCCGTGAGAATGCCCACAGTTTGACGATGAAGTTGACTAGCTGCCATGATCATTGTGTTTTGTAACTCATATTGGACAAACAATAAAATTGAAGAGAAATACAAGCGAACCCACCCTTCCTCTCCTTTTCCCTTGATCAATCTTGCCATCTTATCCCATTTTTTACTAGTACTCTTTCAAATTTTTTCTCCAACTAGTAGTCTAACAGCCATCGTAGCAAACACTGGATGGATTGTTGGGATATGTTATAAAACATTTCTTTGATGTCAAATGATTCACCCACCAGTGCACTGCCATCCCCCACTTTGTTCAAGTTGTTAATCTTTAAAATTTTCTTCCATAACATACAACTGATAGCCCTTGCAACTCATCGCGCATTGACAATGGAGCCCTCAGAATGTGAGGGATGGATTGGTCGTCATCGACTGACGTCCTTGTGTTTGGCCAAGCAATAAACCCGTCTTATTACCCCATCTTTCTTCCATGGACCAATTTTATCAAATCCACCTAATTCATAAAGTGATTACATCCAACACCCATCTCCTCTTCAGATTCGAACACCTTAACAAAGGACGGGTTATCCAATAACAACTTCCTCATTCCTTGACCATATACCACAAGGCAATATATAAAAGTGTCCCCTGGGTTATGGTCTTATGGAGAGCAGATCAAACCGCTAAGGTCTTGCTGACACCTACTCACATTATCAACCGAACATGTCCTATCGTTCGTCATAACAGAATTGAGAAGGCAAAACTGAAGAACGTTAGAATTGAGAAGTTGAGATTGTAGCCTAAGGAAGGAATCGAAAGAGTTGAAGGATCACAAAATTTGTAGATTGGAAATTGGATTTTGAGAGGACGGGCAAAGGATATTTAATTTATTGAAGTTAAGCATCCAAGGAAGAAAATCGTCAGAAAAATTACTCAGACGAAAAGACATATGCCTATCCTTGAGTGGATAGGCCTTACAGGATTGCTTACATCTACACTCGAAACTGCTACTCCTTGCATATGGTTATAAATCAGATCACCCATAATTTTGTTCTTACACCAAACAACACGCATGCGTTGAGCCACCATCTCCTTTCATGCATGTTTCGAAATAAAGTTCACCAACGAGTCGTGCACATAACTTTCTTATTTTAACTTTACGTTATTTGTGGTCATATACTACACGAATTACAAGTCGTTGTCAAATCTCAACTCCAAATCTTGTCGACAAGACTTTAGACAGAATCATCCTCAACTTGCTTTTGGTCCTCTTCCCTTGAAAACACTGAATCATTGAGAATGTATACACCAACTGCCCCAACCTCCAAGTTTGTAACACATTTTTTGAAGAAGGTTGACTTAGAAAAGTACTTAAACATGGTTAAAAAACCAACCCTCGTCTACAAAATGGAACGACCACCTCGAAACTCAAAACAACGCTCTCAATTATCTTTTCTTTCGAACTTCGCAATTGATCCCGCCCAAATACACATGAGACGATCGATAAGTCATACCAGCGCCTAATCACCTTCCAGTTATCGATCATCAACTAATCCCCTTTGCAAACAACTACCGTGCTAATAATCCCCTCATCAGGGCAATCATTAAGAATGCGCAAAAGGCTAAGGGGATACCACACCAGACGAAAAATGAAAATAGTCAACAACTTTTTAATCCCATCCTTCGACTGAAAGTTCTCATAAATCTCACACTTTTTGCGAGATATCCGTTGTTGTTTTTTCTTTCCCAACCTCCTCTTTTTTGCTCTTTTTGACCTACTCCTCACATTCAAAGAAGAGGAAAAATATAAATTTTCAACATATTATAAGTCGTTTTTCGGGCAGTAGCACACCGAAATCGCCACATACTTCCTTGTACCACATCCTCGGAGCCATCTGTATAGTCGTTCATTACGCCGCCCCTTGCTGATCACCGACTCATTACAAGACCTGTACACATGCTTCTTCCAACGTACATCTAAATCACGCCTCGTACTCCCTATGTAGATGTAATGACACCATGGTGATACAAACACATACACCAACGGACCTTTAGTTGACTCCTTTGACTGCCACCACTCCCATACATATAGAGCCAACTTCCCAGCCTAAACAATCTCCCCCAATAAGATAAGTGCAACTACAACCAGACGAAATAGTGAATCAAGTGTTTTCAATCTTAAGAGACAAACAAAAGATAACCTTGCATATAGACAAGAAGACGCCATGGACCATAGATCAGCCATGTTTGGGAGGGACCCTAAGAAGTAGCCCCCTCCCATCCAGCTTGTCTTCATTCTACAATCCATCTACTAAATCGCCGGAGATTTCCTAAATAGTCGACTTTTTCCCAAACGCTCTTTCCACTCTTTTCGCAATGATCTCGATAATTGTTTCATGCAGCGTAGTGTACTTGACTCCCTTATTCAAGCAAATCTTTGTCACGTCGTCCTTCTTCTTTCCACAAAATTCTTTCTTAGCCTCGCGAATGAAGGTTTCTCTCTCATTTTCCTTCATAAATTCTTCGTCACCGCCAACCTTCTTCTTGTTTCCAGTAGTTCTCAGTGCCGATCTCCCACCATCACCTTTTGCCTCATCCAATCGTTATCGGAAGGTTGACCGTGGAGTATCTCATCTTTCGGCCTCTCGCTTAGCCAATTCCTCCTTCAATCTCTATTTCTCTTGTTCTACTTCTCTTCAGAGTCTTCGCCTGTTCAATTCTTGCGAACGCATTTTCTTTAATGCCTCCACCTCCAAGTTGTGTAACTGCCAAAGATTGTCCAACCTTCCAGGGGCTTGTCGAGGGGTCATTGGCAGCATCTTCAGTTGTGTTGATGGTGACGTGGCAACACGGCTATGCTTATTGCCAGACTTGAGAGCCTCCCTCTTCCATATCTCAGCCTCGTGCAAAGCATCCTCTCACGTTTGCTTCAACGTACGGATCTCATCCTCCAAACTGTCAACCCGTTTACGTGTTGTCATTGTCGATTCCATCTTCTGCCTCATGTTCTCCTGCTCTTGCATCAATAGAGCCAGGAAGGCATCGTCACCTGGTATTGTCCTACTTGTCGAGGCACTCGACGCTTCTACCCTTTGTGTTTGCTTGATCTGCAACAATTCCACCTGTTGTTGAGTTTCTCCAATTCTTCGTTGTTCGCTCCTGTAGCCTTGCTTACCCACATCGCTTCACACACTGATTCAAATTTCGCATTCCATGTATCATTGAGTTTCTTATGAAAGTCCTCCCTATCCTTTGTCTCTTTCAATCTCCATTCTTCAGCTTCCTGCTCACGCTTGAGTTTCTCCTCCTGCTGCTGTTTGGCCACGACCTTCGTCATTCCTGCATCATACCACGCTTTCAATAATGCCATCGTCTCTTCAAGTGTGGTCACACGTTGGTTGGTAACGTTGGTTGGTATTAAACCAACCACTTCCCTTTGCATACTGCACATTCGGAACTGTACTAGAAGATGGGGCAGGTTGGGTTATCGGAGGAGGGGGGGGGAGAGGGAGGGGAGTAACTACAAAAGGATTCGTAGTAGGTGCTGATTGAGCCAGAATGGGAGCCTGGGAACCATTTCAGCACCGACAACCACCACCAAGTAACGAAGCCACACAACCAGTAGTCTGATCCCTATGGTGGTTACTCCGAGAAGCAAAGTGTAGATATCTCAGTGTGAACGGCTATGCCTACTACGGGCAGACAACCAACGAAATGTCCGATCCTCATCCACGTCATGTAGAGAGAGAAAGAGCGAGAGAGAGAGAGAGAGAGAGAGAGAGAGAGAGAGAGAGAGAGAGAGAGAGAGAGAGAGAGAGAGAGAGAGAGAGAGAGAGAGAGAGGTACAAAAAGTCTCCCGAACATGACTCGTGTTATGAAAAAACGTTGACGCTCTGACGGCTAGGACCCGACTAGTTTCGGTCAGCCGTCCCCGGCACTCCTCAGGGGTCTTCATAGACCTATTTGTACTCTGCATCGTAACTGAAGATTGTCATCTGAACCGTTCACAAAATCAGTGCTTATGAATCTCATGGAACTATGGGTCTTCTCCCAACTTCTAGGTCCTCGTACTTCCGAGTACCTACACATAAGTCCATACTGGACCAGTTCTGTTTTACAGTACCGTCAACAGCTCAAACCCAAAGGAACTACTACTTTGAAAAACATAGGTTCGGATACCCGTTCCCAATCTGCCCGACCCTTCTAGACAGCTGACCTTTCACGACCAACTCAATCTCGGAACCAGTCATCAACTTTTTTTCACCTTTAGTACCTAGCGGTCCCACAGCACATACCCATAGATGGGCCCAACTTCTTCCTAGCGGTCCCACAGCCCGACCCTTCTAACCGTAGATTGCTGCAATCTAGGGTCAGAAATGAAGCGTACGCTGCACCCCCCTTTTTTCGAAAACGAAAGCCATATTCTTCTCTCAACTTCACCTTTCAGAAGGGTACGGGTAAGTGGGACTTGCCCCCAACAGTTCTCTCTTTCCAAGCGCGGAAGCTGCCCTCCCCACCGCGCAGCTCCCCCCCCCCGCCTCCCCACCGCGCAGCTCCCAAATTCCGAAATCGCTGTGGCGTCCCGAATGTACGCGACGACAATTTCCCAGCCCCCGGCCCCCGCGCAGCTCCCCCGGTCCCCATCTCCAAACTCCAAACAGGAAAAAAGGATTGTTGGGGGTTCTTGAAGTTGGTAGAGAACTGGGAGGGAGAGGGAAGACTACTGTCGCTCATCTAAAAGGTCCGTGTTCACGTCCTCCCCCTCCTAAGCATCCCCCTTCTCTCCTCCTCCTTGTCTGCTGTCCTCGACCTTCTCTCCTACTCGTGTTCTCCTTTCGTTGACCCCTCCATCTCACTGCTTTGCACCCCTTGCCCCTCCCTATCCCCATTTTTCTTCCCCCTATTTCCTTAGCCTACCTTCTCTGCCTTCCTCTCCTTCTCCTCCTCCTCCCTCCCTGTTGTAATTCCCTCCCCTCTCTTCCTCCCTTCCTTCCTGCCGTGTGACCACTTCATCTTTCTCTTCGGAAACCATTCCTCTCTCTCTCTCTCTCTCTCTCTCTCTCTCTCTCTCTCTCTCTCTCTCTCTCTCTCTCCTTCCCGACATCGCCCTCTCATCTTGCTCCCTCTCTCACATTTTTGTTGGTAGTTCCCCCCCTCCCTCCTCGTCCTCCATGTCTTGCCTGTCCTCTTCTCCTTTCTACACTCCCTCTGTTGCCCACTCCAACCCTCCTGCCCCTACCGCTCTCTCTTAGCATTTCTTTCTTCGAAAAAAAAGCTTTGTCTTTTAATGTGCCCCAGCGCCTCCCTGTTTTTCGTCCCTCTGTTGCTCAGTCCAACCCTCCTCCCCCTCCCTCCTCCCCTCCCTCCTCCCCTCACCTCACCCCCCTCGCCTCCTTGCTTCGTCTGTCTAGTCTCCGATGGTGCTTCAAATCTTTGTTTGTCGTATTCTTTGGGTCCTTCGTCTTTTCCCTTTGCTTCCTCCTCGTTTGATCTATCACAGCTTCCTCGTATCTTACTCGTATCGTCCTCTCTTCCACGTGTCGTCCGCGTATCTTCTTCGTATCTGCAACAAATCTTCCTCGTATCTTCTTCGTATCTTCAACGAATCTTCCTCGTATCTTCTTCGTCTCTTCAACGAATTTTCCTCATACCTCCCTTTTTTCTTGTGACGTCCGTTTACCATTTGCGTCGCGTTGTTCGCTCGTGCGTGCGTGTGTGCCACAACTAGTGGATATATAGATATTCATGTGACGATATATATATATATACCTCCTGATGAGTCGGTGAAACTCCGACGAAACAGTTTGTCACAGCCCCTTGTTTGTTGTCCTCTTCTCCCTCTCTGCCTACGGTTTACCGGGCAGTTCTATTTGACGATATATATATATATATATATCGTCACAAACAGAACTGCCC
>BFEA01000241.1:1139222-1149577 GCA_003427395.1 Chara braunii
ACACACACACACACACACTTGTATCAATAAATGGAACAAAACTCTCTCTCTCTCTCTCTCTCTCTCTCTCTCTCTCTCTCTCTCTCTCTCTCTCTCGCGCGCGCGCGCTCTTGTGTGCGCTCTTAGCCGCATTGCTTTCGCTACCTTAGGGCCCGCGCCCACGCAGTAGACAATTGGTACACCCATGAACTGTTGAAATATAGACTTGAGTTCGAATCCAGGTAAGATGTTCATGGGACGTTGGACCCAGTTTCCACCAGGTGGCGCTCCCCACCGGTAGATAGGAGAATGTGTGTGTGTGTGTATACACGTGTGTATGTGAGAGTGAATGAGTGTGTGTGTGTGTGTGTGTGTGTGTGTGTGTGTGTGAGAGAGAGAGAGAGAGAGAGAGAGAGAGAGAGAGAGAGATCTGCAACATGCAACATGTCAGTGGCGGGGAGCACAAGGGCAGACACTGGCGTAAAATAATAATAATAATAATAATAATAATAATAATGTTTTATTGAATTACTTTTTTATTTGTAAATTCGAATAGAAAGGGCACACGTTGTATTCAAAGTGTTTTTTTATTTGATAAAAGTGAACATGCACTCTTTCGATTCTGAAATGTTTAAAACTCGAGGGCCGCAACCTCCAACGCACTTTTTTGGCCTCCTCCGGGCAACTACCGGTTCTTCGCATGCCTCGCCCCTTGCTAACCCTTCACCTAAAAATTGCCCACCCTTCCAAACGACCACCAACATTGAAAGTTGAATGGATGTTGAAGGTCTTAAGGGCATAAAACACAACCCTGACGGATTGCGAATTAAACATGACAAGGTACCGAGATGGACCCCAACTAGATTCATTTCCTATAACATGACAAACACCTTGACAATTGTTCTCCTCATTTCTTAGATTCGTGATGCATTGTTTCCCCGAGGACACTGGTCATAATAGTAGATTGTTTGCCCATTCGATTTATTAGGAAGTTTGGTTATTTAGTCCGTTGTTCACTTGGTTAATTCGCATATTTAGTTCAAACCACCCCTGCCAAGCATAACAAATTGTCGAACTAATTTTGTTTGCCAACTTTGTCCCATAATGAATCTAACTAATCCCTGCTCGACCGCTCAGTCCAAATGGACCTCTGCATACAACATCATGTCTCTTGAAGAACTTTTAGTGATAGAAGTTTAATTCAATTAGCCACCTGGTAGTTTTTATTAATCAAGCAAGGTCTGCATCGAAACCCTAACCACGAAGAGAAAAACTATGTATATTGTGGTTTTTAACATGAAAGTTCATTGTCATTTGCAGTACCATTTTCTAGTCCTTTGTAAAAATAACACATACACCGCAACAACCAAGATAGAGTGGCTTTTTCAATGACTAACACGATTATCAAGCAATGCTTCAAGAACTATTCACACAATGAGTGGCAGATGATCATAAATTTATCGTCCTGCGATGTTTAACTCCGAGGGGTTTTTGTGGAGCAGAATAACCTCATGTAAAGGTGTCGATCACTTTTATTGGTGGTGGTCACAAATATACAATAAACCAAAATGACATTTCACTTATTTATCCTCATGCAGCAACCGATGGGTCAATTAGTCTACCATTATTAATTAATAATTTTTCTTTAATATTATGTGGCATCCTAAAAAAGGAATATATATATATTTTTTCCCTAATGATTGTTGTTGAACAAACGAGCATGGTTACCAGGCCGAACGTTCGAGTGCCCCCGGGTTGACCCCCGAACGTTAGGGGGTACGAGATCCCATTTGGGGTTTGAACCTAAAGGGGTTCGGCCCCCGCTAAAAGTTATTTCGTGGCGTAAAAATGATCTTTTTCTGTGAGTTCTTTGTGACATGCGCTACATGCATATAAATGTTCAAGGCATTTTACCGAGCCAAAAAAAAAAATAAAAATTGTCAAAGATGGAGGTGTCAAAACGTGTTCGGCCACTTCGATTTATTTTTTTTCCACTTTCGACTTTTTGTTTTGATTTTATTTTGGTATCTTAAATATTTTATTATTAAAAAAAAAATTATGAACTTTATATTATGTGAAATACATATCTGTAAATTTTCAAGGCATTTGGCTATCCCAATAAAAAATGAAAAATCACCAAAAACGACAGTATCGAGAATGTGCTCGCCGATTCACTAATTTGATTTTTTTTTTTTTTTAATATTTTGTACTAAGCTACCAGCCGGGCCGCCCGGGTCCCGGTGGGCAGCCCGTGCAAGGACCAGGGAAGGTCCCTGGAAAAAAAATAAAAATAAAAAAAAAATCCGAAAAAAAACTATGTTATGCAGAAAAATGAATCGAACAACTTTTGCCTAAGGGTCACATCGAAATTCTATATCATATTTAAAAAAAATAAAAATAAAAATATTTGATTTTATTTTTATTTTTTAATTGTTTTCTGCCTGACCAGGCAAGTGACCTCGGGCCACTCTGGTAGCCTAGTTTTTTTATTATTATTATTTATTTTTTATATTTTAAATTTATTTCAAATTGGTCAGAAATTTGGGTGTAACGCTAAAGCAAATGTTGTTCGTTTTATTTTTCTGCATCACATATATTGTTTTTATTTTTATTTTTTATTTTTTATTTTTTTATTTTTTTACGAAGTCCACGTTCGGTCCAAACGGCCAAAGGGGGGTGAACATTCAGTACTTTCGGGTTTGGGAGTTCGACCAAACACGAATGCCGACAACCCTACATTTGAGTTATAACATGGAATATTTGGTTTTGTCATACTGTGATGTTGAAAGTAGTTTGTTCTACGTATAAATTAAATACACAAGTATCAAGGCGTCTGGTACCTATACTATTTTTGCGAAGCAGTTTCTTACCAGTGTGTGTGTGTGTGTGTGTGTGTGTGTGTGTGTGTGTGTGTGTGTGTGTGTGTGTGTGTGTCCAAAAATTGTTGTATTTATGAATTGACTCGGTGACATATTGATGTTGATTGATTGATTAATTTAAATAATTTATTGATTAATAGCTCTTCGAATAATTGATTGATTGAATTATCAATTGATTGGTTGATCAATCGACCGACCATCAACAAAAGAAGAGTAAGTGTATGTGTGTGCTGGTGTGTGTGTTTCCATCTGTCTGTGTATTTTGTCATGTTCACTATACAATGTATATATATTGTCATGTTAGCTATGCACAACTCTATAGAAAAAACATGACGGTGCCATACCGTTTCATCAAACTTTCACTGACTTAATTAAAGGTTAAACCACAACAATTTGCAGAGAATGCATTTGATGACTAACTATATCCCCCAAAGTTAAAGATCTGCTCCAAAACAAAAAGTGGCGATATTGCCTAATACAACCTCGTGAGGTGGGGGGAGGGGGGGGCGGGCACGTATTCATGTGTGATTTATTGATCGAGATTGATTACTTTTTTGACAAGGAAGGGAAAAAAACAGAGTAATAAAATTAAAATAAAAAAATAATGACGTACCTAGGCTACGAGCCAAGCCCCCCGGGTCACCTTGTTTGCCCGGGCTGCTCAATCTCGTAAGGACCATAGAAGGTCCCAGAGCTTTGTAGCACCGTGTTCTCGTTCGGAGGCGGACGCGAACATGTTCGTCCAAATGAGAACAAGCGTTCAAAACCCTCTGAAAATGAATATAAAAACAAACAGTTACAAGAAACTCTAAAAAAATATATGTTATGTAAAACAACAATACACGCAACTTTTGCCTTGGAGTCATGTTCAAATTCATAACCAATCATGAGTTAAAAATCAAAAAACGATTATATATATATATATCGTCACAAACAGAACGAATAAAAAACTATGTTCACCCAAACATATTCGCGAGCTGTTCCCGTGAACGTGAACGTGAACGTGAAGGGGCGCGAACACGTTCGCCGTGCTGCACAGGTCCCCCCCCAAAAAATAAAAAAATCTTAAACTTCTAAAAACAAATTATGCTATACAAAAACATAAATAAAACATTTTTTGCGTTACGTTCAAATTTTAATTCTTTACCAAAAAAAATATATTATATGTACAGGTTTGCCAGCGTTCAGGACGGGCCGAACACCCGAACCCGAACGCCCAAACATACGGGACCCCTTCGAAAGGCGTTCGGCCGTTCAGGCCGAACGCGGACAAAAAAAAAAAAAAAATCAGTTTTCAAAAATTTCTGAAAACAAATTATGATGTGGAGAAAAATAAACTAAACAACATTTACCTGGGCACTACATCCAAACTCTTTACCAAATTTGAATTAAAAATCAAATACAAAAAATAAACACTATGATAAAAATAAGAAAAAATAAAAAGGGAATTAAAATGAGTGAGTGAGCCAGCACCTTTTCGACACCGCCATCTTTGCCGATCTTTAATTATTTTTTGGAATTGACAAATACCCTAAAAACTTACAAATATGTAGTTTACATAATCAATAACTCGTTAAAAAAGTTTCAAAAAATAATTATTTTTTTTAGGCCCCGAAATAAAGGGAAAACAAAAAAGTTAAAAGTGAAAAAAAACAAAATAGTGAGTGGGTGAGCACGTTTTGACACCCCCATCTTTGACGATTTTTAATGTTTTTTTGGCTTAGCAGAATGGCTTCAAAATTTATAGGCGTGTAGGTTACATCATAGAGAACTCGCAAAGCAAAATTCAGGAAAAAAACTTATTTTTAGGCCCCGAAAAAAAATTTGGCGGGGGCCGAACCTGGAGGTGTTCGGCCCCCGAACRGGACCCCGAATGCCCGAACGTTCGGGGGCCAGCCCGGGGGCCCCCGAACGTTCGGTCAGGTAACCCTGTATATATATATATATATATATATATATATATATATATATATACATATAATTTTTATATTTTTAATTTTGTATTATAATTTTATTTTTTTTTGGCCCGACTGGGAAATGATCCCGCCCACTTTGATAGCCTAGGGACGTATCCAAATCGTTTAACCGCCTTTTCCTTACATATTTTTAATTATTTTTTATTTTGTAATAAGAGTTTAATAAAAAATTGTAGGTCCTGTGTAGGATTATTAATCATGTGTTCGGGAACCCACAATAAAATTAAGAAAAAAAATACCCACGAAATTCAGTTCAACGAGCCCCAACCCCCTTCGCCTTCAGAGTCCTCGAATGCCCCGAACACGCTGGTCGTTTAGGGGGGAAGGGGGAACTCCCCTTAAATTGGGTGGGTAAGAGTGCTTTTAACTATTCTTATAACCTTAACAACAAATGACAAAAACCTTTGGGGACAAAATTGGCACAAATCTTTAAAACGAACACCACACAAACCAACAAAAATAAAGCACATACAATAGGGCAAACATAGTTTTTGATGCACAAATTATCCTTCATATTTTTTTAGGATTTTTGAAAATTTTCGAAACAACTATTTTAAGGTTTTTACAAACGTTACAACTGGCAATACAAACCTTGACCTAAAAAAAATAAGGACAAAAAAAACAAAATCTCTAAATGATTTGAAGAGTTTTTGTTCTCCATATGCTATGTTCTTCAAATTTTGCCTTTTGTCTTAGGAATTGATAATCATAGACAAAAAATCTAGATGATTGAGGACTTGCACTCAAGTAGGTTCACACACCTGGTATGGTATCGATGTTGTGTAATTTATTTCTTCTCGGGGCATGATCAAAAACTTTAGCTCCATTTTGCTAGTTGGTAACTTTAATTGTTGAAACCAACTCCGATGTTGTAGGACATAACTTCAAAAGGAATATTAACAACTAATCTTTTGAATATACAACCACCTTTATCAACCTAAATGTTAAAAAAATGAGATCTTATTATCAATTTTTTCTAATTTATCTTTTACTTCTTATAACCATGATGCTGAAACACTCGACACTTCCCAATTTGCAGACCCCTAGCAACATTAATTACTCCAAAGAGAATAATTATCAATTGCTGAATAAATCTTTCATCCCTCTTAGTTTCCTTCTGACCAGTACTCCAGAGACCTTAATTTTTTGTACAATTCCCTCCTTGAAGAAACAATTGTCTGCCAACACTTAACGAGGTTACACAACTTCGACTAAGGACTTATATTCTAGATTTATATTTCTCCTTTGTCAGATGTACAAATTCCTCCATCCTAATTCATTATAAACCCCTAATCCCCAAGTAAACACACCCCTGATAATAAGTTATTCTCTATCATAAACTAGTTGGTATGTCCTTCACAAAATTCTCAAGGCAACTTCATTTACACCTTATTTTGCTCTTAGATCATTTCACAAATTCCGGACTATCTAATCACTTTATAAACTTTCAAGTCGTCAATAGCTAATGAGCACCATCTCTTTCGAATTGCCTATAATTTGGGTTCCACTGACAAGGAGAACCATGTTTTCGCTACCCTTTATATTGTGTGGGGGATCTTATTGGAAATTAAGGATAGTGAAGAATTTCATAAGGGAAGTGTGAGGGAGACAATGCAAACAAACTGGTCTTATAACTTATCCTTCAACTGAATCGCTTAATGCAAGTGACCAGATAACATATCTTTTGTCAATTGTTGGTTACAAATAACATAAATCCTTTTGATATTTTGGATGGTAGTAATTTCTTTTTTCATAAAACCATTGGTGAACTGAAAGGGTTCCATATGTTATCACCAATTGCAGATTGTGGGAACAAATAAATTCAGGGCCTGAAAATCCCCCCCCAAAAGTCTACGAACTTATCCGGTTAAAAAAGTTTTATCCATCCGAGTGAAGTTAGTACCCTAAATTTTACCATATTTAAATATAAGGTCAAACATTCTCGGGTTTCTGTGGCCTCAAGCTCATTCTTACTATTCAATCCAAAATTTGTTACGATATTATCTTCTTCAGATATCTTCTAAGGTTTGAGCCTTAGTACTCACTTTGCGACCAAGTGAGTATCAAGCATTGCATTTTGTGGGTCTTAGTTAAGGCTTCTCCGGTGATTGCCTAACTTCGTATTCACCATTAAGAAAAGAAAATGGATCTATATCTTGTTGGCGATAACTTTCTTTTGGATATGAAGGATTTGGTCGCCTTTTGGATCTAAAGGCTTCGGTCGGATGTCTTCGTGCTATGAGTTGCAACCAATCTTCAGGTTTCCTAAAAACATTTTTGTTGAGAAAATCCAATCATGCTTGGAAAATATTTTTGAATACGTATTATAAAATTTTGACTAAGAATAACTGCATTTCAATTTTTAGTTTCTTAAACAATTTTCTTGCTTAATTATTCATTCTGCTACATTGTTAACCCACAAATGTTCAATTTTTCAAATACCTCTCCACCTGGGACAACCATGTTTGGTTGGTATTAATCAAGAACGATGAAAGTCTTGTGTCATTTGTAATCTTTTGATTGTACACAAGGAGGTTGTCAAGGATCTTCTCCTCGTTGGATTACTGATTCTAAACATGGTTAGCACCATGTTGATCATATGGTTGCCCGATATGAAATGGGTTTTGGTGGGGACTATCACTTGACTGCCTGCATCTCCTCATTCATCTTATTTTTGTTGCCCACTTGCTAGCCATGATCCAAGAGGTCCCTTTCGTGTTTGCTGGAGTGTTGACCTGAGTTTATCGGGACCCACTCCTACCTATGGCAAGTGTTGTTGGTCAATAATTTTAATGATCCCATTCAATTTCAAGCACTTCAGTTTCTGTTTGGCATCAATAGTACCCACTCGTACATCTATTGGTTTCATTATGATATACCTCTGCACTACCTTTTAAATGCATAACTATTTTGCGAGGTCACACGTCCATAGAAACACACGGCCGACCCTTGCATCTAGTCCCTCAAGACACATTAGGGGTATTAGATAAATGCCAGATACCACAATGTGGGGGGCGCTGACGCATTGCCGTTGTTTGGTCAATAATTTAATGGTCCATTTAATTTCAAGCACTCCAGTTTCTATTTGGCACCAGTGGTACCCACTCCTACATCTATCGGTTTCATCATGATATACCTCTGCACTACCTTTTAAATGCATAACTATTTTGCAAGATCACACATCCATAGAAAACACATGACCGTTGCATTTGGTCCCCCACGACACATTAGGGCGATTAGATGGATGCCTGATACCACAATGGGGGGGGGCGCTGGCACATTGACGATCAAGGCTTTTATATGCTTTCTCAAAGAGGGTTACTGCCCCTGTAGTTATTTCAATGAACCCATGGATTCTCCTGTGGAGCGCCAAGCCCGAAAGTTTTGGGTCTGCCACTACAAGAAGGGAGAAAAATTCTATGCACTTTTGACACGAAAATTGATATTCTCGCCATGCAAAATTTGTCTTTTGCTATTTTTGCCCGAACAGATCAGCACTCGATCTACCTCCCTTATTGTTTCCAAAATTCCTGTCGAATCCACCCGACGTGGCTTACGGATTTTATTGGGAGCAGTGGTGCCTTGGTGGCTTAAGTTTGTATGTTCTGTCCAATGCGCGGTTAGATGCCTGCCTTGTTGGTCATGATGCCTACGTAGTGCTACGCCTCTTTGCCCAAGGTCGATGCCATTGTTCCATGCATGTCCTTAGGTTCGGGGAGTGGAGAGCTTGGATAGCCACCCCTATGCAGTCCTAACCCAGCCCAACTTCATTCTTATGCTAGTTTTGATGGTTCTATGGCCCTAACCAGTTTATAACTTTGGTTGGTAAGTTTTGTCTCCTCCCTGGTCAAGTACCTTCCTTGTTTACCATGATCCCTAGATAACTTAACGTCCATTCGCCTAATCACTGCCTGATAAGCACCACCCTATAGTCTTAGCCCAGTTGAACTTCATCTCTCATGCCACTCTGAATGGTTCCATAGCCCTGACCAATGTAGCACATGGTACAGTCCACAGGTTTGCTGGTAAGTACGTCTTGAAACCATCCCTAAAATAAGGTACAGGTGACCTCAGTAACCGCACACATATGTGCATAAGGACCGCATACCATGCTGGAAATCAAGAAGGGTGTCTAAATCACCCCGTGCGTCCCGTGCATCCCCTCCCCGAGGAACCCCTGCAACCCTTCCCCAATCCTTGACCTAAGAGCCTGCCTATCTTGTAACCCTGAGACGTAGCAAACCGGCTAAAAGTCGTACATTTTTGGTTCTAATGAATATGTCCCTCACTCTCTTGCAACACCCCAACTGAACTGAGTCCCATTCCACAGTATGGCATGCGATATGGGACCCATGCGCTGACATGCGATGATTGCTGCTATATCACATCATTGTGAAATTGTGTCAGCCTTCAGCATGGTCCTGTCCCATTCAGGTCAGAATCAATGACAGTCTGCCATGGGAAAAAAAGTAAAGCTGTTGGCCTCTGTGGCCTACCCATTCCTGTATCTCATTTCTGACTGCCGCCGCTTTGTCTACAGACCCTCACATCACATGTAATACTGCGAGGCTCCAGACATCAGCTGCGCCCAGCAGGGCCCACAAGCACCAAAAAGGGACCTGGCCCTGAGTGAAGGCTGGGGTGCAAAATAACTGATGGCCGTAAAAGCAACTTTCGGGCATATGGAACCGGCACACACTGTTTGGAAGCCCGACAAGGCAAGCGGGGCCTCTCTCCTTTGACAAAAGCATTGGAGGCCCCGCTGCTGAGGGAGATTTCCTTCGGTTCACAAGTTGCTGGCCAAGCAGCGCTAAAATTAGCGCAGCCCCAAGAGCCGGGAAGGAGTGTTTTGATGATCATAAGGCAAAGAGGCCGGTGCGGTAGAACGACCCAGTTAGCAGCAGGCATAGCTGCGCATGGTGGCTCAATAGGACGGGGTGGTGTTTGGGAGGACGATGGAAAGAGGACAGTGATGGACATGGGACTTACCTGATGTCAGATGATGAGCACACATGACATGACCAGCCTCTGACGCATCGTTTGGGCAAGCAGATGAGTGGACGCAGAGAAGAGAGAAGAGGGCGAAGTAGGATAAAGTATGGAGTAAGTAGGCAAGAGAGCAAAGTAGGATAAAGTATGGAGTGAATAGGGAAGTAGCATAGCCGGTTACAGCATAAGGGAACAGTAGAGCTGTTGTTGTATTTACAATTGGAGGCAAGAATTCAGGCTTTCAAATTCAGGACATTTATGTTCTCATTTGGTGTGATCTCTACTTGTCAGCCTGCTTTCCACTTTGCTCTCATATGCTTGTTGTACTTCGTGTTTTTGCTGCTGTTGAAAATTTATGTTCTCATTGCGAAGTACCTCGCAATACTACGCAGCACACACACAGAGGACGAAAGATGGAAAGAGGGAAAGATAGCCCACATGCAGGGGAGAGAGAGAGAGAGAGAGAGAGAGAGAGAGAGAGAGAGAGAGAGAGAGAGAGAGAGAGAGAGAGAGAGAGAGAGAGAGAGAGAGA
>BFEA01000241.1:1183275-1194967 GCA_003427395.1 Chara braunii
AAAAACAAAAAAAAAAAAAAAACAAAAAAAAAAAAGCACAAAAAGAAAGTTGCATGAGGCAGTCAGAGAAGCAGAGCAGTACTAGGAACTGATGGGGACAACTCGGCTTTCAATGCCAATTCAAACTTCTGAGGCATTGTGTTCGAACTTCGAAGGAAGACCGTAATCTCTTCACTTGCGTGAAGGATTTTTTTGGTTGTTCCCTGCCACCATTGTGGAAGAGCCAGCCAGCATCCTATGTTCTTGCCTTGGAGAAACCATGGGCAAACATACGGCAGTGGCAATGCAGCGGAATTTCTAATGACTCTGACGAGTGCTATATAATAAGGAAGACGCTCAAGGAGGAGGAAAGAAAGGTGCACGGTTCTAGCCTATCACCTAGAATGCTGCAACTCTATGGTTTTGGGTACACATCAAACTTTAACAACTATTGCAAGCACTATACTATCTCACTAGACATAGAGACCCTGGGAACAAACGCAAGTGCCAGCAGTTTTAAAAGCACCCCCAGCAGAATCTGCAACTATTGCACGAACTATACTCCCTCACTACCGTCTTCATCCGAATAAAACACCCGGTCTTTATCGCTGCATATGGTCTGAAAGTTGCCCCAAATGCAGCTATAATGACCGCCGGGCCTCCTATTCGGATGAAGACGGTAGTCCTAGAGACCCTGGGATCGAACCCCAGTGCCAGCGGTCAAAAACAACAGCCAATAGTTGCTATGATCCCAGTCAGCTCACAATGCAAAACTCAAGCAGAGGTCTCCTGTCTGAGGTTCTTCGAGTTCAATGAAAAAAAAAGGAAAAAAAAAGATGATTTAGGTATCCTGTTATAGGGAGGTAGTGACAATAAATAACAACAACAAAAAAAAGATGATTTAGGTATGGTGTTAGCCGCATTACACTCTAGGTGGTCACACCGAGGTCTATGAGAAATTGGGAGCAAAACTCTGCAAATCTCTTTGGTGGGAGCAACTGCTGTGCTCATCCTTACTTACCAAACCCAGGAGGAGACAACTGTGTGAGGACCTGCTCAAACACGGACTGAGAACACAGCTGATTTCTGAGTTCTGCCGCTAGAATGAATGCCTAGCTGAGTTTCTGCTGAGTTTTCTAAGTCTGTGTGCGCGTGCTTGCTGGTCTGGGTGCCTGTCTGAGTGCTTGTCGGCTTGAGTGTGTGTGTGACCCGCAAGAGTACTTGATTGTTTGGAAGGCCCCGTAGGGCTGGTACTTACCTGTGGCTGTGACATTGAGGGTTGCAGTAGGGAAAACACCCAAGTACCTGGAGTAGGCCCACGACACTTAGAGCAGCGGGGAAAAAGCACTCAAGTAGCAGGTAGGCCAGTACCACTCAAGTAGCGGTACATGTGTCGGGGACTGGAGCGCTGGAGGAGCAGCGCTAGTGTGCAGCACTGTGTGGGCAAGAAGGGCGCCCAGCTCTCCACCTTGGCTATGGTGGAGGAGCTTGGGTAGGAGGAGGAGGAAGAAGGGAGTAAGAGAGGGGAGCGCCAGGGGTACTTGCCTGGCTACGCCATCTTCATCACCTTGGTGGGTGCTGCATCTGGAAGGGCCCCGTTGGGGTAGAGCTGCACCAAGAAGCTTCGACGCGGAGTCAGGCATGGTGGCCTGAGAGGAAGAGGCCATAGCTGCTTTGGGTTGTCTTTTGCACGTCAGGGCAAGGCCCTAAGTAGTCCGCCATAGCCTCGGCCTGGAGGAAGGAGGAAGAGGGAGGCTGCCATGGCTATGATGGACCTCAAGTTGTGCTGGCAGTAGAAGAGGGATTCGGATATTGATTCTGGTTCTGCCATTCATTATTATTATTATTATTATTATTATTATTATCATTATCATTATTATTGTTATTTGTTGTTTGAATAAGAGGGGAGGAGAAAAGGAGTTTGGTTGGCGAGGAGATGGCGGATTATCATTGGTCTCTGCTGATGTACATCTTCTTCTTCTTCTTCTTTCCCTCTCTCGCCTCTCAAGTTCATTCAGTTCTTTTTGCAATTGGACGGCATTGTGTTTTCTTGTGAATTTGTACCCCGAAATTGGCCAGGATCATAACATCGGTGTCAGAGCAGATTCTACTTGCTGGCGAGAGTTGACTTTGCTTCCCTAACCCTAACCCTAACCTAAGTGGCCGAGGGCACCACTTAGGGTTAGGGGTGGTTCGGAAAGTGATCCAGCGTGGTACAAGGAAGTTGCCCCCACCTGGTTAGGTCGTGTTGGGTCGACACTGGACCTGACCGGTCGCAAGAGTGTAAGTTTGGGGTGGCGAGACACTTCAAGAAGACTTCATGTAACAATTGTGAGAGGCGACAGTGAGAGGCACGCACACCTGGAATCTGACCTAAGGGAGACACTTGGAGACTTTTGGGATTCCCTCAAGTAGGCGAGCTTGAGAGAAGTAGCCATTCTGCATCTACGGACTGCAAGTTGCTACTTTGATTTTCAGCATCGGTGTTGGAGTCAGACCCTCCTAGTAAATAGGACACTAGTGCAGGGGTAGCGTTAAAGAGATCAGGAGGACCATATGAGAGGGGGTGAGTTCTACTTCATCTCGAAGCTCAGGTCACTCAGATAAGTGTCGTGCGCCTACGGGATGGCCATGTGCGTGTGTGCATGGTATTGATTGTCCTGTTGGGGTAAATCTGAGTTTCTTTTCCTACTCCTCTATGGTCTTGATTGTGTGTACGAGTATGCAAACTGTTTTCTCACCTGGCGGATGGAGAGATGAAGTATCTTGCTTTGAACGCCATATCTTTCTGAAGTGCTTTTTCTTTTTTTTAATCTCTGAACGGCTGTAGTTATCTCTGAAGTTGAAATTCGTTTTTCAGTTTGGTAGAGGCAGAAAGTAGGTCCATGTGGGACTCCTCTTGGTTGGGACTTGGTCACGGCCTACGTGGGACCCTTAGGTATCCAGTGGGACTGGGCCCAAGCAAGAAGGGCCCCTTAGTTACAAATATGTTTGACGTCAGTTCATTCTCTTTCTGTCTGGAATTCATAGTTTCTCTTTGGTTAGCGCACTCGCTGCCGAGGGGATCTCGGTTGAGACGTTTTGCGTACTTTTACCGCACAGTCCGTGGCTTGGCTCGCACCTTATACACCACTCAATTCTCCATTGTCGCATGTTGTCACTCGATGTATGAACTTGCTGTACGTTTGCGGAACTCGAGGGGATCTCGTACTCCATCTGATCAGGCTGAGACGCTAGATCAGAACTCTCATCTGATTTATTTTTTAATTTGGCTGCTCTCTAGTCCAAATGTCTTTGTGCTTTTCGGTCTGTTTCTTTTTCCGAGTTATTTCGATGCCCGTGGAAACTCGTGGACAAAAAGAGGAAAAGAGAGAAGGGTGAGGGGAAGCGCTCATCTTGAGGGACTTGTTGAATCCTTTACCGTGATGCCTGTTGAGAACCCCGGTAGTTCTATGGCAGAGGTAAGGGAATATGTGGCCTTAAAGGCCCAATTGGATGCGGCTAACAAAGAGGACAAACCGTTGTTCCAAATCCTCTATGACAAGGCACTGGCGAGAGAAGAGAAGGCAGAGGAGGGAAACGGAAAATTGCTATTGCGGACCATGAGGTTGTTTTCAACATAGTTCCCTCCTGATCTGATACAGAAGTCAAGAAAGATCTGGTCGCATATGTGCGTGCTCACATAAACTGTTACATGCTCTGTGAACAGTAAACTTCCTGGTCACGTGTCCGAACAATTTGACCAGGTGAGCAAACTGCAGATGCAGGCCGCAAACATGGCCAAGCAGCACCGTGATCAGATGCAGTAGATGGCAAGTCTGCATCAGGCCCCGGTCTCTAACTCTCTTCCTCTACCTCTTGCCTCTCATGCTGCTAACCAATCCATCCTTGCCCCTCTCCATGTCTAACGCAATTAGTATCTCAGTCCTTGATCATGCGGAAGTACAGGCTATGCAGGTGGGCTATACTAGGATCAACTTGACTAGTGTTAGGCCCCACCAATTGGTATACTCGAAGATCACTGGTACGCTCGAAGATCTGCTCATTCAACAATACATGGACCCACACATTGCTTCAAGAGTAAGGCTTCAACTGAACAAGCTCAAGCACAGCAAGTGGTCGAGCTCCATGAAACATCTCTTGGCCCACATTAGCAACTTATTTGTTACTCCCGAATTAAAGATGTCTGCACAATTGTGTTTGGATGTGGTGAAAGGGGTGGGGTGAAAGGGATGGTTCTTTCTACCTATACTTATCGCCTAGGCAAAGAGCTCATGGACAATACCGACTCGCTTCCTTTCATGCATGATATAGTCAGTCTCGTGGCACAAAATCTTATTTCTACAACAGGCAGTAACAAGAAGGCCTTTGGCCGCGGATGATTGAAAGGCAGCAACCGTTTCACTATGCACGACATGTTGGAGGTTGATGAGGAGGCCTGTGCAGATGACCCCACTCTTGGTGACAACCAAGAACAGGACGCTTATACAGCCTGTTCCTCTTCAGCCCATGAGCCTGACATTAATAACGAAGAATAAAAGCTTATTGACTTTAGAAAGTCTGCCAATGGAAAGGGACCAAACCGCAACTCAGAGAAGGGACCAAACCGAAACTCAGGGAAGGACTTCGTCCAACTCCCCAAGGGAGCCAAAATCCCAGCCAAACCGGAGGATGTATCAACCAAACATTGGGTTGATCTCTGGATCAGCGAAAATAATTGGAAGGCTAGGGTAAAGAAAGAGTCGCTGACAACACACTCTACAACAACGGAGACTGAACCAGTAAGTGGTAGTTTTTCTAAGGAACATGATTCTGTTCAGCAGTCCTCTCTTGAGGCCCCACCAACTGCTGATTCCTAGCCAATCTGAATTTAGCCCACCGGTTTTGTTTGTCCCGAAGAAAAGAGGCAAGCACCGAATGTGTATTGATTACCGCAGTCTAAAACGCATCACAATAAATAATGCATATCCATTGCCACACATTGATGACTTGCTTGATATTGCAGGTGGGCGCAAGGTCTTCCAAGATCAATCTAAGTCTGGTTACCACCAAATTGAGGTAAATCATGTAGACCAACACAAGACTGCATTCAAAACTCACAATGGGCTATACGAATTCACTGTTCTGCCCTTTGGTCTCACGAATGCACCGACCACCTTTCAAAATCTCATGAACAAGCCGTTCCGCGATCCGATCAATCGATTTGTGGTTGTGTACCTAGATGATATCCTGATTTTCAGCAAATCGATGGAGGAGCACCAAAGACATCTTGAGGGAGTGTTTAACATCCTTAAGAAAACGAAGCTCCGTCTCAACTTAGAGAAATTTGCGTTTGAGAAGGACAGCGTCATCTACCTTGGACACCGGTTGTCTCTTGTAGGCCTTGAGCCTAAGGCAAACAAAGTTGAGGTCATTCACAACTGGCCTCACCGGTGAATTTTTGTGAGCTGCATTCTTTTCTTGGTCTCGCATCATACTATTGGGAGTTTGTCCCCAAATTTTCTATCATTACTCGCCCCTTGTCTAGACTAACGAGTAAAAATGTATCCTTTGCCTGGGACGATGTATGTCAGACTGCCTCTCAAGCCTTGAAAGAGGCTTTGGCGAGTCATCATGTGCTCCGCATTGTAGATCCCAAACCCACATTCATAGTCACTACGGATGCGAGTCAAGATGCGATTGGTGCAATACTTCAACAAGATGATGGTGATGGCTTGCGTCCACTCGAGTAATACAGCAAACGCATGCCCAACGAAAAGGTACCCACTTCCGCATACATGCGTGAACTTTATGCTTTGAGTGAGGCACTAAATCATTAGAAGTGTAATGACCCGCCAAAACACAGACTAAGAACACTGCTGATTTTTGGGATTTGCCCCTGGAATGTATGCCTTGTTGAGATTCCCGCATTCTGCTGTGATTTCTAAGTTTGTGTCTGTGTGTGCCTGCTGGTCTGCGTGCCTGTCTGAGTGCTTGTCGGCATGAGTGTGTGTGTGACCCACAAAGGTACTTGTTGGTTGGAAGGCCCGACAGGGCCGGTACTTACCTGTGGTCGTGACTTTGCGGGGGTAGACCCGCGACACATAGAGCGGCAGGAAAAACACTAAAGTAGCAGGTAGGCCCCCTCAAGTAGAGGGGCAGGGAAAAACACTCAAGTGGCGGGGGTAGACCCGCGACACATAGAGCAGCAGGAAAAACACTCAAGTAGCAGGTAGGCCGGTACCACTCAAGTAATGGTAGAAAAAGACAAAAAGTTGGCATTTTTCGAGGCCTAGTAGCGGTAGGCCAGTACCAGTCCAAGTAGCCTGAGTCTACGGCTTGTACGGACGATATAAGAGCCTGCAATGATGTTTCCCCCCGAAAGGGAGGAGGTACCGGTTGCTGCGAGGCCGCACGACCTAGGAAGTCATCGCCCAAGAGGCAAGTAGGTTGCTATATCTTCCGAAGCAAGGATTGGCGACATATTGCTGGAGCCAAGCGCTGGACTTGGAGCGTTGCCTGGAGGAGAAGAGCAGTTGGGCGCTCAGCCTAGCTATGGCGAGCAACCCATCCTGAGGAGGAGGAAGAAGGGGGGTGAATGAGGAGAGTGGCGAGGTCCTAATTGGCTATGGTAGTGCCCCAGTTGGAAGGGCCCATCTTCATCACCTTGATAGGCGCTGCATCTAGAAGGCCCCAGTTGGGGTAGTGTCGCACCAAGGAAGCTCGAGGCAGAGTCAAGCATGGCGGCCTGATGAGCAGCGACATAGCTGCTTTGTGTTGTCCTTTGGACAGGAGGGTAGAGCCCTTAGTAGTCCGCCATAGCATTGGCATGTGAGAGGACGAAGAAGTGGGAAGTCATGGCTATGGTGGACCTGTTGTTGTGCTGGTAGTAAGAGGGAACTTCGGATATTGATTCTGGTTCATCCACTCATTGTATTATTATTATTGGGAAGAAGAATAAGATTGGTGAAGTCAAGGGGGAGGAGGAAGGAGGGGGATTTGTCATTGGTCTTGCTGGTGTACATCTTCTTCTTCTTCTTTCTTTCTTCTTCTTCTTCTTTCTCTCTTCTTTGGTTTCTATCTCTTTGGAAGTGCTTTCATTTCTTTCGCAATTGGGTGGCATTGTCTTTCCTTGTGAATTTTGCACTTTGGAAATGAACAGGATCCTAACAATTGGTATCAGACCTGACTTACTTGCTGGCGAGAGGTGTTATCCACCCTAACCCTAATTCCGAATTAGGTTAGGGTAACCTAATCGCGGATTAAGGTTGGAAGCTAAGGTTAAGAGGGGGCAGCGAGGTATGTGGATGCTGCCCCCACCTGGTTAGGTCATGTAGGGTTGACATCAGACCTAACCAGGTTACTTGAGTGATTGTATGGGATGGCAAGACACAAGGGAGGCTGGCTGAAGTGAGCGTGAGGGAGTAGAGAGTGAGAGGTACTTGCACCTCGAATTTGGACTTCAAGAAGACATTGAGTGACTTTCGGGCTTCCCTCAAGACGGAGACTTGACCGGAGGCTGCAATATCTGCATCGAAGAGCTCCAAGTTGCTACTTTGGTCTTCAACATCGACGAAGGATCCGACGTTGTAACATGGGTGTAGGAAGGCCCTCCTAGTCATGCTCGGACACTTCGTGCAGGGGTAGCTAGGGGTCAGGAGGACCTATGCAAGAGGGGGGTGAGTCGTTATTCATCCTTGGAGGTCGGGCCTCACAGGTAAGTGTCATGTGACTTGGGTATGCCCATGGGTGGTTGCTTGGTGCTTCATGGCCTGTTGGGGTGTGCTGGGCTCTTTTCCTCTTTTTGGCGATCTTGGTTGTGTGAGTCAGCATGTGGATTGCTTTCTCACTTTATGAATGATGGATGATGTATCTTGTTCTCAAGGACATATCTTTCTACAGTCCATTGTCTTTTCATTGCTGAAAGGTTGTAGGAGTAGGTTCTTACTGAAAGTCGTTTTTTCCTTTTTAGTACGGTAGAGGCAGTTTGGGACCATCTTGGCACACCCTTCTGATTGGTCCTGGTCCACGACCTACTTGGGACCCTTTGGGACTCAATGGGACCAGGCCCAATGGGACAGGACCCTTCGGCCCCAAATCTGTTGTCGTCAGTTGCATTTCTTTGTTGTGCTGAAATTGGGGGACACACGGCTAATCGGGACATTCCTTTCAAGGGGATCTCGTCTTAATGCATGTTCACACAAACTGCCCCGCGTCTGGCTCGGCGACCGTCTGCACCCCTTGAAATCTCCATTGCTTCAGTTAGTTTCTTTGTCTGAATTATTTGTGGTACATGTTTTATGTCGGGTTAGATAAGAGGGGATCGCCAACTAATCTGACCGGACCCATCTCTTTGAATTGTTTATGATTTAATTATGCTGTGTGAATGCCATTCTCTAAAACCAAATGAGTTGCCCCGCCGGCTAGGAGTTCTACCTTCTGCTCATGTGAATTTTTTTTGTTTCTCTTGTATCTGAACTTATCTATGTCCAGTATTGAGATGCGTGCACAAAAAGCAAAAAGAGAGAGAAGGGAGAGAGAGGGTATTCTTTTTGAGAGTGTGAGGGGTAAGAGGAGCGTTCATCCAAACGAGAGCAAAGAGCAAACCCCTCTTCAGAGATCTACTGACATCTCATTTGCCGAATGGCAGGCCATGCTGGACACAGCGGATGAGAGCGAAAAACCGTTCTTTCATAAACTTTATGAGGATGCGTTCCGTAGAGAAAGGGAGGCAGATCCAGCGGCTAGATCGACAAGAATTGCTGATCAAATAGCTCTTTTGACTATTACGAAAACCGAAGATGCCCGGTTTCGAGAAAAGTTGGCCGCTGATGTCACAGCCTTGGTCCAACTACGAACTCCATAAAATTTTGAGTAGCGTGTGACAGCTCTAGAATAGTGAAATCAAGAGTTGCAGGCTGAGATTGCAGGCCTCAAGCAGGCCCGACTCACCATCCCTCGTCCTCCTCGTCCTACTGCAGTCCCCATATTTCCCCCTAACACAGTCCTCATGCAAAGGTCAAGTAGAATTGCAACTGGCACAGGAATCGGTGCCAACTCTTCAAGCGGCAGCGTCGACAGTTCAACACTGGTCCCAATCCCAAATGTAGGATCATCAGCCCAAAACGCCGCAGTTCCTACAGGCATACAATACAGCGGTCCCATGGTGGACAAGAGGGCAGCCATGTTTCAGTCCAAGTACGATAAGAAAGGGGATATCACCTCTTAGATAAGCTCCATGCACTCATACTTCGAGGTACTGCGTCTGCCGCAGGAAGACTGAAGTATGATCATGGGCACGAATATCAAGTCCGCCATACGGAGTTTTATTGAACTCCAAGTTGTTAGTGCATGTTACAAAAGGATTGACCTGACTGAGTGGCTGAAAGTGACTCCTCCACGTACTCTTGAGGACCTCCTCATCGCACAATATCAAGATAAGCACGCTGCACTCAAGGCAAGGCTGAAAGTGGAGGACTTCCATGCATGCTTTGGAACAACGTTTGGTTGCTTTATTCACTACTCCAAACCTGGGATGAACTAACGTATCTTGCATGGATGTAGTTATGGGAGTGGCCCTTGAAGATTGTCTCCCGGCTAGGACTCAAGGAGCATTCAACCTTGCATGAGCTCTTGACGGATCTAGTCAACCTAGAAGCCAAAGACCTCACCAGGCGTGCGAAGACACCAGCTGCAGGTAAAACTTTACGACGCAAGCGGTTCGAAAGCAGCAATCAACTTGCCCTACATGAACATCGGGAGGCTGAGGATCAGTTTTATATGGATGATATGTCTCTAGATGACGATCTAGAGTCGGACTCTAAAGTGGGTTGTTCTACATCAGCCCTTGAGTCTGATATGAATGACGAAGATAAGTATAACGCCTTTACAAAGATTGCTTCAGGCAAGGGACCTAACCGCAGTTCAGGTAAGGGAACCATAGCACACCTCCCAAAAAATGCAAAAATTCCTAAGAAGCCGAAGGATGCTTCCACCAAGCCTTGGGAAGCCCTCCACATCAGTCAAAAAAAATGGGAAAGAAGATCCAAATTGCGTGTGTGCCTTGCATTGTGAAAAGTCTGGACACTGTGCAGGATTATTATCGTCTGCAGGGAAACAGGCAAAGGGCATATAGAAGAGTCATCAACACTCTCTACAACCAGGGAAGCTGAACTGCCAGTTGCAGGCCTCTCCAAGGAGCCTGAATTTGATCCACAACCTGCTCTTGAAGCCTAGACCGATGTTGAATCCAACACCGCTGCAGTCCAAGTACTTTGCACTGAGCCCTGGTAGGAGACTAAGGAAGTCAACTTTCATTCTCACCCGGAACACTGGTTGTAGCTCAAGCAGCAACGCCGTGTTCAAAGGGGTGTGGAACTAATCTTCTTTAAGTTGCTCATCAACCGCCAATACATCAATGTTTTGATTAATAATGGCTCCACAACTAACTTCTTTTCTCCTAACGGGATTCGTAAGGCGAGCTTGGGAATGAAAAAAAGTGGAATTGCAGAACCCTTGTCAGACCCAGGTAGGCAACCAAGAGGTTGTCACCTTAACACATGTTGTCAAAGGTATGCATGTCACCTTTGATAAAGATCGCACTGTCACACATGAGTTGAATTTTTATGTCCTCGACAAGTGTCCCTTTGATGTGGTCATTGATTTGGGCTGGTTAAAAGCTCATTGTCTAAGACCACGTGGGCGGATACTCAGTTCGTGGTGCGTGACTCCCAGGGGAACGAGTGTACCGTCTTGTTGGATGAAACGTGCGAGGTCATAATGACTCTTTTCAGTGCGAACAAATTTTGCAGATCAGTGCGCGCGCGCAAAGAAGGTGAGCAGGTGCATGTAGCCCTTGTAAAGCCTATCAATGTACCTTCTGCTTTTGCATTTTCTACCTCCGAAAAGAACTCTACGTCTACTACATCTACTTTGTTTCATCTACTTCCACTCTAAAAGATAAGTCTACTTCTAATCCAAGTACTTCAAATTCGGTTGTTATTGCTGTAAATTCTCAAACTGATTTTCTCTCTCCCGATACGGATGATCCTCCACCAGAAGTCCCAACAAACATTCACCATCTACTAGATCGATTCCCGGAAGTTCTGGCTAAACCTCGTGGAGTTCCTGAGCGTTCGATCAAACACAAGATCGAGATAGTAGAAGGTTGCCTCTACCGTATGGGGCAAGGCGAGTTGGGGGAGCTAAGAAGACAGATTGATGACATAATTAATTGTGGATGGATTAGACTTAGTGAGTCTCAGTTCGGTGCACCTATCCTGTTTGTGCCGAAGAAAGGAGGCAAACTCCGAATGTGTATCAACTATCGTGGCCTAAATCGTATCACTCGAAAGAACACTTATCCCTTGCCACACATAGATGATTTTTTGGATGTTGCAGGTGGGTGCAAGGTATTCTCCAAGATCAACCTCAACTCCGGCTACCACCAGATTGAAGTTGATTTGATCAACCAGCACAAAACTGCATTCAAGTCAAGGTGCTTGATGTGCTCTTTCATGGACTTGCTGAAAATCAGGATGTCATCGAGGTAAACGACAACAAACCTGTTCAGCTGATGGCGGAGAACCTTGTCCATGAGGCACTATCGTGAGACCGAAGGGCATAACGATAAATTTGTCTGTATCGTTATGCCCTTCGGTCTCACGAATGCACCAACCACATTTTAGTGCCTCATGGACAAGGTTCTCCGCCATCAGTTGAACAGGTTTGTCGT
>BFEA01000241.1:1212578-1259018 GCA_003427395.1 Chara braunii
CAGTGAGGTAGGATAGTAGTGACAGGGGGTGCGCTGGGAGTATTAACGTTGGGATGGGTAGGGTAGGTGGAGAAAAGTTTTAGGAGAAAGAATGGAGGATCTTGGACTAAACGAAAAAGGATCTTGGACTATGGCCCCTGTACACAGATGACATAAAACAGATAAAAAAAAAAAAAAAAAAAAAAAAAAAAAAAAAGGAAAGGAAAAAAAAGAAAAATTTACAAAATGAATCGCAAGCTACTGAGGCCTTGTCGTACCACCTCATGCCTGGCCAGAGGTACAGTCAGATGCATTGTGGACATGGCTTCCTGAGAATGCCTTGAAAAGAAGGGGATTGTGGACAGGGCTGCGTGAGAATGCCTTGAAAAGAAGGGGTTGACAAAGCAATAGGGCGTCCTCCCACTACTCTCGACATGCCCAAAAAACACAAATCATGGCCGTGTATCTTTCCATGTTCTAGCGGAAAATTGATTCTCATTTTGCACGAGGCCCATAGATTGCTCCCCCCACCTCTCATGCAGAGTCACGTGAGAAACATAAGACATTCTTCTTCCGAAAAAAAAAAAAAAAAAAAAAACAAAGGCAAAATGTCATTTCAACCTCTGAACTACTTGACATGTATCTACCCATGTTCTACAGGACTATTCATTCTCATTTTGCACATTCGGTGAATCGTGGAGCGAGGCCCTTGATCTCGATAGCTCTTTTTCTGCCTTTCTTTTTAGTAAGCCCTGCCAACAAGGCAGGGCACTCCCTTCTCGTTTTTCAATACTTCATAGCAGTAAATAGATGAATGCTTCCCATATTTCTCGGGAGATGCAGTTCAAATTGGAAAAAAAAACAAAAGCAGAAACGTCCCAGACCCAAATCGTCCGCCCCTATTTTGAAACGGAAAAAAACGTCACCCCTCAAAAGGGAAACTGTGGACGGCGCCTTATGCTGATTTTCGAACGACCTGGATAAGCTAACCTGCCCTATGACCGGTCTTAGGGACAACTGCGACCGAACCCTTTTTCTGCTTTCGGAAACCCCAAACGGACCCATCCTAGCAACGCTATACTGCACGACATTACTCAAAGTGGAAAGGACACGAAACGAGGAAATGCAAACCACAAAACCACACAAGGCGCAACCTCCTGGCTGCGAACTATCTAAGAAAAAATGTGGTTTCGACATGGGAGTGGAACGGCCCGCCTGCAGCGTGTCGAGTTTCAACATCTCCTAAGGGAGGTTATGAAGGATATGCGGATTTTGACACCTGCCAGGGTCAGGGTACTGTCCCTGCCTCAACACCCTGTGTCTTCTTCTTCTTTTTCTTTTTTTTCCCCCCCCTTTCTTAAACCACCAGTACCTTTCCCGCCTGGGAAAATAGCGGGCCTCGGGTAGGCGTCCGACCTTTCCAGAGGCCGAAACGACATGACGGCCGCCGATCAGATTTATCAAAGGTAGTCGTCGTCGGACTCGACCTCCGAAGATTCAGGAGTTTGGGAAAACTGCCAGTTTTCCCTATTTTCCCACGCGGGAAGACGACCTTTGTGTCGAAACCATGAATGTCGAAAATTGTCTGACAGCTGGCGAATATTTCACGGTTTCGACACTGGTGTGGCGAGGCCCTTGGTCAACAAGAGGTTGTTTGCTGGAGGAAGGGGGTGTAGCAGTACACTACCTAGAATCGGTCAGAATCTGGTTCCAATTCCCCTGGCGGTAACCGTGAGATCTGTGCATAATATCACCTGATTTAGGCTTAAACCACCAGTACTTCCTAAAGTCGTGCCAGTTAACAAGCCACGATTTTAAGAAACGTACGAGCCACTACAGGGGCGCCCAAATTCATCTGACTAGAAACGTTTCTACTCTATTTTTTTCCGCGGCCAATAGTCGGGCCAAGTACTGGTGGTTTAATGTAAGCTGTCATGTAGGCGAAAAACTGAGGCTATTGTGTAGTCCTACCTGCCAAATTTCAGACTTCGTAGGTGAGCCCTGCAGTTGGCTGTCATCACAACTGCATATCTGATCAAACAAATAACTACCATGTTCAGGGATGTTGGACCTGCTTTCCAGCAGGTGCTGCTCCCCACCAATAGACAGAGCCTCCCCTAGTGGTGCTTGCTCTTACCAACACCCCTAGCATCCACTCGGGTCGTTCTCTCTCTCAAAAAAAAAAAGAAGGAGAAAGGCGCAGTGGCTGGCAAATTATGGTCGGCATTGGCACTATCAGCAGACCCTGGCCAGCTTCGTCTGCCCAGCCCCTTTTTGCATAGACTGTGGTTACAGCCGAGGCCAGATCTTCGTAGAGCTGAATCAGCGATACAATGGTGGTCTGCAAGTTTAGTGGAGAGGAGGTGTTGCTGGAATAGAGGGAGGTCTGCAAGTGAAGTAGAGAGGGGAGATGCTGCTAGATTAGGAGGAGGTCTGCATAGTAGAGTGAGGGGGAGATGCTGCCCAACTCTATTGTGGGCTGCATGTTGGAGTGAAGGGGTATGGTGCTGTCAAAATTGTGGAAAGATCAGCAAAGTGTGTGGAGGTGGTGAAGAAGGTGACTATGGGGGATGTGTAAGTGGTCTCTGACGTACCAGCTTTTGAGCCTGCGCCATCTTCCGAACCCCTTCTCTTTCTTTTTCTTTTCGAATTTTGCTCAGGCCAACAAGGCCCCTCTCCATTTTTTTTAAGGTGCCTTGCTGAGACCCATGTTTTAAGTCTCATTGATTCTTGAAATTCCGTTTTCATAATTTGGGAAATGCATGAGAATTACGCGCACTTTAGCAAGCGCGCTAGGAATTTGGCTCGACAGTTAGAAATTCTGAAATGAACGGAACCCGACATGTCCTTGTTTTTGTGCGTGAATGTTCTCGACCACGTCGTAGAAAACTCTGGGAATTTGGCGGAAATACGAATAGACGTAGGACTTTCTTTTCCCCGTACCTACTTTACGCGCGGATATGGTGATTTCAATTTTTGAATTAGCATAGGACTTAGAAATCTGTAACTGTTTTGGTGCCTCTTTTTGCAGTAGTGATCGGCGCCATCCATGCGAGCTTCCCCCTTTCTGCTCCCCTCGCCATCTTCGATGTTCGTTTCGCGTCCGCGCTCACTCTCTCTCTGTAACCGTTTTACCCTCTCTCTCTCGCCCCGCGCGCCTTTTCTCTTTCTTGATCATCTGAATCTTGGATCCGTTTCATGCTATTCTGCGCACCCTTCTCCCCCCCGCTCTAGGTCCTATGCCCAAGAACCCGGTCGGTCCTCTCTTCACTCCGTCTAACCAAGGAGAAGCGCCGTGTAAGAGGAAATTCCTATTACGAAACGACTCTGATTGGCTACAATCGGACTCAGAAGGATCAACATGGCTTTCACCGATTATCCCCAAGTCCTCCCTCACCCTTCCCTGCCCCAATCTTCATCCTCCCTTGTATCTACCTCTCTTCCCACAACTATAAATTCCACAAGCGCACCCGCAAATCTCTCTCCCAACTCGTCTGCCAGCTTTCGGGAAGCAGTGGCTAGATGGTACGTGTGGAGTCCGAGTCGAAAAGTCCCGACAGGCTGACTGTAGTCTGACCGGTTGTGCGCCTGATCGCCATGACGGACTGTGGGATCCGGGCAAGTCGTGCAGAGACTAAGTCGGCGGGGTGACGATCGCAGTGGTGGAAGGTGGCACGTGACGATCAGGATCATCAGTGCATGTACGGGGATAGTGATCAAAGTTGAATGAATGAATGGCCCAGAGCCATAGTGGAACTTCACGACGGATGCGCCTCCTTGTCTCGAATCTATTCTTTGGTGTGTCACTGAGCTCAGTTCAACGACAGTTAAGCCGAAGACCCTTTTTCATCATTGGATCTTGGTGTAATCTCCATTTATCTTGTCGTTCTTGTTTGCTCCACGTCTTCTTCCTCCCTACCTACTCTCTCTCTATGACATGGAATATTATGAATGCTTGTCGGTCTCTCGCACACGAGGAATGAGGTGGTCGTATAGTCGGCGCTAAGTTAGTCACGGGAATAACAGGGCAGGAGTGCAGAACACACGGAGAACTGAGTGATGTGTGGCTGTCATTTTCACACCTTCTTTGATTAATGTCTATGATGAGGATGAATAGGAATGCTTGGATAATGAGACGATTGTCTGATGGACTTGTCTCCGACCAGACGATAGGACTGTTGTGATTAACATATCGAGCGCATGCTAGATAGGATCTCACTATTGCTATGTGGACTAATTGTCCCAAGCCGACTGGGCACCGGCCTTCCGCATCCCCGCCATGCCCCTTCCCATACAACGAGAAGAGGACACGTGTATGCGAGTAGGACGTACGGGAAGCCGTCGCCAAGATCGGCGGAAAATACTACTTCCTTCCTGAAACTCGATGATCTGGATTTGTCGTTGCTGGTTTTGTTATTGTGGAAACACACTTTCCGCCTTATTCGTTGTTATTGTCGTCAACGAGCTAATCGTCATCCCGTGATCGGCAGTGGCACCCCATTGGCCTAACACTCTTTGCAGCGGTTGTCGCCGCTTCGAGCGTTAGCAATCGAAGGGCTTTCACTACCGAGTACGAGATGAAGATGAGCATAAGGAAAGAGTCACTTGGTTAAGGCCTTCCGCGAAAGACTTGACCCGGAAACGGGATACCAAGTACGTGCCCGCCCCCTTTCACGCGAAACGAAAAACAACGGCTTGATGGGAATTTCAGCGATACTTTTTCGATTGAATTTCCCCGCGTCGCGAGGTTCGCACACGCCTTCTTCTCCCTCAAAACCGGCACGGTGATGGACCTCCCCCCTTTTCCCCCTTCTTACTAAGTTGGACCAACACATGGGATTTCAGTTTTGTCCGTATCCCCGTACTCACTTTTCTAGAAATCCTTGGCACACCCCATCTTGTCGCCTTTCCGAGGCCCTTTCCGAAATTTTAAACATTCCGAACGGAAAGCAACACAGGGCGTGAGGTTGGTATCGGAGCCGACACGTGTCGGTTCTGACAATAGTAAGACGAGTTGGCGAGACGAAGATCAGCTAACCGATCTAACCGTCTTACTAGTCCTCTCGTCACTCGACAGAGGTCCGCCGAAGCTCGACCAGAAATGCCCATGGCCGATGCTAATGGAGCACCTTCCTGGGTGATGGTAAGCATCCCCGCTACCTTCCCGTTCTATCCCAACTACACTCATCCCGAGGCATGACTCGAGGCCGTGCAAGCTCAGAGGTATGGTGCCGAGGATCTTCCTCGCGTCATTACCCTGTTACTGCGAAACACTGTTCACGATTGGTTTAGAAGGCATAGATGGGTAGATTGGGATACGTTCAAGAGGGCGTCCTAGCAAGGTTCGACGAAGTCAACGAAGATGCTGCGTGGTTCGTACTAAAAACCCAACCGCAGGAACCTGGAGAGCTGCTACCTGACTTTGTGGATCGGTTTCAAACCGCATTAGATAAATCAGAACGGGAAGAAAACGCTGCTCGAGATTTGTTTATCGATCATCTCCGCAATCCAGTGCTGAAAGCGAAGCTGCAGAAAAAGGTTCCTCCGAAGACGAACCAGCTACCCGTTATCATAGCTAAAGCACTTGACCTGGATCTGCTGGATACGCGCAAGTACATCGGTCAGGGGGATGAAGACATCTCGGACACGATCCAAGATGTGGTCGCTAAGCGGCGTTCGTGGCTCAGAGCGGTGGGACAATTTTACCCTCGCCCTGATCACAACTATCAGGACGGACCTTCCCCGGATCTCTCTCCCTATCATCTCTTGCCTCCCTCGAAGCCTCCTCTTTCTCCAAAGGTGGCACCCGTGAATACCGTAATGCCCCAGAATGTTGCATCAGTGCCTATTACTAACATGCATCTGACCCAAATGATTCATACTGCTATGACTAAACAGTCTGAGTGGATGAATAATCTAATTCAGATGCAGGCTTCTCAGATGGATCGGTTGGAACAGATCATGACGAAACTAATAAAAGCTAATTATAATTCTTCCCGCCCCGATCCTGCTTCGTACCCTTTGCTGACCGCTCCTCCTGTATCTGGACCAGCGCCCCCTACTCCCCCTCATGCAATCAATCCAGTAGGGAGGATTGAATGTTACAACTGTAAACAACATGGACATTTTGCACGTGAATGCCCCCAGCCAAAGCGTAACCAACCCCCGCCAGCAGCCGCGCCTGTGGCCTTGAATCAAGGTCGGTTGGCCGCATCGTTGGAAGCAACAAAGGATAGAGAGTCCTCCTCCTTCTCTCCCGAACAGTCGTTTTCGACCGACCCCATAGTGTCCACTTCGGGACCATCTTCCGAAGCAGCCGATGTCGTTGATCCTACATAGTATCTTCATTTGGCAGGGCTGATCGGAGCAATCCGACCTGCCAAAGATGAGCTCGAATGGGTCGAGCGAGGATCTGAACCCAAACCGCAGTTTCGAACGGGAGAATCGATGTCCTACAGACGCTCAAGCAGTTGGATATCCGAGTTCCTGTCCAAGTAGGACACTTGCTAACCATATCAGAGGCAGCAAATGACAAATTTTTGCAGCAATGTCAGAAGAATCAAAAACACTTCACGTACAACGCGTTTAGCGTATGCTAAAGAAGAAGAAGGATGACGAGGCCAAGGCAACCTCTCCCCCTGCGACCGAACCTGACGCACCTGAAACTGTGAGGGTCGCTACTATCTTTTACGCAGAAAAATATCACTTTGTATGTGTTCGATCGGTTCTATGGAAAAGTGCCGAGAGTGATTGCGAAGTCTGGGGTAAACCGTTCAATGCTCTTATCGATACCGGATCATCGGTCGTAGCCATATCCCTAGACACTGTTAAAAAAACGGGCCGACTAAACTCGATCCTTTCGCTACCTGGGAAGGACAACTACGTCTCGGTCGATGAAGAAGTCATGAACATAGTGGAGATCATTAAGAATGTAGTTGTCAAGGTTGGTCGAGTGCATGTACTGGTTAACGCGCTAGTCATCGATGTGCACTCTTATTCGATACTGTTAAGATTTCCTTGGGCGATGGTTGTAGGTGCGCGAATACACGTCGGCTCCAAACAGCTTGTCCTCACGCACACTGGAGGAAAGCCTCAAACGATTCCATTACGGGTTTCCACTCGATCACTGAGAAAGAATCACAGCACTGTCCGGATATGAATGGTCCAAGGCCCGGAAGATTCTCCCCCAAACAATGACGAGGAGCAACACCTTGCTGGTGATGGTGAGTACGACGAATACGATTATGAGGAAGGGATGAACTACATGCCTAGCGAAAGAGAATGGGAACAATTAGTTGAAATGTTCTGTCACGAAACTAAAGAGGAATTTTGAATGATCCCAGCAACCACACGAACATTTGATCCGAGCTCTGGAAGCAGCGAACCTAGCCGTACTCTATCGGGATCTTCTCCCGCATCAACAGAAACGTGGATTTCCGCCACGTCATTTCTGGGGGAACCGATCTTGCAGATTTCAGATGTGGCTGATTTCTTGGAACCCCCTCGCACCGTGTACAAGGGCGCGCTTTCACTCCGAGATAGGTATTAGCAGATGAATCAGTACCTGAATCTTCCCGTCTCTCCACCCAGATCGTTGCTCACACAAGGTACTATGGTCGCCCTAATTAGGCAAGAAGCCGAAACCCCGATCAATGATGTTTCAAATCTTATACAAGAGATGGCTGAGTTAACAGGATTGGAAGTAGCGGAAAGCACCACTGACTCTGAAACCAATGTCGAAATTAAGGAAACTTAAATGATTAGTCTCGTCGAGTCACAGATGATTGTCACCGGCTGCTTGGTCTGAACCAGTAGCTCCATGTTCTCCAGCTTGGACGATAGACGATCTCAGAGGACGGATTGGATTGATACGCCACTTGACATCTTTGATCGCTCTGTGATCACAATACTCAATCATGTCCCCCGAGAGATCCGAAAATCCTCGATTGATGTCTTGCATGGGTATGCTGAGGTACTGAGCATGCATGATAAAGATATTGGATTATCCAATGTGATTGAGCATGCAATCCTTACAAAGGATCATCCACCGATTAGTTGCACTCCCTATCGGTATTCGTCGGCCCAAAGATCAGCCGCATTCCAGACGATAAAGGAGTTTGAAGCTAATGGATGGATCGAACCCGCCATCGAACCATGGTCGTTTCCGATGGTGATTGTGCCGAAAAAAGCAGGAGGAATTCGCATATGCATCGATTATCGAAAGTTGAATGACGTCACGATTAAGGATGTGTGTCCCCTTCCCCGGATCGATGAGTTGTTGGATGCTATTGGTAGTGCTCGACTTTTCAGCAAGTTTGATGTTCGTCATGGATTCCACCATCTTCTTGTTCGAAAAGAGGATCGCCCGAAAAAGACTTTCATTCTTTTTGAAGGGACTTGGCAATGGATTCGATGCCCGATTGGTATTTGCAATGCCCCAGCCACGTTTCAGCGTGCGATGAACATGGCTTTCCAGAAGTTCGTGCGAAAAACACGGCTGGTGCAGAGCATAATCAATTATTGTGTGATTGTGTATATGGATGATATCCTTGTGTATTCAAGTTCCTATGAAGGGCACGTGCAACACATCGAATGGACCTTGCACGCACTAAAGGACGCTGGATTCAAGGTGGTTGTTGAAAAGTGTCAGTTTTTTCTCACCGAGATCTCCTTCCTCGGCCACGTGGTTACGGACCAAGGGTTGCAGCTGGAGCGTCAAAAGGTAGCAGCCGTGAAAGACGCATCAGTACGGACGTCCGTGACATAGGTACGCGCCTTTTGGGGGTTGGCATCATACTATCGAAGGTTTATCAAGGGGTTCGCAGCGATTGTGGGACCACTCACGAACTTGTTAAAAAAAAATCAGCCATTGATCTGGACCCCACAGTGCGATCAGGCTTTTCGAGAACTCAAGGCGGCCTTGATTTCGGCTCTGGTCCTTATAAGACCGAACCCGGAAAAACCCTTTGTTCTCATCACCGATTGGCAGCCCGAGGCGATCTCAGCGATCTTGGCCCTGGTGGGACCTAACAGCCTCGAACACGTGGTGGAATACGCGTCCCAATCGGTGCCTTCCTGTGAGCACAACTACTCTGCCTCGACAGGGGAATGCTACGCGGCCTTGTGGGGGATCAGTCACTTCCGAACATACTTATATGGCCGAAAGTTCACGTTGATGACCGATCACGAACCGTTGATGGCATTAAAGAAGTCCAAGGATTACTCGGGTATGATCGGGCGATGGGCTACCACGTTGCAGAGTATGGATTTTGACATTCGTCATCGAAAGCACGAGAGACACGGCAACGCAGACGGACTGACACGACTGCATCGCCCCGACAAGGTACCTAGGAGTGAGGAGGTGATCCCGTGGCACGACCTAAAGCCGAAGAACGAGCCTCGGTACGGACAAGTGGAGATCCTTCTGAAGGGCTAAGTGGACACGTGCATCCAATCCCGTCCCTCTCTCTCCTTCTTTTTCCTCTCTCTCTCTCTCTCGGAACAATGACAACCCCGTCCTCTTCTGCCTCTCCGTTCGATACCACCGATTCCACTCCCCTTGCTCATTCAGACCTTTTCGCCAATCTCCCAGACAAATTCTGCTATTTCTGCATGTGTATTGCTCGGGTTTATGGGGTAGACTGCTATCCCTTTGAGTTTGGGTTCACTGACTGGGTAGAATGTGCCACGTGTGTCAATCGCGCGCATGGCGCATGTGTTCGATACTGAACGAGTAATAAGGAATGGAGGTGCCCCCTGTGTAGAACGAGCAAACTTCCTACGGAGGTTCGATTCGAGGCCGCCCGAATTAACGGCCTTGAATACGACGAAAAATACTGACGGGTGGAAGTATGGACGAACAAAATATTATTAGCTATATTAGTTGGCCAATCACTGGACCATCTCACTAAGCACGATTGACGTTGAGCCACCGAGAGGTCTCGAGATTATCGATGGATCAACGGTCATTTGGAAAAGCGTAAAACAAACGGATCGAGATTATGGTTGACGGTTCCCCACCCATTCCAGAGGTACGACTAGACCAGATCTACGCACGAGGAATAGGCCGCTCATTTCGCAATACGTGTCACTGAAGTGACTATCGATCAAAATCGATGGTTCTGGTCTAATATCCGGGATGATGTAAAGCACATGGTTGTTAACTCCCTAGTCTGTGCGGCCGACCGTGCACCCATTCGCGGGCCGAACACGATAGTCGTGACGGAGGTAGAACGCCCTTTCTAGCGAGTCAGTATGGACACGGCAGATATTGACGTGCCACCTGGCCCCAATCATTGCGAATATTTCATTCTCTTGGTGTTAATCGACCATTTCTCGAAGTATATCGAAGTCTACCCCTGTAAGACTCATAAGGCCTCAGAGATAGTTGCGTACATTGGCCAGTTTCTCAATACTCATCTAGATGCAGAAGAAATTCTAACCGATAATGGGTCTGAATTCCAAGCCGAGGTAGAGGAATTACTGATGCGTCGTGGCGTTACTCTCCGACACACCGCTCACCATGTCTCCCAGTCGAACGGGTTGGCCGAAAACGCGAACCGCATGATTAAGACTGCTCTCCGTAAGAACTTAGCGGCCAATGACTCACGTCCTTGGTCCGAGATTGTCTATCGATTTAATTGGGATCCATCGAGCGACCCCTCATGAGTCCACTGGATTTACCCCCTTTCTGCTTCGGACCAACGACCTTCCATGTGTCGATAATCAGGGGAAATTGCTGAAAAAGGGGGCAGGGACACGCGTGCGGCTTTTAAAGCCAAGGCTAAGCGGTATGTGGATTTAATGGAAAGGGGCCCGGAAAAGACAGAAAATGACTGAACTGGCCCACGGTAGACAGGTCCGTAGCTACGAGGCCCGGAACGGGAATGCAGGCCCACAACACCAATATAAACTAGGGGACCTGGTGCAAGTACGTAAATGTGCACGCGACCGGAAACTCGCTCCCAAGTTTTCTGGTTGTTTTCACGTAGTGGAACTCGGTCTTAACGGAGCCAACATGGTGCGCATCGCGCCTGAGGCCAGCGCCAACAATAACTCTCTTCCCATCGTCCGCCATACCTCCTACCTTCGTCCTCTCCCTCCTTCTAAAAACCCCATTCAGTCTTCCTCTTCTTTCCCCAGCGTACACAAAGAATCTGCTTCCCTTCTTTCGTTTGGCTCTACCTCCCCTACACCTTCGCCATGAGTTTTGTCATTGAGCCGGTTCTTCCTCCCCAGCTTCTTCAACCTCGAGCCTCGTTGCAGTTTCGCTAAGTTGCGCACCCTCATCTCAGTCCTGATCTTCTCCGGTTTGCGCAACTCTTCAGTCATCGAGCCGGGTGCGCCGCCGTTGAAGTAACGATATCGACTGATCGGGGCTCGACAGTCATCTTGGCAGAAGTGTCGAGGTTTGAGCGCTTCTCATGGCCTACTCAGAGCGACGTGACGATGATTGTGGCCTTCAACGACGATCTGTGTACCATTAGCATTCAGCGGCGCGACGCGATGGTGACTAGTCTTTACGAGTGGGGGCAGGCGTTAGTGGCTGATTGGCGGCAGCGACTGGCTCGACCAGGACGACAAGTGGTGGGGACCGAGTGTATCGATACCTTCTCTCTTCGGACTCACGCCACTGATCGCCCCACTCTCCCGCTTCCCCATCTTCATCCCTATTTCGACCGCTGATGAATCACTTTTCTACCTTCTCTCTCCCCTCTGACCTTCCAACCATCTGGCCATCTTGGGCCGATCCCCTTCTCACTCTGGAAATCCGTCCCGCTTCGATCCCTTCTTTCAGTCCTGCCTACATCCATAAGTGGACTGAATTCTCGACGGTCCACGTGTGTATGCTTACGGTGAAATGCCACTGGTCACGATATTACAGTAATCGGGAGTTGGAACACTGTAACGAGATATCGTTGGTGCTAGCGCAACTGTGGCCAGAGGAGGCGGCAACCGACGGTACGTTGGTGGGACTTCTGTGTGGTGAAATCGCTAAGGGTGGCCGAGCAACGTCGCCTTCGAACTCCTCACGTTTTAGTCTCAACTCGTCGACGATTTCTCGACGGACATCATCTCTTTCAATCCGAGCGATCCAGGCCAGGCTGAACCCGTGACTTTGGAGAGGAAGTTGACGCCAACCGTAATCTGGGGGAACTGCACGAAGGATTTTTGTCAGTACTTGAGCGATCACGACCCCACGACTTGGTGTTTTCTGGACCTTAACGACCTCGCGCCGGATAACTCCAACTTTGACGAGTTCTGAAAGGCTCATCAGGAGAACGGGGAAATACCGTCGGATGATGACCCAGATAGAATAGCCATCGCAGGGCTGTCAGAGGAAGAAGAGTCGGAAGCCCGGTCGACGTTGAAGGAAGAAGAAGAGGCGTCCGCACCTGATCCCTGGGAGGCTCCTCCAGCTCGAGCGTCACCTGCCATTCGGGGAGGATCCGCTCTGAATCTCGAAGTTCCCTCGGACGCCGCCAGTCGACACGATGGTGCAGAAACCTCCCATCGGCGCCGCCGCTCCTGCTAACCATCTCCCTCATCCGCCCCCTCCGCGCTTCGTTCCCGTCCTCCTCCCGGCCCGGACGTTCCATCCTCGTCCCGTCTGCCGCCGCCCTCTTGATTACCTTTCTTTCTCCCCTCTCCCCCACATTGAATTCCCTCTAAATTACCGTATCTTCGCTAATCGACTGTTCTGTCATTATTTCGTACAGTCTATCCCCATCGCTCTCCCTCCTTCCCTCTCCACATCCTCCTTTCCAGTGTCGCTTGGAGACAATACAACCATATGGAGTTGTATTGTATTGTCTCCGGGACCTTTCCCCCTATAGACGATTATGAGTCCCTGCGGGACAATGTCCTCCGTACCATCCCCTCTTTGTATCCTGACTACCTTCTATCCCTATCCCGACCCAATCATCGATTTCCTCGCGTGCACCAGATCATCCACTTCGTCGACCTCGGTGACGAAGCTGCGGATTATTTCCCTCCGCTCCCACCCAAATGACCGCGACCCCTCCACCACCCTCTCCTTGTCGACTACCGTTGGGCGAACTTCCAGTGATGCAGCTGAACCAGTGAAGATACGGCGGACCATGATGGCGTCACCTGGACGACCTCCGTCAATCAAGAAGCAAGGAGTTGCACATGACAAGGCTGGATATGTGGGGTGCTAGCAGCACGAGCCAGCAGACTCGCGAGGATATTGCAATTGACATTGGCGTCAACATGAACTCTGGCTCAATCATCTGCGCTATGGTCTATCTCCTGATACGCTGGGTTCCTCCTTCATCCTCTCGCTCCCTTCTTCCTCCTCCGCCATGTAAACTAGCTTTTCTACATGCAATCAGGAGATCGCATAATTTTGCAACCCCCTGAGCGTCACATATGTGACATACCAGCTTCTGAGCCTGCGTCATCTTCCGGACCCCTTCTCTCTCTTTTTCTTTTCGAATTTTGCTCAGGCCAACAAGGCCCCTCTCCATTTTTTTTAAGGTGCCTTGCTGAGACCCGTGTTTCAGTCTCATTGATTCTTGAAATTCTGTTTTCATAATTCGGGGAGGATCCGCTCTGAATCCTGAAGTTCCCCCCGGACGCCGCCAGTCGACACGATGGTGCAGCAACCTCCCGCCGGCGCCGCCGCTCCTGCTCACCATCTCCCTCATCCACCCCCTCCGCGCTTCGTTCCCGTCCTCCTCCCGGCCCGGACGTTCCATCCTCGTCCCGTCTTTTGCCGCCCTCTTGATTACCTTTCTTTCTCCCCTCTCCTCCACATTAAATTCCCTCTAAATTACCGTATCTTCGCTAATCGACTGTTTTGTCATCATTTTCCCGTGCAACTTCTGTGTACAGTCTTTCCCCATCCTCTCCCTCCTTCCCTCTCCACATCCTCCTTTTCAATGTCGCTTGGAGACAATACAACCATATGGAGTTGTATTGTATTGTCTCTGGGACCTTTCCCGCTATGAAAGATTATGAGTCCCTGCGGGACAATGTCCTCCGTACCATCTCCTCTTTGTATCCTGACTACCTTCTATCCATGTCCTGACCTAATCATCAATTCCCTCGCGTGCACTGGATCATCCACTTCGTCGACCTCTGTGACGAAGCTGCGGATTACTTCCCTCCGCTCCCAGCTTGGTGTAATCTTCATCTATCTTGTCATTCTCGTCTTCTCCGCGTCTTCTTCCTCCCTACATACTCTCTCTCTATGACATGGATGGTTATGAATGTTTGTCGGTCTCTCTCGCACGAGGAATCAGGTGGTCGTATAGCTGGCGCTAAATTAGCCACGGGAATAACGGGGCAGGGGTGCAGAGCACACGGAGAACTGAGTGATGTGTGGCTGTTATTTTCGCACCTTCTTTGATGAATGTCTATGAGGATGAATATGAATGCTTGGATAATGAGACGATTGCTTGATGGACTTGTTTCTGACCAGACCGTAGGATTGTTGTGATTAACATGCGGGGCGCATGCTAGATAGGATCTTACTATTGCCATGTGGACCGATTGTCCCAAMCCGACTGGGCACCGGCCTCCCGCATCCCCGCCACGCCCCTTCCCGTACAACGAGAAGAGGACACATGTATGCGAGTGGGACGTACGGGAAGCCGTCGCCAAGATCGGCGGGAAATACTACTTCCCTCCTAAGACTCGATGCTCTGGATTTGTCGATGCTAGTATTATTATTGTGGAAACACACTTTTCGCCTTATTCGTTGTTATTGCCGTTCAATGAGCTAATCATCATCCCGTGGTCGGCAGTGGCGCCCCATTGGCCTAACACTCTGTGCAGCGATTGCCGCCGCTTCGAGTGTTACCAATCGAAAGACTTTCACTACTGAGTACGAGGTGAAGATGAGCATAAGGAAAGAGCCACTCGGTTAAGGCCTTCCACGTCAGACTAAGAGTTATGTAATGAGCGGCGTCGGGACTTGATCCGAAAACGGGATACCAAGTACGTGCTCGCCCCCTTTCATGCGAAACGTAAGGCGACGGCTCGATGGGAAGTTCAGTGATACTTTTTCGATTGAATTTCCCCGCGCCACGAGTCCCGCGAGCGCCTTCTTCTCCCTCAAAACCCGCACGGTGACGGACCTCCCCCCTTCTCCCCCTTCTTACTAAGTCGGACCAACACAGGGGATTTCAGTTCTGTCCATATCCCCGCACCCAATTTTCTAGAAATCCTTGGCACACCCCATCTTGCTGCCTTTTCGGGGCCCTTTCCGCAATTTTAAACACTTCGAACGGAAAGCAGTACAGGGTGTGAGGTTGAGCGTCACAGGTCAGCAAGCAAGACGAAGAGAGAGAGAAGAAGGGAATAGTCCATAGGTGTGTACTATTAAAAAAAAAAAAAAAACAAGTATGTTGTATTTGGGAGAAGAGGGAAAAGTGGGAATGATTGGGCAACCATCGTCGACCAAGTTGAAGTATGGCAAAAGGAGGTTGGGCGAAGGTTGGTGAAGCCGGTGGCAGCCACAACCAAGGTTTTGCGAGTGAGCGACAGCAGCGAAGTGGAAGGTGGAAGAAGTAGGTGAGAGTGAAAGTGGTGGTGGAAGGAGGACATTTCACGACCATAGCGGGGTACTTGGCGGCCATAGCCGGATGTCAGAGGCCATAGCCATAAGCTTGGTGGTGAGATACTTGCGGCATCGGCAACCGTAGCCGCAAGGAGGTGTGGGTTGCCGTGTAGTGGTGATGGAAATTGTTGTTGCAATAAGAATTGCAACTCAAGTTGGAGGTGGTCGGCGGCCGTTGGTGTGGACTCGGGGGCCATAGCCGGTGAGCTTAGCGGCCATAGCTGAAGGAAGAAGGCAACACTTTTTTTTAGATCGCTGCGAAGGGGGTTGCGAGAATTTGTTTAGACTTTCACTTACTCAAGGTCAGTGGAGGACTCATGTCCATTCTTTACCTTCACCCCATTTGCTCCCACACTTTGTATGACCTTTCATTTTTGCTTGGGCGTTTGAAAAGGAAAAGGGAAGGAATAGTCATGGTGTGTGGGTGAACGTGGTAATGAAAGAAAGATGGAACCCTGACTGTTTAGGGAATCTTTTTTTTTTTTTTTTTTTCCCCTTGGACTTGTGATGGTGTGCGCAGGTAGGTGGAGAAAGAAATGTATGCTTGGAGGAAAAGAGAAAGGACGGTGAAAGGGTTTGGATGAGTTGTTCTTTTTTTTGTACTTCATCTGACGCATGATGTTTTAAATTAAGAAGGAAATGGAGGGGCCAGAGAAAAAGAAAAAAAAGTAGGCAAAAAAAATAGATAAGAGGCTTCAATGAACGTAGTCCTTGCTCCGAAGGTGAATGCCCACCTTTTTTTTTCTCGCTCCTTGTCAGTTTCTCTTTCCTCTTTTCATCTGAGCTCCCGAGTCGTGCGGGAGGCCGGAATAAACAATCCACATTGGGTTTTATCCTTCTCTCTCTCTAGGAAGCATCCAAGGCGGGGGGTCGTATGCTTTCGGGGTCGGCCTCGTTATCGACGTGAGTGGACCCGATTCGTTGGGGGTGGTACTTTGCTGACTCGGTGGTGACGACCCAACCTTTGAGATTCAGGTCTTCGGGCTCGGGCGAGGGGAAGGAGTATCCATAGATCACTTCCTAGAGGGTTAGATGAGTGGCGGCGCAGGGTGAACTGACCCTCCCCGAGTCCTGGGCGACGTGCGAGCTAACTTAGTGCCCTTGCAAATGGCCACCTTAGGTGCCACTATTAGAACAAAAAGTTGGAGATATAAGAAACTCCAGCCCTAAGGAGTAGTCTTCAATGCGGATGAGCATAGGTGTAGGGTTCGTACCATAAGAAGTGCGGGCCGATGTAGACAGTGAAGTGACGACTCTCTTTGCGCTATGACAATGACTGCGGCATTCAAGTTGCTTCAAATATCCTTATGATGAAGGTGAGTACTTCATCATTCGGGGAACTGGAAGAGTAATTATTGCCCAGGAGGACAAAACAAACAACAAAATCTGTAGCCAACCCTTACCCCGGGCAGGCTATACAAGTCGCTGAAGAAAGGTCGAACCGAGGATTTGAACTTATGTTAGTAGTTAAACCTCACTTCGATTTATATGGTAGCAGTGAAATTTACTTGCAGAAGTCATTCATGGAAGGGCTTGGTATACGTGTCGATGGATCTACCCATACATCAAGTGTAAAGTTATCATTTTCATAATCGTTCGTTAAAATGAGACCTTCACCTCGGAAAAGGCGATACATAGGTCTCTTCAGTCACGCAGGTTGGGAAGAATAACTTTGGCAGATCATCTCATCAAGTAAAAAAAATCGATCAAGGATGACTTCCACTTTGGTTGACACTCACCCCGATCTGACATAAACCGATCTCGGACGATCGAGCTTAAGGTGTATTAAATTTATTTGTGTTATCTTCAGCAAGATGTAAAGGGACTAGGATTGTTTGTGGGTTTCACTTTTCGTTGAGGCCGTCCTAGTAAATCAGCGTGCGCTTTGTACTTAGGAGATCAACGCTTTAAGGAACGAACAACGTTCGGGTCCACTTGGCGTTTAACCAAGCGTACCTATACTACAGCGAACGAGCAAACACCCTCGACTGACCTACCTCTGCAATTGCACATAAAAACGTTTGTACGTGGGTCAGTAGCTCGGTAGCGATACGTCGCTGAGGATGGTGACAACCCCTAAGGGAAGATAAGTTGTGCCCCGCGGGAACCTATCTTGTCTTAGGGGACCACGGGAAGTATGGTTGGCGCACCCAACTAGAGCGGCGAAGGGACAACGCGACCATGATCGTCTTGGCGGCTCGCGGGGTTATTTTGCGTTGTCTCTTGCTGCTTTGTTTTGTTTTAACTCCTGCGTGACATGGCAGGGGGGGGCTCTCGCCTTTTGCGAAAAAGGTGGGAGTCGGTGCGCTCGAGAATGCCACTAACTGATGCGCGAAATGATCCCAGACTCGAAAACTGCTTGCGCCACATAAAAAATAATAATTGCGTCAATAACCGAAACTACAAGCGCAAAAAAACGCCATCGTGGCCACACGTATCCTGTGTTGGTCCCAACTGGACCCAGGTGGTCCCAAATGGTCCGACACTACCGCCCTCACCACCAGATGACTCCAATTATAAAAAATGCTCACTCTCGAATGTCGAACCCGCAAGTGTTGACAAAACAACTATATCGCTTTCTCACGTCCCACCTGACCCTGCTGACCCTCGTGTCGAATGTCGAACCCACAAGTGTCATGAGTCTTAATGGTCACTTTGTCGCTTTCTTGCGTATCACCTAGCCCTGCTGGCCCGCGCACTGCATCTCATGGTCCCAAAAAAATAATAACTCTATTGCATATGTCCCAGCCTATGCCAAGGCAACACAATCTAATGCTCCCATCACCAAACAACACCAAGACCGTAAACCACAGTCGCTGCACTCCAAAAAATCAGCAGCATGTCCCCAAATAAAAACTTGCTCTCTATCGTCAGATGGACAACATTTTCCCAGAGGGAAATGTTGTTGTCGTCGTGCAATAAATCGGACAACACCTCCCCTCGGTTCAGTGTTGCTTGATGCGTCGCAAATTCTACAGCATAGAACTGCAAAAATAGATATTGCCGACGCCATAAAAATTTGGCAGCATAGCCCCACTAAATGGGGCATAGCATGACATGTGACTAGTCCACCAGCACCTCTACAAGTGCTGCCTTGAAGAAAACGCCTGCTGCGAATGAAATCATGTTGTCGAATTAATAAAATTTTGGACCTGCATAAAATCTAGGTCGTCACGTGAAAGGATGTGGGTTTTCTTTCGTCGCACATCCTTGCGACCTCAATAAATGCAAAATATAGTCGAATGGCAGGACAACTCACACTCTCTATGTCATGTTGTCGCTGTGGTGCACAAACGAGTTTCACACATGAGTGTCTTTACAAAAAAAAAAGGTTTTAACCATTACGTTGTCGCGCGCAGCGGTCCCGCGCCCTGATGGGAAGCGCTGAACCTCACGGTCGTGTCACGCAGGATTTATTCCTTGAAAAACAACAAGTCACCACTCCGACCGTGCGTGCGGGCTATACATTTCACGACGCCCCGCGACAGGTTGGGACGTCACGAGGTACAACTCACCTCTACCCTAGGGGCTGTCACCACCCTCTGGTAGGCGTATCCCTGCTGAGCTACCGGCCCACATGCGAAGACTTTTACATGCCTTTGTAGAGGTAGGTCGGCCGAGGGAGTTTTCTCGATCGCCGTAGCATAGGTATACGCGCGGTTGAACGCCTAAGACTGACCCGTTTACGTGTCAGGTATCGGGGTGCTGATCTCCCGAACCGACTTACTGTTCAATTTGACTTGACTGACGATCTATCGCGCATACTAATTTTCTATAAAATTATTTCAGAGTGATACAAACATAATGAATACATTTCAAAAGTTGAGACTGTGGAGGCAAGGAGATGTCTTTTACATTTTTACACAAACAGAGGCAAACATCAGAATGAACAGAGTTTAACTTTCGAAAGATAAAACAATCAATAGGCTCTTGGCCTTTCAAGCAAACATCATGACCAAAGGTAAGCTCATGGCCTGTCAAATATGCATCAAAATAAAAGAATAGGCTCATGAGCTTGCCAATTGTCCTAATCTGTTCAACATCAAAGGGGTAAAGGTCGGAAACCCAAACCAAATGTACAAAGGTTACGAGTCGACGAAATGTTTGAGTCGAGGCTCAGGTAAGCATAGGCAATGCGAGAAGAGTGAATAACACGTGGTTGGTCATCTTACTGACGTGCAAACAAGTGTTAATCACATTACACAATCCTAGCAGAGTCAACCATTCATTCACTCTCACACACATTACACTTACGCTTTCAAACCTTTCTGCCAGACATTTCCTTTTCGACTTAGTCATTCAAGGACCTCATTTGACCAAACACAGACCCTTTACACAATGATCCGAAACAGAAATGTCATTTAGTGCTAAAGTTGATGCAAAGTGTGGGTGTAGAGGGTGAGTGAGGGTTGAGTTGGTAAACCAACCTGTTACCATAAGGCAACAACATGCAATCTTGTACAGACTCACAATGAGTCTTCTTGAGTAAGATGACTTGCAATCACACACAAATCACAAGGTCTCAACACCTCCCTCACTATCGCTCTACACGAAGTTCAGAGATGTGAACTTCAATTCTATCGGTGGACTATAATATAGTCCGATCAAGCGTAAGTATGAAATAAGAAGACCCCGACAGAAGCCTTCATCTTATACTTACTAGCCTATATGGATTCGATCGAGCTGTAGGATAACTCAGACATGAATATCCTACTACTTAGTCTAACTAGTTTAAACTTAGACAGACCATGGGATGACCCACACTGGGTACCCCACTTCCAGCCTGTCAACCTAACTATCTAATATATATATATACGTAGAGGCGAGTAATAGGACGTTCCTCACCCTGGAGCCTTATCCTATCACCCGTCCTACATACATACATCAATCAACTATAAAGCAGCAGAGATTGGGTAAGAACAAGGGTGTATATGATGAGAGTGAGAAATGATTTTGTTTGTCTTCTTATTTCGTATTCTTTTTCTCATTCTCCTCATCCATTTTCCCTTTCCTCCTTATTCCTTTCTCTTTTCTGTTACCTTCCTTCTTTTCTTCTCTCTGTCTTTTCATTTCATCTTTCATGACTTCCTGCCTAGATAACCCTTCGTGCACTAGGACTTGCTCTGAGCCAGCGTGTGCGAACCCAGGCAGTGGCTCTAGCTAGGAACCGGGTTCACATGCACATGTCTGATTGCTCTGGCAATCAGATCAGAACAAAGGTGCAAGTAATGAAACAACAACAAATAATAATAATAAAAATAGTAATAATAATAATAATAAAAGATAATAATAATAATAATAATAATAGTAATAAATATAATACTAATAATAATAACAATAATAATAATAATAATAATAATAATAATAATAATAATAATAATAATATACATAGAAAACTAAGTTACAATAATCATACGGAAGTTCTGCTAGTCATGTAACAAATAGACAGTTGAAATGCATCAAGATTTCATCCAAATGAGAACGATATAATGACCTCCTGAGCCAACCTTCAAACCGGCAGTGTTCAACATGGCTCCTACTATCTGGTGTCCCATCTACTGTACTCATCCTGCCTATCCCACTTATCCTTTTGCAACAGGCCGAATTTGCCTTCACAGACCATTGTACACGAATTCAATACCAATGTCGACCTTGAATACTGCACCAGGTAAGTATCTCTATCCTCTTTCTCTCTATCTCCCTTCTTTGTCTCTCCCTCACTGTGTGAATGTGTCTCTCTCCATGTATGTCACAGGGCAGGATGTGTCTCCATGTATGTCACAGTGGCCGTGAGCCTGTTTCACAGTGTCTCTGAGTATGTCACCGTGCCGCTGTGCACTCTGAGTCATCGTGCATTGTGTGACTGTGTAGCTGTGGGGTTCACTGTCAGGGTTACGATGTCGTTGTCTGTTCCACAGTATCTGTGTGTGACACAATGCCTATGTCTGTTCCACTGTGTATGCATGTGTTTCGTTGCGTATGTCACTGTGCACTTTGTGTTGTACCTCCGTGCATCTGTGTGATTGTGTATCTGAGTGTTATCGTGTGTCTATGTTTGTGTGTCTGTGCATTGTGTTTCACTGTGCATTAAGTATCACCGTGCATTACGTGTCTGTACACTGTGTCACTGTGTGTTTTCACTGTGTATGCGCGTGTGTCATAGTGTCTGTGTGTTTGTCACAATGCACCGTGTATCTGTGTCACTGGGCACTGTGTCTCTGTGTCACCATGACAGTGCATTGTGTATCTGTGTGTGTCCCTCTGCGTTGCTGTGTATCTGTGTCGCCATGCATCTGAGTGTGTGTTACTGTGTGTCTGGGTATCTTTCACACTGCATCGCGTATCTGTGTCACCGTGCACTGTGTCTGTGTACCTGGGTGCCACTGTCTTTCACTTTCTGTTTTGTTTGTCACGGTCCGTCTGTCTGTATGTATCTCCGTTTGTCTGTTTGTTGTTGTCCGTATCTGTCAGTCTGTCTGTCTGTATCTGCCTGTCTGTATATATGTACGTCTGTTTGCGTCTCCTGTTTGTCCGTGCCAAGAGCTAGTACTCAAGCAATGCTCCAACCTTCAACAACCGAATGCATAGTGAATGTCGGAGATGAGGCAGGCAGACATCACCATGATCCATGCTCTTTACCAGACCATTCTACCGGTAGGAGCAATGGGTGGTGTATACAAAGGGAAGGGGCGTAATCAGCAAGAACTGATTACTCAACTGCAGGGTGTATGAGTGAGAACGATATACAGTAAACCAAGTTGCGAAATTACACAGCTGAGCAAGCAGTAGTATCCCAAGTAAAGAGTACAAATGCACCGAGAAAACCATCCATATAGAGTAATACAATGAAGAAATGAGTCAACGCTCAAACCCGTAGGCCATACCAACACAGTAGCCAAAGTCACTCCTCTTTGTCTCTCTCTCTCTCTCTTGTCTATTTGTTTGTCTGTTTCTTTCTGTGTGTGTACCGTTGTTGGGATACAGTTGCTCGAGGGGGAATCCTGGTCGGGCGCGCGGGCGCCATGGCCGTAGAAGACTAACTTGGATATGAGTCTGTGTTTCTGGCTTCATTATATCTGAACTCTATGCGGGCGTCACTGCCACAATGTGATTGCCATCTCCTCGCATGCACGCCGAGTTTCGAAGAAACGAGTCTGACTTCAATAACAACAATAATAATAATAATAATAATAATAATACCACTACTAATGATAATAATATAACTGTAAGGAAAATGAGCAATATGAAGATGACATTGTCCAGAATGCACAATCACATTGAAGGCCAGATAGCATCAGAGTGTCCAGAAAGTGGAGATTCACCAATATAACACTAATGAAGGATAAAACCAATGTCAATGAGAGTTTGTCCTCGTCATCACCATTATGAGTGTCCAGGCTCTATCTCCCTACTCGCCCAGCCTACTACCTACACAACTACTATCTGCTTACTAATTGACAATGCAACTGTTGACGTTAGCAGCCGACAAAGTACCTGAAGATGTCGCTCAATGCAGACCATCGGCAATACCAGGTACGTATCTCATCACCCTCAATCAAACCTTGACAACCCCACTTTCGCCTCTTTCGTTGAAGACCACGGATCGCGCGTCTACCCCCTCTAACATGCCAACCCCTACACATTATAGCTAGGATCGTAACGCAATAATAATAGTAGTAGTAATAGCAAAATAACAATAATAATAATAATAATAATAATAATAATAATAATAATAATAATAATAATAATAATAATAATAATAATAATAACACAGGGAAAATGAGCGATAGCGAACTTCATAACAAGCAGCTTCATATACATGAAACCAAATAATCGTCACCTCGAACCAAAAGTAGAATTGCATCACGAGTCCCACCACATAAGAGCATACCAAAAACTCATAATTGACAATACTGGAATAGTCTCGTCATCATCATCAACGAAGAACAAAAGTTGATATCCTATCTGGCGCTTGACGCCCAGACTACAAATGGAAGATCCTATCTAGCCTATCTACAATGCCGCTGATGACGTCAACAACTCCCCGAAGTTCGAGCAGATCTCGGCCAATGCCGTTCGCCTCAAGCACAAGGTATGTTTACCGTATCACTCGCAACTTCGGTCCACATGCACAAGTACCCAACCTACCACCACGCAATCCTCCTCTGCACTTACACGCACATTCATTTCCTCTCGCGACGTTGCCCTTTTCCTCCCGCCATTCTCCTCCTCCAATCTTTTCCTCTTTTTCTTCTTTACTTCTCTCTCTATCTTCATTCCCACTCGTCACATATAAATATATATATATATATATATATATCCCCTCGTTTGTTGTCCTCTTCTCTCTCTCTCTCTACGGTTTACCGGGTAGTTCTGTTTGTGACGATATATGTATATATTCTGACGAGAATTATAATGATTAATAACAATAATAAAATCAAAAAAAAAAAAAAAAAAAAAAAAAAGTAATAGAACGCTAATGTATACTAACCATTTTTCGGGCTATGTGCATTCGTGGAAACAGGGAGAGAATGAGACAACGTCGAACGACCGTGACTGGTTGCTTCGTTGAAGTTTCACCAAATCATCAGGAGGCTGATCCTCCCCCACGGCCTTTCAATTTGAGCCATGCACCCCGTTTAGGTACGTGGTCTGTATTCTCTATAAGTCCCCCCTCCATCTCTCTCTCCCTCTTTCTCCCTCACACTCTCGCATACACATATATAGAGGGATAGATCGGAGACAGGGAAACCCACTCATGGGTCGCTGAAGTCCGACGAAACAGTTTAGGATAATCATGCTTCTCCTTAGTGGAGATGTGTGTAGTGAACATGACAGCGCACACACACACACACACACACTCACATGCACAGAGGGGTAGATCGGAGACAGGGAATCCTACTCATGGGTTGCTGAAGTCCGACGAAACAGTCTGGGACAGTCATGCTTTTTCTTAGTGGAGTGGTGTGTAGTGAATATGACAACACACACACACACACACACACACACACACACACACACACACACACACACACACACACACACACACACACGCACACACTCACTCTCTCGAAAAAATAGATAACATGATCTCCTAATGGCTTGGTGAAAGGTCGACGAATCAGTCTTGTCACAGTCGCCTTTCTCTAGAATCGTATTTACAGAACACACACACACACACTCACACATACACACACGTATACACATACACAACCAAAATGAGAGTGGTCCTAGATCTAGTAGTAGATTCATTTGATTTGCCTTATCATAGAAGTAGCGTGACGGCGGTTATGAGGTTAGAGACTTAGGCGTACACACTCACACACTCACTCACTCACACGCATACACTCCCACAAACACACACACATTAGTGTATACACCCACGATATAGCGGTAGGTTCATTCAATTTAGTTCGGGAAGTAAGTTGTGAGGTAGGCGACTGTCCTGTTCTCTCTCTCCCTTCGTCCTTGTTGCCATCGTAATCATCGTCGTTGTCGCTGTAGTAGTTGTCGTCGTCATTGTCGTCGCCACCGTTGTTGTCGTCGTCGTCCAGTCGTAAGCGTCGCCATCGTCGTCGTCTCATTGTACGCTCAGGTAAATATCCCCCATCTTTTCTTCTTCCCCTTCTTCCTCTTCTCCTTCTCCTTCTCCTTCTTCTTCTTTTTGCGCTATTCGCCCTTACCCCCTCCTCCTCCTCCTCCTCCTCCTCCTTCTTCTTCTTCTTCTTCTTCTTCTTCTTCTTCTTCTTCTTCTTCTTCTTCTCCTCTTCCCTGTTTCTTCTTCTCCTTCTCCTCCTTTCTTCCTAGCGCCTCCTTTCTCCTCGCGCAACCATCTTTCTTGTTTGCGTGCGCTAACCCCCGCACTGTTCTGTTTCTGCTCGTGCCTGCTTCCAGCGCGCCTTCTCCCTTGCATGCGCGCTCATTCCCTCTCTCGTTCCGCGCGCCTCCTCCTGCTCCTCTTTGCATCTTCCTCCCTCGAGGTCATTTCCTCCTCGATCGCACTCCTCTTACGATCTGCCCTAGGCACCGAAGTTGTTTTCACGTAGTGATCGGTAACAACTTCCACCGAGTCCCCCTCTCGATTTCGATCTGTAGTATCGTGGTACTATCTGATGAATCTGTCACGGATCCCGCGGCAGATTCATCAAAACAAACTAATAAAATAATAATAACTACGGGTCAAAAATAAATACAAAAAATACAAAAAATAAAAGAAGGAATTTAAATGTTAAAGATAATAAAAGAAAACAAAAGAAAATAAGAAAATCTAACTGCTAACTACCCTGATATGCCAAGTGTCGGGCCCTCGTTTTCAAACGAGGCTAACTACAACTACTAACTCTAACTAACCTATGATCTTGAGGTCACGGGTTCAAGTCCCCGTCGGCCGAATACGGGGCTAAAGTTGAGCTCCTTGCAAAAAAGAGTAAGCTCAGGGGTTGGGCAGATTCGATCCCTCAGTCTATCACTTAACAATCCTGCACCCTAACCTACTGAGCTAGCTCCCACTTCGAGTAAAAAAAGAGCAATTTCCGTATGTATACAACAACGGGGTGCAATTCTACCAAAGGCCTAATCTCGTTTTGCGAGTCTTTAGCGAGGGCACGCCTGCCGGCTGGTATGCCTGTCGGAGTGCTTGTTCGTTTGAGTGTATGTGTGACCCGCCTGGGTACTCAGTTGATCGGAAGGCCTGAAGGGCCGGTATTTTTACCTGTGGACGCGACATTGAGGGTCGCGGCGGGGAAAACACCCAAGAGGTAGGTAAATCGTTACCTCACCAAGTAGAGGTAGATGTGCCGAGTACCCGACTCGAAGGCCGAGTAGAGGAAGGCACGTTGGTATTTTTAGACGCCCAGTACCAGCAGGTAGACAAGTACCACACCAAGTCTCAACGTGTATCATAGGTCTACCTGACACGACACTGACCCAATCAACCTCTCGACCTTTTCGATCAGAGGGTATTATTACTAATCCTAACCATCACAGCGCGCGTCATAACAACACGCGCGCATACTCTCGAAATTTTCTCACCGATTCGCGCAGGCCTCAATGACCGAGGAAATCGTTTCAAGTGTCACGCCAAAGCGCGCACACCCTTTCCATTCCAGACCGGCCCCGACATGGTAGTCGACGTCATCGTTGTGTCGATTGCAAAAACATGGCCAAATACCCTTGTAAGGGTATTTGGTCCGACAACGTCACTGCGACTAATTATCAAAGCATATGCCGACATCATAGTCTGATGCTGTAGTGCCTAAAATAATTCACGTTAAAATAAAATTATTGCGACCGCTCGTTAATAGAAGGACCACATCGCTAGTTTATAATCAACGTCCCCAGATGCTGATATGTGTCCATATCCAATTTTGTCAGTCGTAGGTTCGGTCTTCGTAACATTTGGCAAATACGCCAATCTCATAAAGTCATGCAACTCAAGAAATTTTGTTTAAATGATCGGACAAAGCCTGACATTAAAAATACCGAGAAGATACTTTTGTAAAGGTTCCTGCTTCACTCCACGACCACACACTGTGAAGATGGCGACGTTTTAACAACACCCTCACGACACAAGCACATTACCTGGTAGGTTGCCTATCACCTCAACCCCAAACAACGGGCTCAGACGTAAGCATTACTGCAGCTTCAGGAGCGCGACCCCCGTAGTTTTTTTTTCCCCTGAACTATCACTATTATAATCCTTAATACGTTTTTTTCAAATGCTGTTGTTTTTTAAAGAGCGACGACCTTAAGATATCATTGTTAGTAGTTATGATCTATACTTTTTGAATTTAGGTTCATTAGTGCAAGCACAAAATCGAACGGATACCCTCAATCAAGTCTTTTTAAACACCACAGCCTTTGAGGCTATTTTATCGAATTTATGTATAAAATATAAGACATGATTTACCAAGTCTAAGACGCGGGTGCCCAAATGGGACACTTATTTTTTTTTTTTTTAATGGGTTCTAAAAGGTGGATATCATTATTCATGAATGGGATTGAAGGGCGGACATAAAACCTCATACAATATAATCCTACCGCAACCGTTTTCGTTTTGTCCTAGATGTATCTGACCATGTCTGGATCCAAAGAGCTGCAAATTGAGTGCTTATGGGAGTGCACTCTCATTATCATTCCTCCGAAAAGATCATGAACATGGGGGTACGTATTGTAAGAGACACAAAATAAAATTGAAAAAAAAAAAACATATAATAAAATCCTTTCATGTTCGTTCCTTTTTGTCATAGTTATGCCTGACCGTGTTCTAATCTGGAGAGCAAGAAATTTAGTATTAGTGGGAATACACTCTTAGTATCGTTCCTCTCGAAGCTCTGCAACGTTTTGTCACAGATATAAAGAAAATGAAACAAAATAGAATCCTCTCCCACGTTTATTTCTTTTTTATCCTTGATGTCTCTGACCGAGCTTCACTCCGAAGAAACGTAAACTGGGTACTAGTGTCATCACGCTCTCACTATCTTTCCTCTCAAAGGCCTATGAGAATAAGGGGCATTTTTATTTTATTTTCTTATACTGTGCTATAATAATTCTGAATAAGACCGACTGCTTGACATTCAGATCCTCAAAATGTTTTCCAAGCAGACATTGCGCCTCATTTTATAGCAGACCCATTGTTTTATATACAAGGCCACATCGATGATGCCCCCGACCCTGGTTTGGCACTGCTTGCCAAACCCTGATTGCGTAATTATGAGAGTGTCTAGTTGTCGAGGGCAGTAATGGTTTAACCACTACAGGCAAGTTGTACCGGTCGTTTGTGCATCCCACCCTTGCAAGGTTGTAGTGTCCTAACTAACTAACACCGCACATAACACCAAATAAACATGACAATACTCGAACACTTAGCTCTAGTCCAACACATTATTGTCAATCTGACCAGCCACGGATAATCCGGTCATCTAGTTCATCTATATTTAAACTCGGTTGTGTAATTCAATAGTCTATGGGTGTACCAACCAAGCTTAGGCTCGTTGGTTCACTGCTTTGTTTTCGAGGAAATCGCACAAGCCATTTCTCGGGCATCGGGACTTGATATAGCAGGTATTCTGATATCTAAATAGGGTACAAATGCGAGTTGTATTTTTTTTCTACTTCTTTAGAGGTGCAAGAAATCGAAATTGAACTGTTTTTCTGCATCTTTGCATAAAACACATACAAATTCAACAACTTGATCGAATCCTCTTTGCTGGTGGGACCTCGCCCCTGTATAGCTTTCGGAGTAGAGGTACATAGGTAGTAAAAACCTACTAAAAGATGAATTCGAAAAAAATTAAGAGAAGAATATGAGTTTTTTTTTTTTTTTTAAAACAACAGTCCAGACCTACTAGGAGGGGTGATATGAGCAGCTCTCCCTTAAAATATGTAGATCCCCACTCCGTCTATCGGTGGGGAGCAACATCTGCTCGAAACTGGGAACGTCAACGAAATCCAATATAACCAGTCCAGCGTCCCATGGGAACATCAACGGAATCCAATATGACATAGTATAAGAATCATGATAGTTTGTGACTGTGAATTATATCTCTTCACCTAAATTTTAGGCCCCAAATTTAACCCATGAAATTCTCATACTACAAAGTCTGAAAATGAGTTTTTATTAAAGTTGAGTCTTGAGAGATCAAAAGAGAACATGCACACCACCCCGAGCAACTGCTCCTAACCATGGAAGAGGGAAGAAAAAAAATATGGAAAAAAGTCGAATTGGAATGGAGAGGTTCAGGTTGGTCCAACCGTTAAACACCATGTGATAGCCTCTTTGAAAGTCTCTTTGACCTCCCCCCTGTGCCTTGCTTCATTACATTTTCTCAATCCATCCCCTTTCGATCCCCTCTAACCAATAATTACAAATTTGTTTTATGTTTTCTTGAATTTCAATACATGATGAAAGATATTTGATTCATTCTTTTACGTTCTCCTATTGTGTGGTAATATCAGTTTATATTTGTTGTTTTATAATGTCAGAAAATTTTGGACCATCAAGCCATGTGCCCTCTATTTCGTGCATGCATCATCTCCTCCATAATGCTCATACAAGAAATAGCACGCCTGCTGATTTTAAATAGGTTATGTGGAAAAAGTTTAGTTGCTCAGGGTGCGATGTTTCACATTACAAAGCTTTGCAATCCCAAGGCCATAAATGTGAGGTGCCCAAATGGTTCTAGATCCTCTCCCACCATCGCCATACCCTAAAAGTCCTTAGATATTGAAGGAAAATATGTTCAACTATTTTCAAAATGTTGTGGGTCGGGAACGTGGTGGAGCAACATTTGCACCAAGGTAGAGCAATTCCTCTATGTTCTTAAACTAGAGAGGTTTTGTCAATAATCTAATATTGGTGGGCAAACAAGGATAATCTATCTGCCATTACAATGAAACTACCTTGGTTGGTTTGTCTTAATGGTGTTAAATCATTTGATGGGTCTGAGAGTTTTGTTGTTGACATTAAGATAATGCATTCAACGAGTCTTCGTCTTCCACTTTATGTTTATTTTGAGTCATAGCGTTTAGTAAGTTAACCAATAAGGTATAGAGGGATCGAATACACTAAGCTCCCCCACCCACTGAACTCATAAAAGGGTTCAAAGGTAGTCCAACGACTGGCGTAGTAGGCTTGAAAGCAAACCATTGATCCTTGTGCTGCAATACTCTTATCCTAAACACATGTTAGAAAAGACACCATCAATCCATCTCTGGTTGAGATTTTTGTAGTTTGTGGTCATCGCAAAGCGTATATAGAGAAAGAAAAACTTATGCATCTGAGTGTAGTTCCGCCACATTGCCAAACAAATTTAGTTGATCTTTTATGGTCACCCGACCACTAATATGAAGGGCGAGTCCCTTCTGAAGAATTTTGATACAATCTAACGAAACCATCTCAATCAAGGTATATATCCGTGGTGACCACGCAGAAACGAGATTAGGGATCTGCACGGGAGCACCAGTCCTTCGAGTCCTGATACCATACATCCCAAATTCTAAGAACCCAAATTTTCACCCATCCACGCCAATAAAAATTTATATAGTGAAGCGTCCGCCCTTGCGAATCCCTAATCCTTGCGCAAGTCAACCCCTGCTGCACGACAATTCTGATCATCTGTGTTGAAGTCAAACAATGATGCACACCCCCTTGGAATAGACTAAGAATGATTTTTCAACCATACCTGGGGATCTGTGCGAAATGAGACAGAAGGTGCAAGTCTCGCAATCTGTTATAAAGCCAACACAATCCAAGGGGCTTACGAGTTAAGAAGTAATTGTTTGATTCATTGAACTGAAATTGTCATGGCCTGTATGGATGAATTAATAATGTTCACTCCTCCTTTAGTTTTAGGTTGAATTACAGATTGTCATGTCACATCACTAATCACACTTTTGCATTCTGGATTACCTCGCCCTGAGAATGATGCCTCCTGTCTTTGTAAGGATCGAAGGGAAACTTTATCTAACGCCCAAATCGCTGATTTGTACCATAAAGAAGCAAGAGTGACATTATTAATGACTAAAGAGCGACCAATGATTGAGGTGTGCTTTTCTTTCCACTCTTTGCAAGGACAAGTTGTGATATTCCTTTATTAAAGTTTACTGTTAATTGTTGGTTTTTCATCCACTTCAACGGATACTCCTAGAACCCGGGTGGGAGCTTCAATAGGTAACCAACTAATTTGAGGTTGTTCTGGGGTCGAACACCTTGATGATGAATCCATCCTAATGTTTTGTTGCCCCAGTTAATCCTCATATATGAAAGCGCAAAAAACTTCTCTATCAAACGTTAAATTACGATTGAGTTATCATAGAAAGTCTCTACCATCAGAGAAAGGTTATCAGCAAACACCAAAGAAACTGGAATCGCCTGCTCTAGAAAGGTGGAGAACATAAGACTTTTAATGTCCTTGTTCTTGTGTGAATTAGCGATTAGAGCTTCTATAATGATGGTAATGAGAAAGGGGGCAATAAGATCTCCTTGGAGTCCTTGCCTTACTAGACGCTGTAGGGAAATGGAAGGAGCAAGGTTACCATTCACCGTAACTTGCATTGTGGCGTTAACATGCAATGTTTCTACCCAACGACGAAAACATGCCCCAATTTTATTTTTTTTCTAGACATTTATTTAAAAAGAGCTAATTCACATGGTCATAGGCTTTCTCAGAACCAATAAAAACAAAGGTAGCATTGTGTTTAGATTTACGGGCCAGCTTAAGTAGTTCATTGACAAGGAGATTAAACCACGTTCCAAATCCAGACTCCCAGGTCATTCAGTTCACTCTTTTGAGCCGCATTCCTTTCTCCACATAGCCAATCGACTAGCTCGATGATGTCATTGTGAAATAGTTTTAAGAACATTTACGTCGTATACGCTTACAAATACTTCTTTTGCACAACTGATTTCCTTCTTCACCCTCTCAATCTTTGGTTTCAAAATTCCTTGTGGCAGTCAAGTTGAAACATCTTTCTGCATTTTTTCCTCTTACAGTTTATCATCCTCGATTCAGTTCCTTTGCAAGCAATCCTCCGACTGATGACGCCAGTTGAATGACACTTAAAGCAGGCAATGAAAAACGACACAAGGTGAGGTTGTTGACATCTATAATAGTGCAGGCTGAAAATTACCTCATGTGTTTCCCGATGAGGCGGGTAGGCTGAAAGTTTTTACAAGTTAAACCACTACCGTCGATACCCGAATAGAACGCCCGGTCATTATAGCTGTATCTGGACTCAAAATTGTACCAGATGCCGCTATAATGACCGAGCGTTTATTCGGGTGAAGACGGGTAGTTCACACGGGCGTAAGTTGACAAGGCCACCCTCCAAGAGTCGCGAGCTTACAATTACGTCTTTCCAAAGTGGCCCGCGACATTCACTACTGGTCCCTGCCCGAATCGAAAAGGTCTTACCTTATGTACCGGTAAGAGTACCAATTAGGTTCCACAAGAGTGAGACTTTGGAAAACTTGTGGTTCCAGACGAGTGGAACTGAAAATTTACAACAGAAAATGGGACAATGTGACATTGTTTGATACCCCTCTTTATGGGGGACTTTGTACGGTCCCCTGGTCTATTCTGATGCCCGTGCCATAGCGCCGAGGTGTTTTCCTGCTTAGCTATAAACCTAGAATAGGCACTATGGCCTCAAAAACCTAACTTTCCTCCTCTTTTTTTAGTTTCTCTAGCCTAAGATTTTATGTTTTCGTGGTGTCTGAATATGAGCACAGGGATTACCTACCTCTCAGCCTCTTTTTCTTGAGGTGCCTCTTTTTTTTTTTTTGTCCCTCTTCAGCCTTGAGTTATCATCATATAACAAGTTCAGAGTTGTTGTATGTCACTCATGTATATCCGAACTCCGATCTGGATTTCAACAGTTCGTGGGTGTACCAACCGAGCTAGGTTTGTCGGTCCTGAGGCGTATTTCCACTGCATATCAGGAAGAAAGAACCGCCATGGGTGGGTTGTCTTTTCCTTTTTTTTGGCTGGCGCCACCAGCCATTTTGGTGCGGTACCTCTGTTCATCTAAAACTTGTGGGTGTGACCTCCTTTGACTGAGAAAGCTAAGTGCATGCGCATACTAGGACCTTTTTGAGTCAGCTCTGGATGTGATTGTGGTCAGATACACTCGGCACGGGTCACAATTCCAGTCAGATACATACATAAAAGTCCTATTGTGAGTACACTCTTCAGGCAAGTGAACTTAAGGGTCTCAGTGCACACTCCTAGAAAACTTGTAGAAAGTTGGAAACCTAGTTTCAACATTGCTGCATATACCCTAGAAAAAAATGCGAGAACATTTATAGCACACGTGGTCCTATTGTGAGACTCGAAAGCCTTTTCAGTCAGAGGCCATTTGACTTCAAGAACAATTTGAAATTTCATGAGTACCATTAAGCAAGGAGCTAGGCAACTGCTTACCACCACTGGGATCGAGGCCTTGCACAAGGGCTTTCTTAAAAAAAAAAAAAAAAAAAAAAAAAAAGGAGCTAGGCAACTGTGAAAAAAATTGGAATGACTGCAGCCCCTGTCAGAGTGCACCTGGACATGAACTCAGCTGCATGCAGCATCCGCACATGGCTTGCTTCTCACCGAGGTGCATTCTCACAGGGAGATAGTGGTCATCCGGAAATTCTGCAAGTGCTGTAGGGAGCCAGACTTTTTTTTTTTTTCTTTTTTTTTTTTTGTAAATGGGAACAAAGCTCCAATCTATTCGTGGGGAGCAACACGTGCTGGGAACCGGGCCCAGCGTCCCATATAAAAAATTACATAGGTTGTTGAAAAAAATTGAGAATTTGCGGTACCGGGGTCACTACCCAACTTTGGCTAAGAACTAGATTAAGAGATACAAACAAGCTACCAAAAATAGGCTAAAATTCAGGAGAAGACTCAGACCCCCTCTCCATCCTCATTATCTCACTCCGGCAAATCTTACTGCAGCAGAGCCACCATCTCTGTTGCTGCTGTACCCTATTACCATCCTACCAGCTGACCCCCTTACTACCGTCTTCACCCGAATAGAACGCCCGGTCATTATAGCTGCATTTGGCCCAACTTTCAGTCCATATGCAGCGATAATGACCGGGCGTTCTATTCGGGTGAAGACGGTAGTAGGACGCTTGATATTCAACCATCTTCTCCCACTCATCTAGGCAAAGTTTCAGGAAACATCTCAAAAACCCCATCCATCCTCTTTACCTCACTCCGCCAAGACTTACTCCAGCAGAGCCACCATCTCTGCTGCTGCTATACCCTATTTCCATCCTACCAGCTAGCCCCTTCACTGGTAGGACGCTTGATATCCCGCCATCTACTTCCAACACCAACCAGCGTCATTCTGACCACAGATTTATGAATATAACAGCATGATCTCGAGACCACCAAGAGCAACTGAAAGACAATTTTGAAGGTTTGGGGTACCGGGGCCAGCTTTGGCGAAGAAAAATTGGAGCCAGATTAAGAATTACTATGGCAAAATTCATAAAATAGGCAAGACTTCAGGAAACGCCTCATAAAACCCCATCCACCCTCTTTACCACATTCTGGCAAGACTTACTGCAGCAGAGTCACCATCTTCGCTGCTGCTGTACTCTATTTCCATCCTACCGGCAAGCCCCCTCACTAGTAGGACGCTTGTTATCCCACCATCTACTTCTCCTACTCACGTAAGCAAAAGTTCAGAGAACGTCCCAGAAACCCTCATCCATCCTCTTACCTCACTCCGACAACAGTTACCGCAGCAGAGCCACCACCTCCGCTGCTTCTGTACCCTATTTCCATCCTACAAGCTAGCCACCTCACTAGTAGGACGCTTGATATCCCACCATCTACTTCCAACATCAGCCAGCGATGTTCTGGCTTCGAACCACCACAAATCTATGAATATAACCACATCAGAGAAGCCCACAGTGAGTAGCAAACCCCCCCCAAAATCCTGAAGCGACCTCAAGACCACCAGAAGCGACTTACACAAATCAACTTACTCATGAAAAAGGAAGCCCAAATGGGATTATTTGGAAGCCGATATAACCGAAAACATGCTGCCCCAATGCTATCAACAGACTATCCTATGGCTGCCTCAACCCACATATCCAAGATACCAGGCTCTTCCAGGCCTCACACCCCCAACCGCTGGGTTACAGGGCGGCGCGACCCACCCCAGCTGCGACCCGCGTCGTCCTAATATCAGCTCGCGGTTAGCCACTGGACCGCCTTCCACCCTCGACAGTTCCCCATATCTCTCTACCAGGTCTCTAACCCCAAAATACTCAGGTTACAGGGCAGTGCAACCAAACCCCAGCTCCGGCCAGCGTCGTTCTGGCATCGGCTAACCCCTGTCTCTTATACACATCTAGATGTGTATAAGAGACAGGTGCATAGGTGCTTACCAACGAATGACTGGTTAATAGACCACTCCACATTAGAACAGAAGGGAGTGACATTACCGTGGTGTTCTTTTTTTTTTTTTTGGAAACCCCCCTCCTCGACAGTTAGAAGTGATGGTATGAGCATACACTCCTACCTATCTTACGGGAGATCCAATCTATTGGTGGGGAGCTACACCTGCTGGAAAGCGGGTCCAATGTCCCTTTTGATACAAACACAACAAATGAGTCATGACTGCAAACCGGGTGCAGCGTCCCACATGAAGACTGAAAAATAGACCGAATGAGAAAACTGAAGCTATAACCTTTGTGCCTTTTCACCCGCACTCGGCGCCAAGAACTCGTGACTACCAAGCACAAACCAAAATACTTTGACAAAATAGTTCCAAGGGGACGACCCTTTGATCTTACCCATACCATGATGAGGGAACCAAACAGGAACCTGGTAGGGGAAAGGGATCTGGGAAGTCATACAAGGGTCTTAGGGGAATAGTGGGGTCAACAAGACTCAGTCATTAAAGACTAGTATATAATTTCTTTAAAATAGCCTTGTGAATTTTCATGAGTTCCTTCCCACAGCACCTTTCCCAACCTCCCTCCCTGGTCTTCCCCAAGCCAACTTCTATTGAACTTTTTGATGTGATGCCATATCTCATTTTGTAGAGAAAGATGCTGGATTTTTTCTTTTAAGTTTTTCCATTTAATTGTGATATCTGTTTGAATATGTTGTTTAATAGAATCAGTGAAATCTGGACCATCCAATCTGGCACCTTCCATTTTGTGGGTACACCTTCTAACCCATATTTCCCAAATAATTGCTCTTTTGCCAATTATAAACCAATTATCAGTGAACTCATCCACTTGTCCAGGATGCCAGAATTATAGGAGAAGGGCTTTCCAATCCCACGACCATGGGAGAGTGGTTCCCAATTGGCTCCAAATCCTGTCCCACCAACGCCAAAGCCAAACCGAACCTGGGCATTGGAGAAAAATATGTTCCATTGTTTCTGGAAAGAGTTTGGATGGGAAGGCAGATCTACAAAACTTACACCAAGGAAGAGCGATTCCTTTCTGTTCTAACGACGTTCTGTCAATGATCCAATCATTAGTAGGGAGGCATTAGTGAGATATTTGTCATTGCAAGGAGGCTACCTTAGCAGGTTTAGATTTGCAGGTATGAAACCACTTAACTCCTCTTAACTCTTCCTTACTGATTTTCAGATTCTTCATCCATCGATCTTCAATGCGATCTCTAAGATTAACCCTTGGGCGACGCATTCTGTAAGTGGACTTCACTGAGAGGATATGTAGGGATCTAGAATAGAAACGAACTTGTCTACCTGGGCAAGACCAGGTCCAATAATTCTGGGTCAAAGAGTAAATGGGATATTGGTATTTCAGGTTTGAAGGAGAGTCATTTATCATTGACATATAATACTCTCACCCGGAAAAGTTGGTCAGCCGTACACCACATGGTGTCCTCCTGAGATATAGGAGCAAGAAAACCGTCCTCTTGTAAATCAAAAATAAATATTAGAATATCCACTGAATTACGGATCTCAATTATATTCCCCACTATCCCCTTAAAACATCGAGTTGTCACCCAGTCACCAGGGAGAAACTTGGGTCCTCTCTTTAAAATTCTAACCCAGTCCAAAGAAATTAACTCGATGATATTATCCAACGCAGTCCTCTGATGATGACTATAGCGCAGTCGTTCTTGAAAGTCTAGGGCAAAAAAACAATCCTTTATTTCATGATTCCAAAGATCTTTAATATGTATGATTCCTCTCCGAATCCAGCCTAACCATGAGCTATCCATACAGTGGAGAACACATCCTTGAGAATCCCTGATAAATGTATTATTAAATAAAGGTTGTTGACAAACTTCCTCCCATCTTGTCGGATGTATTTTATCTGGTAGGGACAGTTTCCTCCAGTTTTTCAACAATGTAATCCAAAAGGGATCTCTACAGAGGTCACTCCTAGTTGCTTGTCCATCTGACGGATCCAGGCCTTGAAGATCCACTGAACTGCCCCTTGGAAGAGACCAGGATCAGTTCTCTAGCCACATGAGTGGGTCTGTGTCGGCTGGAATGGGGGGATATAATCTCCTTATCTGCTTACAGGTAAGAGAAATCCATGGAGCGATGAGGTTAAATAGGAGACGTTTAATCCATTGAATTAAAAAACCTATAGCTTGGGTATTAGGATCAGTGATCCCCAGACCACCCATAGACTTTGGTTGGATTATAGATGTCCATGCCACTCTGCTGATGACATTTTCCTACTCATGATTCCCACGCCACAAAAAGGCTTCCAAACGACGCTGAAAAGTCTTGAAAGTCAATTTATCTAAAGCCCATAATGCAGATTTGTACCAAATAGAGGCTAGGACCACATTGTTGATAACAAGAGACCTCCCAAATAAGGAGGTATGTTTATTTTTTCACAACTCCAGTTCTGAATGGGCATGATGCAAGATCCCTTAATTAACTGTTAATGGTTTACCAGAGGCAGATAGGGAAACCCCTAAGACTCTAATAGGTACATCCGACTCCAGCCATTTAATCTGGGTTTGCTTTGGGGGTCGCACACCTTGGTAATGAATCCACCAAGTCAGAGTTTTATTACCCCAATTTACCCTCATGTCAGAAAGCTTACAGAAGGTGTCCATAATTCTTTTAATCGCTTCCAGATTTGCATGAGAAGTCTCAACCATAAGAGAGAGATCATCAGCAGAGAGAGAACATACCGGAATGACATCCAGGAAATACAATTGTGACTAATATCTTTGTGGTGTCTTAAATTAGTTGCTACAACTTCCATAATAATGACGAAGAGGGGCGGTGCAATGGGGTCACCTTGCCTCACTTATCTCTGAAGAACAATGGGGGGTGCTACATAACTCTTGTAGTTACATTTCTATGCAAGATTCTAATCCATCTCCTAAACAGTGGGCCAAAATTGAATTTTTCTAAACATTTGTCCATAAAAAACCAATCCACATTATCATAGGCCTTTAAAAAATCAATGAAAACAAAGGCGGCATTATGCTTGGACTGACGAGAGAGTCTGATAAGTTCATTGACCAGCAAGATATTATCCTGAATATTCCTGCCCTGGATGAACGCAGTCTGGGATGGATGAATTATATCTGCAATATACTTCTTCAGACGATTAGTAAGAAGCTTAGAGATAAACTTATACACAACTGCCAACATAGTTATGAGGCGGTAATGTCTAATATTGTTTTTTTCACCCTTCTTATATAATAACGTCAGGACACCTTGGCTCACAAACTCCCCCATCTGACCAGACTCTCATACCTTCTGGTATAAATCCATGAGATCTTGGGAGATGAAGTCTCATGTGGCCTCCCAATATTCCTTCGGTAGACCGTCAATGCCAGGAGCATTTTCTTCCTCCATAAGCATTAGAACAGTCCATACTTCATCTTTAGTGACTGACAAATCTAATTGTTTTTTTTGGACATCTGATAGAGCTCTAGTCATAGGGGTAAGGAATTCATCTATCTCCATGCTACGCTTAATTAAAGGAATATCACTAGTTTCAAAGAGATTTTTTTTTTTTTTAAGATCCCTTGCAATTTTAGTGCGTTCGGCTGTAGAGGTGACAAGTGGGCTATTCTGATTATGGGGATGGGCCAAAGCCTCGGTGATTGTTCTGCCAGACCGGGCTCTTGCCATTGTAAAAAACCTCGCGTCCATGGATCCCTCCGTTTGATGTTTCCCAATTTTGCCCCTACTCCTTATACCATGCCACCGATATTCCATACAAGAGAGCAATTGAGATTTCAATTCTTGTATTTTCTGCATCATCGCTTCATTCCTTGTTGTATCACTATCATCAACATCTAATTGCTATAATCGTTGAATACGCTGATATAATCTGGTTTCTGCAAAATGTCGTTCGGCTACTAATAACTTGGAATATTCATTGCATTTATGACCCAGAAAGACTAAGCCGTTGTTGAACCACTTAATGCTGTCTTGAAAACGGACCTTCTATTCTCTCTAGAAGGACCACACATCCTTAATAAATGCTCTGAAGGATTTCATTTTAAGATGAGCAGTGCTGAGTTTATAATATCTCCTTCCTTGATCCGGCTTCTTTCCAAAGGAAAGAATCACCACACACATCGCATGGTCAAGACCCAGGTCAGGACTCTTAGAAAATATTTAAGCTACCTGTAGTGCCCCTTCCAATTCTTCCGAGAGTAAGATCAGGTCTATACGGGACTTGGTAGCCAGTCTGGCTTGATTTTTCCTGAAACAAGTGTAAGAACGTTGAGATGGATTCAATCTTCTAAAATAATCAAAAATATTTAACGATTGGGTAAGGTTAGTTACCAGAATCTCGTCAGATTCTACATAAGCTGGACAAGGCGTAGGAATATTCCAACGATCCAGGGAACGGTTTGGAGCAACATTGAAATCACCAGCTATAATTACAGGGATTCCTACTGGAAGGATGGGGGAGAGAGATTCAAAAAAATGTTGTCTATCCCCTACATCATTGGGTCCATAGACACAAAGAATACTGACTATTTCAAGATCCAACATTGCCAGAATAAAAACCCACCTCCCATCCACTTTATCAACTTCCCAATACACAGGCTCCACCTTGGACTCGGGGGGAATCCAAATAGTCATTCCTGCACTCCCAGGGCGAGGGGCATGAGCTCTGAATGAAGTATGAGGCCATATCTACTTGTGACAATGATTATGGAGGTCCGAGTCCATGAGGTGGGTTTCCTGTATGCAGATCACATCAGGCCACTCCTTCCCCCCTACTCCTTTTAATTGGTCATATATGACTCTTTTCTTTTCAAACTTAGCTGATGCAAGACCATTAACATTCAATGATTTGAGATCTAGATCTGCTTTTCTTCTAATTAGCTTCCAAGACTTATCTTTGTTATATAATGCGTCAATTATCTTGAAATTCTCCATTCAATCAAAATCAATCAATCAAAATCAAAAGCAAGATGCAGTATCTAGGAATGAAAGAGTGGGAGCTTATGACAACTCCTGCCATTGGCCAGAATCCAACAGTCCCCCCCTAACAAGGGTCTTATGACCCAGCAATCTAACCAATTGAGTGCCGACGTCTGTTTCTGACCAGAACTTGTTAGCCTTGACTTTGAGAAGTTGTAGTTCACTTAGGGAGTCCTGGTTGAACCATCTGAGATCTGAGTTTTTACTAACATCATATTTCAAATATATATCCCAGTCAGTCAGTCTCTGTGCCCCTTTAGTGACAGATAAAAAAGTCACTACCCCAAAGGGGGAAGTTTGCCTTAATGAAGTCCACCACTTCCCCCTGTAAGAGGGGTTGACTAGACACAAATGCAGAAATAGGGGAAGGGGAGAAGAGAGACGTCGAGGTACCCAAGATAGTTACTTCACCACAAAACGCACCTGGGGGTTCAGATAAACCCGCCTCCCATGATCCCCCTTGGAACCTGACTGAAAGGATAGCTATACCTACCTTCATGGGTGACAAAACCCCTTGGCCCTTGGCCAAACGATGCTTAAGCCTTTGCCGCTTACTTGTGAGTTCAGAATCAATGTCAAGTATGAGAGTTTGGGAGGGGGATTGAATCCGGGAACTCGCTGTTACACCAACCTCGTGCAGGCTAGCACTTACGGGCAGGTCTGAAGTGAGGTCAACTTTTTAGGATAACCCTTCCATCAAATCACATTTCTCGTGAAATTCCTGAGACCCATGGGCCTCTTGCGATTTAAGAGGCATGTGAAACTCAAGGGTTTCACTATACCCATGACTCTCAAGGGAGACAGGAGCCTCATGATTCACACGGCAGCCAAGAGACTCATGAGACTGAAGGCGAACATCAGTCCCCGAATCCCACTCAATTAGACCCTGATTATGGCTACGGGAGGCAGAGACTTGCCGCTTTTGGGGAAGCTGCAAAACTTTTTGTTCACCTATAAGTTCAGAAATAATAAGCTTAAACTCTTGACCTCTGTCCCCCTCCGATCCCATAGATGGAGTACCTAATTGTCCTTTCATGACAACCAACTCCATGGACTGCAGAGTTGGGTCCGAAGATGAGGCAACTGGGAAACCCAACGAAGGATTCTCACTAGGAACAACTGGTACATCCGGTCTCAGCTCTTTGTCGCAACCAGCAACACTATCAGAACCAAAAACCTGATGCAACTGCCCAATCTCTGGCCTTAACAGCTCATTGGAAACAGAGGTAGAATCACCGGTTGATTGAAGCATAATTTCCTTACCACCCAATCCCTCATCCATGATGTTGATGCTGTTGTTGACACGGGGAACAACAGCAGGTTCAGCGGTTGAATCTAAGTTGGCCTCCTGACACTGTCCACACATTTTTGCCTCTTCAACAACAAACTCCAAAAGAGGCTGAAATCTATTTTGCAAACTAAGTAGCTGATTGAAACCCTTTTGAAGAGACAACTTAAACCTAGCAGAGACAATAAATAACAGTTTGGCACTGATTTCTTCCTAGGAAATTCCTTTTGGGGGGCCCTGTACCTAAAACAATTCAAGGCTTTTACTACTACCCAGCATAAGGACCAGATCTTGCAGGTACCGAGGCCAGGCAGACTGAGCGATACCCGGGTGCTGACTTTTCAAATTGAAAAGCGACCAATCAACTATCTGGAACACAACAGTCTTGAATTTTGGGGCTACCAAGGAATCAGCGCTCCCAAGGCCACCGATGTCGTCAGACAAGACTGATGGAGGGGGAGCGAAAAGCTCCATAGACTCAACTTCCATAGGGGCTGGACCAAATGCATCCTTGAAAGAATCAATGTCCATTGAAACAACATCAAAGTGTTTGCCCGAAGCCTTTGACTGAATTGTGGTTGATTTGAAGTTGACCAATCCTGTTCCAGGAGTTGATTTGGATCTGCTCAAATCCGTTTCCTTCTGTTGTGCAATGGGCAACCCCTGGCCCGGACAGGACGAAGCATTTGATTGTTTCCCAGATCCTTTCTTCTTTACTTCTTTCCATTCCTGGGTGCCCCCATTACCATGCCTAGATACATAATCAGTCGCTTTCGGACCAGGGGACTTATTCGTATTGCTAGCAGAAGAGGAAACGAAACATTTATTTTTATTCCTTTCCCCCCCCAGCTTTGACCCTACCTGCGACGATGCTATGCCCCGGGTGAAGCAGCATCATTTACCATCACTCCCTGAGGCCTTGTTGCCGCCGTCTGTCCCAACCTTGTCGAACTACCCGATTGAGGGTGGGCCGAAGATTGTTGGGGAGGAAGCCAATCAGCCGGTGGACGGGGGGATTTGGGAAAGTCACTCCTCCCTTCCCAAGACCAGCCCACTGGCTGGCCTGCTTGATTCGAATCTTCCCGGTAGACCCAACCCTCAAAACTAGCTACCGCAGGGAGCCATCTGTTGGGTCTATGCGGATCCTTTTTGAGTCTCAATTCAGGAGGAATCGCATGCTGAGGATGGTGGGAACAAGCAAAATCAGAGTGGAGGTGGTCATAGGCTTTACATTTAAAGCACCAGCGATGAAATTTATGTGCAGTGTGGATTTGGTAGACACGTTGTCGGCGCGGATACCCTTGCAAGGGTATCCGCCCTGGTTTTTACAAGTGACAGCGGGGCCAATGGTCCACACCTGTGTGTTCAAACGGCTACCTGTGTATGGACCAAGGTTGTCTAAGTAGGTAGGGTGAGTGGGCGCGCAAGTTCAAGGCGCGCGTGTGATTTCGCCTTTTTGATCGTGCCGCTGACGAAGACGTCCGGCTTGACCTCGCACCCTTGATTAGGCCAAGGGTTAGTAGGCTGACCCTTGGTCGCCCTACCTGACCGGCGGCGAGGTCTGTAGGTGGGGTGGTTCGCAGGGTGGCGTGGTTGCGCAGCGGCCATGCGCTTGTTTATGGGCGGGAATGAGCCTTTAAGCGTGTGTCGGCCTTGGTTACCGGACGGTATCACTTCATATGGGATTCAGCGCCTACTGACCCGAAGCTGGGGCTTAGCCCTATAGGTTACGGTATCGGACTATTACAGCGGAAGTACGGGGATCGAGGCCAGCGGGCAGCGGAGCGGAGCGGTGGAGTGTGGAATCCTTCCACCCGGCGGAACTATCCCTTTTGGTTTTTGTTGACGGCCCATCCGTGGGCCCGGTCGGGGGAACTGAGAGGGGTACGACGGCCTCCCTTCCCCAAAGCTCCGGTTTCCGACGTTCGTACTTTTATTTTTATCGTTACTTTTATTTTTATTTCTCTTTAGTTATTTTTAGTTGTCGGTCCCATTTCTGGCGCGCGGCGACAACGCCGGTACCGGAGTTGTATGCAGGGACCAGCGGGGCATGGTTCAATTGATACGCCCATGAACTGTTGAGACACGGACTGAGGATTTCAACGGGCGTGCAAACCGGCGGGTGATTAGCCCACGAAGCAGAAGAGGCTTGGGTGGCATGGCCCCTCTGAGGGCGCACCATCCGCCGACCACAATCTGCTATGAGGGATTGGAGCGCGAGCGTGCCCGATGGGCCTCGAAAGATGGTGAATTGCGCCCTGGGCACGGTCGGCCAGGGGGCACCAAGGTGGAGGCCGCTGCAGCGGCTGATCACATGGACTCTGCTTTTGCCTCGGGCTGCACAGTTTCCGTCCGAATAGTTGCTGCTATCCCCAAGATCTGCACCTGAGCCAGCTTCACCACGGCTCATACTGCTGATTAGCAGCAGGCCCCACACCCCTATATTTTCTCTATGGCTGTTTTCACTTTTCATTTGTTTTATTATTTTTTTTCTTTTCTCTGGGACTGTAGCAGTGTTGGTCCCATAGCATTGGACAGAACCAACTGGCCTAGCGCAGTGGATACACCACTGAACTGTCGAAATGCAGACCCTAGTTTGGGCCCCACGTGAGATAGATCAGTGAAACACCACAGCCCTGGATTTTTCCTGAGAGGGAGCGGTACCACTTCGGTACCACTTCCCACAACACTGGCTGTATGAGCTAGACCGGCTGGTACACTCTGGAGTTGATGAAACACAGGCTTGAGTTAGAAGTGGACCGGCCCATGGGACAGACCAGGGGGCTCACCTCAAGTGATAAGCCAATGAACTGCTGATATGCAGATCCGGTTCCGGATCTGACCTTACACAGCCTCATTGTGGGAACTCCTTTTTGTCCTTCGGGACATCAAAAAAAAAAAAAAAGGGGGGGTTGAGGCAACGAAGAGGAAGTTGACGTGGCCCATATATGATAAAAGCGAGGGGGCAGGTACCTGGCCAGGGCGTAGGACCGAGTGCACTGGCCGTTGCCCACAATCTGCTACGAGAAGATTGAGTGCGAGCATCCCCATTGGGACTAGGGTCGATGCTGGTTCCGAACCAGCATTGAAGACCCAGGGCCCTAGCTCACTTTATACATGTATGAACTATGGGAAAACAGATTCAAGTCCGAATCCAGACACCCCCAGATAAAGAGAGGGTAAATTCACCTATGTGTTGCCTGGCGCCAGCCAGTTCCACAGCAGTGCCTTGGACTGCCGCTCCACTATGTGTCTTTCGTGACATCCGTTAAAATTGGAACGATGCAGGGAAGATTAGCATGGCCTTGCGCAAGCACTATTAGTATAAGGCCAGGGCCAGCCTTGGGTAGCAGTTCCGTGTTGATATCTCGAACTGTTATCAGACGAAGGGCTGTGAGGGGTGTGTTATACTCGGGAGGCAGAAGACGACGGGGACGACGGAGATTGTGGAAGTAGAGTAGTAGGAGAGAAGAAGTCATATCTCGCCCGTTCCTTGACGAAATCGGGCGAAGTAAAACTTGATATTGGGGTTTTGATGCACTGCGAGTATGATGACGCAGTTAGATTTAGCAATAGGATAGTATTGTGGGCGCTCTATGGGTTGTGGACTGCGCGGAGGTGTCGGGAAGCGGAGTTGGCAGAGAATAAAAGTTCGCCCGTCGGCCATCTCTTGACCGTTTTGGGCAAACAAAGATGCTAAACGGGGGTTCTGGGGTGCTACGAGTCAGATGGCGGCTCTAGTTTCCACGTGGGAGTGATGATTTGGCACATATGAGACGTAGGGGCTCCGCGGTGTGAACGAGGGAGTAGTGGGATTCCCCTACGCGTCGCGAGATGAATCTTCCCGCGTTTCTGCGGAAGGTTCATTTTCATACAACTCGAGACGAGCACATCAGTACGGCCCGCAGCAACTAAGCTCACACCAGACCAAGAAACAGAGGGGTGTGAGAGGCAAGGAGTAGCCGGAGAGGAGGAGAGGCATTGCGAGAGCGATGGAGTAGACGGGGAAAGAGAGGGGGATGGTAGCGGCACCACGTACCTGATCGTGAGGAGGGTCGACGTATCTTCCCATGGTCTGGCAGGAGCTCATAGCCAGTTTGCACATCGTACTGCTGGGCGAGACCGTGCGGTTCTCCTTCGTGGGACAGGGTCTCGCTCCTTCCTGTAACGAGTTGCAGAAGGAAGACTGAAGGAACCTTCGTACACTTCSGAGGGAGGTTCATCCGGTTTTTGTGCAGTCTRTTGATAASAGGAGCGTGCCACTGTTGCAAGATTGGAGGCCTACCTGTTGGCCAGGCCGATGTGTGTTAGCGGGCGGCTTAATCCGACGTGGCAGATCTGGTGAATAGCGGATCAAGGCCGCCTGTCAGTGAGCTCGTTACCGTCCTCGAATCAGTGGCGGCCATCCTCCTCATCATGAGGTGTTCCTTGGAAGGCCCATCTCTCCGTAGTTGGTGGGCGTGTTGATCGGGATAGTGCTGTCTGATGGCAATCCTGTTTGAAATAATAGTGTCTCTTCGCGTGTGATAGGGGAGGGTTCATTCTCAGATTTAGCGTGTATAGACCCACCGCCTGGCCGAAGATCCATTCGTGGTTTGACGGGTAATGAGCACAGCGGCAGCCAACGGGCAAGCTTCCGCTAGGTGACATCGGGGTGTGCGCACAAGAGAGAAAGAAAGAG
>BFEA01000241.1:1270915-1293832 GCA_003427395.1 Chara braunii
GCCTTGTCGAACGGGAACTTCGGACGCCAGGCCCAGACAATCTACTACAGGCCCCAAGAGACTCTGGGCCCTAGATTTCAGACAGGGTAGCACCCATTGAAGCAGTCTTACCGTCCTTCCCCTAGCTTACCCAAGGCCAGGCGGAACTCGGATGGCCTGAGCGACTTATGCCCCTACCCTTACCCCAGGGTCTAAGCCTTATAGTAGCCACTAGACAGTTCTACCCGAATATCAGTAGGAACTCCGGTGGCCCATACCTGTCCCTACCGCAGATACTAGACACCCAGTGACTACACCCCCCCAGTCTGGTAGTTGTGAAGTTCGCAATGTGTATACCCGAAGGCTGTGTATGCTTCGTGTATCTATGTATGAAGATGTACAGATAGCACTATGGGTGGAAACTTGTGTATGTAGCCCGTAGGCCATGTATAGTTCGTACGCTGTGTATATGCCCGAAGGCTGTGTGTGCTCTGTGAATCGATGTTTCGAGATGTATAGGCAGCATCATGTGTGTATATCGAAGAGAGAGCGGGGTAAGCTGGACAAGGACCCCCCCAAGGTCCGAACCGAGCTCGAACCCGTGACCTTGAAACATGTAATCGAATGACTCTACCATGTGAACGACTAGCGGAAATGGCGAACGTGTGATATGCCAGACCGGGGAGATCAACAGAACACCCAAGACCAACACCCCCAAGTAACCCATATGAAACCCAGAACCATCATACAACACCATGAACAACCCTTGGGTGGTGCGCAGGCAGTGTCTGTAATACTACCATGCATCAGCCCAAGGGAGTGTATGTCCAGCCGTGCGTCAATCTAGCGCCCTGCCGGTGACTCTACCAAGTCACTAGAATATGTGTGTCAAAAAGCCTCCCAACCACGAATCAGATAGGTGAAACCTATTCAATCCACCTACGACCACCACCATCATGGCTGTTTTCAGCACGAACCGAAGCTCTTCCAGGCCTCATGCTCCCATCAGGTTAGGTTACAGAGTTGCACCACCTTGCTCCAGCACCGGCCAGCATTGCTCCAGTTACGACCCCCGATGACCACTGAGACTGCCCCCGCAAACAGCCCCCCAAAGCTCTCTACCAGGCCTCACGCCCCACTAAGCTAGGTCACAGAGTTGCGCCACCTGGCTCCGGCTCCGGCTCCGGCTCCGGCCAGCGTTGCTCCAGCATCGGTCTTCGAGGGCCACCGAATTTTCGACCACCCTCCACAATTTGAGGAATACGAAATATAAAATGCGTTCCTTTGAAATTTGAATCCCGCCTTTTTTTCTCTACAGATTGGCACGGGTGTATTGGATGTAATTTCATGAGGGCCTCACTGTAGTGACAAGCAATGGATGCGGCGATCAGCGTTAGCGCTGCGGTAACGCAGCGCTAACCCGTCGCCTTGGGCAGCGTTTGGGCGCTGGGGGCTCGCGTTCGCAGTTGACGTAAATTGTTGACTACGGTTGCCAAAATTTGGCATGAGTGTGGCTATGGCGGTGCGTGGAGAGGCGTGGGCACATGTCGGGCACACCAAAGGAATCGAAAAAACTCCTTTGTGGGGACAGCTGGAGGGCGGGATCTGGACGGCAGGCCAACACTTGTGTTGGTTGACTATGAATCAGGAATCCCTGCCAGGCTGAGGATGGAGAGAAAGAGAATATGTGGGACAGCTGGAGGGCGGGATCTGGACGCCGCCACCCTAACCTATGAAACGGATCGGGGCCTTGCCCTTCGGTCTTTGATACGGAGATGCCGTGGGGATAACGTGTTCCTTCTGAGTTGAGGGGGGCCTGCGGAGATTGGGTCGATATGCTGAGTGGGCGACGACAGATGTGGAGTTTACTCTGCTTTTGGGTGGCCTGGAGCGGCCTGGAGCAGCCTTTGTAGCCGTCTGTCGAAGCTGGCGAAGCGGAGGAGTTGTGTTGTTTGTATGATGGCTATTTTGATACATTGAGCACCGCTTGATTTGTCGCTTTAGACGACTAGTTCAGTGCTGATTGGTTTTGGGTTTGTTGTGTTTGTAGGATCCTCTTAGGACTGCATGAATGGTAGAGCTTTATTAGTTTGTTCGGTTTTTCATAAGCTATGTCAGAAATATGGTGTTTTATTTGGTTTCAATTTTTTCCACCGCAGTAGGCGACATGGGATAACGCTGTTTAGGGTTTGTTTAAATTTTGTTTTAAATTAAGAACTTGTTAAATTTTGTTTTCGATTAGAATTTTAAATTTTTAGATGAAGGGACGGCAGTTCTGGGTTGAGATTACGATCTTTACTTTGTGTCTAGGGTTTGTGGTGTGTCCGTCTTTGTAGGATCCTCTTAGGATTTGATGATGGTAGACCTTCATGAGTTTGTTTGGCTTTTCATAGCTGTGTAGGATATATGGTGTTTTATCTGGTTTGGACTTTTTTGCCGCATTAGGCGACATGCGATAATGCTGTTTAGGGTTTGTTTAAATTTTGTTCTAGATTAGGAATTTGTTAAATTTTGTTTTAGATCAGAATTCTGATGTGTTGCGGTCCGGTTTCTTAGCTCGACCGGTGATCTCTCGTCCCAAATCAGGACCGCAGATTTTTTTGCAAGGGATGCCACACCCGTTTCCTGGCATTGAAATATACGGGACGCCGGGCCCGGTAAAAAAAAAAAAAAAAAAAAAGAAGAGCTCACAGAAAAAATAAAAAAAGAAATTCACTGCTTACCAGGGTTGCATACCCGCCGACCGCCTACCCCGACCGTCGACCATATTGCAGCCGACCGTCAGAAAACACAGCCATCCATTGCCATCCACTTGTTTAAAAAAAGAAACTGAGTTGGGGGCTGTACTGCGCTTGCCGAGTACAGCCCAAGTCCGCTGAGAAACTTTTGGGGATGAGGGGGTGTATGAGGGATTGGGGGGGGAGTATAGGTGGGGTATAGGGGGATATAGGGGTGGCATAGGGGGTATTGGGTGGGGTATGAGGATGTTAGGGGCCGGTTTGGGGGTGTTGGGGGGGTGTATGGGGGTATTGGGGGGGGGTATGGGGGTGTTGGTGGGATTATTAGGGGTTCTGGACCCCCCCCCAAAAAAAAAAATAATAATAAAATTGTGCGGGGTACCCACGACCCCCGACCGGTAGGTTCCGCCGACCCCCGACTGGTAGGTGCCGACCAGCCAACCGGTTGACTCGTCGGCATCCGACCAGTCAAGGGCCGCCGACCGTCGGGGTATGCAACCTTGCTGCTTACATCATTTTACCATACAGAACTCTTCCTAAGAATGGTGATGGGAGAGCACTTGTTTTTTTTTCGGTTGTATTTTCTACAGTATATTCTTCTCTCAAATTCTTTTTTTCGCCTTTCAATACCTACCCACCACTACTCCTAAGGCTATGCAGAGGGGACCCCTGCAAGCATAGCTGCCTCTCACGGTGAAGGGGATATTGCATGTTGCCCCTTGCCCTGGTGGTTCAGGATGCAGGGTTGGGGCTGCCAGTGGGGGTCCGGCTAACGCAAAGACCGAGCATTTTGCCAGTAGCTGCACCTCCCTTTTCATTGTCCCCACCCCCCATCGAGTAGCAGCAGCGTCTAAGGCCAACACTCTCCCACACACCACACACAGCCCACTCATGCTCAGTGCTCACACTCACACCCGTGTTGGCGAAAGACCCTACCTAATACCGATCAGAGGTATCAAGCGGCCTAGCACAGCTGGTTGGCACTAGTGTGCTGCAGGCGGTCATGGGGTGCCAACCCACAACCTCCTGTCAGTGAAAGCCACTTGTGTCCCTAACCAACTGAGCTAGGCCGCTGGATGGGAGAGCACATTTCTCACTGTGTACCATGACCTTCAAAGGAATAAAATCGAGACAAAACTTCACGAAAGTAAAAAAAGTAAAAAAAACTAGAAAAAGAAATCCACTGCTTACAAGTTACCACATGAATTTCTACCATACAGAACTCTTCTAGTGATGGGAGAGCACATTTCTCACTGCGCGTACCACAACCTTTGGAGGAACAAAATGCGTTCCTTTTTTATTTTCTCTACGGACAGGCACACGGACGTATCGGACGCCCGCGTACCGAGCAAACATTGCGAAATGTGTCCGACCTCTGTACTCCGGCGGCATAAGTTCTATCAATGTACTTCTCGGATCCATCAAAAGTGTGTAACTCAGCGAAGCGCCATGCACGCCAATTACGATTGACGCATCGCGGATCACTCGAATCTGCTCGCGGAAGCTCAGCTCCTCCATAGCCACCGCACGAATCTGTGTGTCAGGAAATGAACGCTGTAAGATAGCAAGTAGTCCCTTCTCATTTGCGATTCGCCTCGACACGCCTTTCTTACCGACACGTGGATGCGCCACGTAATTCTTCCGGAAGATTAGCAATATTCGCACCGTTGCATTTGTCCCAGTCGCATTCTGGTGCAAAGCCAGCGGTGAAATTTTCGTCAATAGATGTTTCGCGAAATCGACGATATGTGCACTCTTGCCGCATGTCGTGTAGTACGTAATTGACAATGCGCTGGTGTACCCGGGCGGCACAAAGACTGCCCGGCGAAAGCAAGTTCTCGAAGGAAGTTGAGATACATAGACAGGCTTCACGCCGAAGAGAACTTCCCATCCATCGTCGAGTGCCCCTGAGCTATGTCCATCGAAGAACACGACATGGGTCTCGGAACTGTTTTTTGGACCGACCCCAGCAAATCTCCAAGCTTGGTAGGCATTGTACCAGTCCGTCATCGTGTGATATAGGTTAGCGTATTCGTACCTCGTTACGATCAAAGTTGTGCCCTCCAGCCAGTGGTCGCAGGCAGCAATCTGACCGGAAGAAACCATACTGCTCATCATATCGCGCAAGCTGTATTGGAAGTGTGTCTTGTTCGTCACTGTAATATTGCAGTGCCCAGGGATCGCGAGAGCGCCTCGACGATACCGGGGCATTTCCTCTTCTTCTGACTGACCAAGAACGGCAGCAATCGGCTCGCCGCCTTTGGAGACCGTGATCCGTTGAAGGTCGACTGCCAGCTCACGTGCTTCACAGATGGTCGTCTCCACCTCTGGATTATGCCTACATCGCAGATGTTTGCCGCAACTCGGACGAATGTGACGGAAGCCGTTGCCAAACACTCTGCCACACTCGGAGCGCTGCCACACCTTCCACAAATTACCACCCGTGACTGGATACGTAGCACCTGCATGGGCCTCGTTTGTAGCACCGGAGAGCGCGCCAGTTGCACCCACTCGATCTGAAGAGGCCCTGTTCTCAACCTCCAATTGCTCGTTTACCCTCCACTCTGGGAGCACGTTTTCCATCGGAGATGTAGGAATGATGTCTTCGTCCTCGAGAGGGACTAGAAGTGCGGAGAACCACAACTGGCAAAGAAAAACAAAACTGAAAATCATTACAATCCCCATGGAGATGGTGCTCGCATTGCCGCATGGCGATTGACACTTACGCCAGTGCCGTCCTTTCCCTGTGGTGTGCATTGCATTTATTTCCCCGCCCCTCCTCCTCCTCCTCCTCCTCCTCCTCTGCCTCTTCTGACTCCTCTGCCTCCCTCCCTTCTCCTGCTTAGCTGGTACTGCCGCCGTCAAAGATGAACCAAATGAACTTACCTTCAACTTCACCAGGCAAGCCGAAATCACTCCCGATTACTTACACTGCCACCTTATCTCCCTTTTCTTCCCCCTGCACAGAGCTGTGGGAGTTGTGTGAGATCCATTCAGAAGCAGAGGCCAAAGAATCTGTGGGCATACTAACACTAGCACTTCCCAAAATGCATCTGACTGGAATTACGGCCAGACCTGGACGAATCTGACTGCGGTCATGTCCAGAGCTTGGTAGAAAAATTCCTACTGTGAGTATGCCCTGAACCAGCCAAAGAGTCTGAATTGGCGGCCAAATAATCTGAACCCGGTCCTGTCAAAGAATCTGAACCTGGTCCAGCCAAAGAATCTGAACCTGGTCCAGCCAAAGAATCTGAACCTGGTCCAGCCAAAGAATCTGAACCTGGTCCAGCCAAAGAATCAAAATCAGCCAAAATCTGAACCTGCTCCAGCCAAAGAATGTGAATCTCCCTCTCCTTTGGATCCTCCTCTTGCAGAAGTTAAATCACTCCTCCGTACCCAAACTAGGACTTTCTTGACTCCTCTTCAGATGAAACTGTGGTCAGATACATGCAGTATGGACGGGAATTGCAGTAAGATGCATCCATGAAAGTCCCTTGTGTGAGTATGCCCCTCGGGCTATTTTCGATCGATCAAATGAATATTGCTCACAACTCTCTTGTGCTCATAACAGTCTGCGACACTCGAGTACGATCATTCGTTGGACAGCTAAAGACGACTGCGATCGACATATATTAATGGATGAATATAGACCTCTTTCTCCAGTCTCATTCATTGATTGCAACTAATTAATATTCCCTCGAGCACTGACTACGCCACGCGACAGCAATTGACACACAAAAAAAGCACAAACAGTTCAGCCAACCAGTAGCCGAAGCAGAAGTAGCCGCACAGACGCACCTGACGTCGTCCCCAGGTGTGGCCATCAGCGTAAGCAAACACAATGACATTCAAACCTGATCGATAAGGCAGGGTGTGCCTTTATCAGGCCGTCCATCTTTTCAAAATCTATACTTAACGAGCATGTGTCCTGGTTCTCTCTCACCGTGCCAGAAAGTCCTTTGCCAGGCCAGCAACAAGCAATCGGAACATGGCGTGACGAATGAGCGGCAAGACTAGCCAAGTTATGCTAAATCCACTAGCCCTTCCCATCTCCTACCCCCTACCCCTCCTCATTCCACGCCTTCTTTTCGCACACAAAGGACACCTACAAGATGTTGACTTTAACGCGTTGCAAGGACAGCAACAGGGTAAAGAATTCAGCCTAAATGCACGATCCGCCGCATCCGGTCATCAAATTCAATCTCAATCTGCTGTGTTGGTCATGTGCATTGAACCATACCTTTCCTCTTTCTGCATACGACTCTTCCTCAGCTGTGTCACAAGTGCTAGATGTTTGCAGTACACCTTCCTCTGTCAGTCTGTCAGTCTGTCAGTCAGTCTGTCTGCCTGTCTGTGTCTGTCTCTGCGTCCGACAGGCACACACACAGGCGAATAATTACTGATGGTCGTGAGCTAGATGTTTGCAATTATACCGCTTCCTCTCTCTGCGTCTGTCTCTGTCTCCGTCTCTGTCCGTCTGTCTGTGTCTGTGTCTGTCTGTCTGTCTGTCTGTGTGTGTGTGTCAGTCGGGTACACACAGGAGAATGATTACTGATGGTCATGAGCTCGATGTTCCCAATGCTCCTTCCTGTCTCTGTCTCTGTCTGTCTGCCTGCCTGCCTGCCTGCCTGCCTGCCTCTCTCTCTCTCTCTCTCTCTCTCTCTCTCTCTCTCTCTCTCTCTCTCTCTCTCTCTCTCTCTCTCTCTGTGTGTGTGTGTGTGTGTGCCCCACACACAGTCAGGCACACACACCGGAGAACGATGGTTGACGGGCATGAGCCGACTTGTTTGCTGAGCTGCTTAGAGCAGAGATTTGATCCAATGCCAAGCCGGCTTTGTTTGGTACAGAGATGAATTTCGTATGTCTTCCCTTCAGACCCGTGTCTCTCTGTGTGCCAGTGCCTGGTTAGCTCTTTTTATCGCAGAGTCCGACTCCATTTGTCTTTCCTCCAATCCCAATCCCTCCCTCACCTTTTCTCTCTGTAAGCCTGCCTGCGTTTGTTTGCCTCTCCTGCGAAAATGAATGGTGGTCATCGCACACAGAAGAACACGAAAAGAACCTTGCTGATCATCGGAGCGCAAACTCATGCAACAGGGACAAAAGCGCCAAACGGAGCGCAAACTGAAGCATTAGCGTCATTCGAACTGAGCTAGAATTACTTTTTAGAAATCTATTTTTATAATCATTATTTTTTATTTAGCTATTTTTATTATTAATACGGAAACAACGCCAAAGTTCAGAATTTTTTTACCGCTCACTACCTTCACATTGTCCCCTCATGCAAATGGAAATGGTTACATTCTCATGATCATGTCTCCGGATCAAATTGATCAAATTGATCATGAGCAGACGGACCAAATTGCTCATGAGAATAAGGCGGAAATTGATGAATCAGATGCGGATAAGGATGAAATTGATAGGAAGAACAATGGTCAAATTGATAATTAGGATAGGGATGAAATTGATGATAAAATTGAGATTGATGACAAGGATAAGAATCAAATGGATGATGATGTGATAAAAGGATACGGATGAAATTGATGATGAGGATTCGGATGAAATTGATGACGAGGATAAGGATGAAATCGATGACAAGGACGGAATTGATGATGAGGATAAGGATCAAATCAATGAATCAGATGAGGATAAGGGGGTCAAATTGATGATAAGGACATATAAGAGCAATGATGAAATTGATGATGAAGATAAGGATGAAATTGACGATAATATTGAAATTGATGATGAGGATCAGGATCAAATTGATGAGGAGCATACTGATCAAATAGATGATGAGGATACCGATCAAATCGATGATGAGGATACCAATCAAATCGATGACGAGGATACGGATCACATCGATGAATCAGATGAGGGTAAGGGTCAAATTGGTGATAAGGAGATGAGGACAACGATGAAATTGACGATGAGGATAAGGATGAAATTGAAGAATGAGAATTAAGGATGAAATTGATGACGAGGACACGAATCAATTCGAAATTGATGATGAGAAGATACGACCTGTTTGACCACACACCTTCAGAAGAATTTTGTGATTCGTAGGCGTTGCCACAACTTCACCTGAGCTGGCTTTCCCAGAAAAAAAATTGGCCAGGCCCTACACCTTCCGGGCCTGCACTAAGGGCGGCTATTCCTTCTTGCCGCGTGACTGAGATGAGAGGCCCATGAGGTCTCACATAGGAAAATGTTCGCTCGTAGATGCAGTTCTGTTGAGAAAGCATTTCTCGTGTGCAGAGAGTTGACTGAGAGTTAACTTTGAGAGTTGACTTGGACAGTTGACTTGGACAGTTGACTTGGAGAGTTGACTTGGAGAGTTCAGATTGCCTCTTGAGACGTGACCTCTTTCAGCAGAAATATCCACATTGTCTCGTCAAAGTTCCGTCCAATGGCATTCATTCTTGTGCGTGAGAGTTGACTCTGAGTTACAACCGCCTCTTCACTTTCTCTCAGATATCCACATCCCATACCGAGCACACACGCGCACATGAAGTTTGAAACGTGTCGTCCTCTCTGAGCAACATACACTGCATTAGATGGCTGAGATGGGCCACATCAAAAAAAGAACAAAGCCATACAAAGAGAATGATCAGCTTCAACGCATCAACTCCAAATAGCAAAAAAGGGTATTTATTGCCTTTGTTCACTCGTGCATTTGTCCGTTCATCCGTTTGTTCGGCCATGTGAGAAAGATGGGCACCATCAGGGAAGGGCTGCTATCGTCCACACACACACACACACACACACACACACACACACACACATAGACACACACACACACACACAGAGAGAGAGAGAGAGAGAGAGAGAGAGAGAGAGAGAGAGAGAGAGAGAGAGAGAGAGNCACACACACACACACACAGAGAGAGAGAGAGAGAGAGAGAGAGAGAGAGAGAGAGAGAGAGAGAGAGAGAGAGAGAGAGAGAGAGAGAGAGAGAGTCTGTAGGTTCTATGGTTGTTTTAGATCCACTGAGCCTTGGAATTGGCATGATGGACACAACGAGCTTCATGGAGCACTTCATGGTGCAGATCTCAGTTGTGCAGGTCGATCTGGTCCAACAGCCATTAGTTCTATGCATTTGATTTCCTCAGCCCGCCTACATTTGCTCCAACATAAAGCCCGATTGCTGGATGTAAAAGGAGGATCATGGTAATTCTGACGTATTGCTAGATGCAGAAGTCCAAGGAGGCTTCGTGTGAGCATGTACCACCATCTCTCTCTCTCTCTCTCTGCATTTGTGTCTGTGTCTGTCCGTGTACCGCTGGCCCTTCCCAGCAGATGGTGTACCTGTGTGCTTTGGTCTGTCATCAAAACCACCACTTCTTCACCAGATGAGTAGATCCAAAATTGAAACTCTCTCTCTCTCTCTCTCTCTCTCTCTCTCTCTGTGTTACATGCCCAGTTGGGCGATGTACATAATAAACCGAGGATCCACAATGTGATAAAAAGGACTGAATGGACAATGCAGTGCAAGTGAAATCTCAACAAGCAGTGTACATTCTGATACATACAAGAATGGTGCTTTATAGAGCAGTGGAAGACTTAGATACAAGTCCTGACCTGACCGAGACTGACCTCAATCATGTAGTGTCAGACAGCGCAGCAGAATGCTAGAATACCAATGGCTAGCCCAATCAATGTTGCAGCGCAGGCCAAACATACATCATCCTCATCACAAGGTGTGAAGGGACCTGGCGCTATACACAGGAAGAAGGCGCAAGGCCCAGATCATGCACAGACGAAGAGGAGGGTAACAGACGAAGAAGAGGGGAGAGATGGGAGTGTCGTCAGCACCAAGTCTTTGTTACCAGTCACAAATTTTCCCTCGTCAAAATGACTGAAGCCCAAATGTCGAGTCTGGATCCAAATGTCACCAAGCTCTCTCTTTCTCTCGTAGTCTGCTGATGCAGAGAAGTCAGGTAGCGAGAGGGTGAGAGGGAGATGGTGGACTGAGAAGAGGAAGAAGAACTCTCTCTCTCTCATATGCCAGGTACTAACCTGTGAAGATGGCGCTGTGCTGCAGGTACCTCGAAGGCGAAGCTGGAGCTATGGCACTGCACGTAAGAATCCCTGGCCTCCGCCCAATCTCTCTCTCTCTAGTACTACTCTAGCTCCTACGGCGCCCAGCGCTGAAGACTACTGCTAACGCTACTAGCGCCCAGCGCTGAAGACTACTGCTAGCGCTACAACTACTCCTGTAGCGCTCCTCCAGAGTGCTGCTGCCGAATCCTGAAGACTACCTCCTGGTTCCTGAACTGCACGTGAAGTGCCTGGGAAGTACCTAGGAACTACCTGCAGCCTGCAGGGCGGGCCAGTCTTATATAGTGCTGGCCCATCCAGGAGGTTGCTCTTGCCAATGCCAAAACGTGCCAGACCCTGGGGTTGAAGCTCAAACAAAGGTTGTCTTGAAAATAGGCCAAAAATGGCCTGAGCTAAAACCCTGGTCTGGTGCCTGAGTTTCAGGGCAGGTCGATCTTATGAGGGTCTGAAAATGGCCCTCAGTTTCAGGCTGAAATGACTCAGGGCCGGANGGTCTGAAAATGGCCCTCAGTTTCAGGCTGAAATGACTCAGGGCCGGAAAGGCCCTGATTTAGCCTGAAACGACACAGGGCCTGTAGGCCCTTGTGTTCAGGCTTTCAGGCAGAAACAACATGGGGCCTGTAGGCCCTTGTTTTCAGGCTTTTGGCCTGAAAACGTCACGGGCCTGAAAAGTGGCCCGTGCAGCCTATTGCAGGCGCAGCAGGTAACCCCCCCCCCCCTCTTATGAAGTCAAGCCGGGGCGAGGGCGAAGCTGATGATCTGAAGGTGGAACGTGGATCCGGGTGCGACGTGGAGCCAAAGATACCGGCTTGCCTTGCATCTTGCGTTCGTAGCGTGCGAGAACATCAGGAGCTATTGCTTGGAGTTCCGCACGGGTTAACCAACGGTCAGCTTTGTGAGTGCAGTACGCAAAGTGTACCAAGTACTTGGTTGGCCTGTTGCCGTAGCGTCGCTGGGAGATGATGTTGCCGACCTCTTGAAAAACGTCCATAGAGGGTGGGTCTTGCGATCGTAGCCCGGGAAAATCGTCATGTTCCGCGTGTAAAAAGCCAACTTGGAGCAATGAAAGACTGGATAGACGGGCAAGTGGGCGGGCACCTGAATGGTGAAAGAAGGTCCTTCCGGTGCATCCCCAGCAGGTGCCATGATCGGCCAGGGCCCCATCCATTTCGGGAGGAGCTTGCGAGAGATATCTTGTTCAAGGCTGAATTCCACGGCGGAAACCCAAACGAGATCGCCGACGCGGAATGGGCAAGGAAGACGCTGGCGATTGGCCTATTGGCTCATGCGTTGTTGCGTCTTAGACATCTGGTCGCGTGCCTTGACAAGTAGCTCTTTCATCCGGCGCAAGAAAAGAAAATGGTTGTTGCTCTCGGCCGTTCGTGGAATGATTGTGTCCACCGGAGAAGTGACCGGCGAGCGAACAGAGTGTCGTGGTCGCAGACGATTTTCTTGGGGTAACCCTTGGTTCGAATCCAACCGGCGTAAAGAACCTCGGTCAACTCCGGTGCCTTGGCATGATAGCGGCAAGGCAAGAACATGGCGAACTTGGTGAGTCGGTCGACCACCATGAGAATCCCATCCACACCGGTCTTGTGATTGGGGAACAACTCGTTAATGTCCATGGCAATCGCTTCCCTTCGGCGCAAGGGGACTGGTAACGGTCGCAACTCGCCGTACGAACGATGGTTGCGGGATTTGCAACGTTGGCAAACCTCGCATGACTCGCAATAGCGTGTGATGTCGTCAAGAAGGCTGGCGGGAGCATCGTGGAACTCGCCAAGAAGCCGTGTACGCAAATGAGAGTCACTCGGTACGCAAAGAAGGTCCTTCCCCCGAGTGTGGACAAGCAAGTACCCCTCTTGGATCCGGTAGTGAGAAGGCACCAAATTAGGAGAGGAGCAATTCGCATACTTGTCGCGAAACTCGGGGTCGGCTTGGTAGCCGCGTATCAAGCTGTCCCGCAGGTCGTCGCCGATCTCGAAGGTCGAGTAGACTGCGGTACAATGATCCGAACACCGTGAAAGAGCATCCGCAAAACGGTTCGACTTCCCATGAATATGATCGGGAAAGAAGTCAAATTAGTCGATGAAAGCCATCCATCGGGCGATGGTGCTATTGGCAGTGCCTTGGGTCTTGTAGAAGACCAATGGATTGTTGTCCGTTACCCATCGGATTTGGCTTCGACCAAGGAGGAAGTGCCGCCACCTCTCGAGCGTGTGGACGAAGGCGAGGAGCTCCTTCTTGCGTGCATCATCAATGGAGTGCATGATGGGCACTTCCTTGCTGAAGCACTCGATCGGGTGCCAGTCCACAGCATCGTGTTGTTCGAGGACGGCACCAATGCCACAGCTAGACCCATCGGTAGTGACGTGCGTAGGCACTAGCAGGTCGTAGATGTGCAAGACCTCCGCAGATAATAACGCGGCTTTGAGAGCCAAAAATGATTCCCGCGCAGCGCATCCTCTCCGAAGTCAAACAGTCGATCCTCGCATTGAAGCTTGGTCAAGTGGGCCGCGATCTTCGAAAATCCCTTGATAAAACGTTGGTAGTAGCCGGCAAGGCCAAGGAACGAATGGACATCTGTGACATTCTGCGGCTCTAGCCACTCTTGGATGGCTTGGATCTTGTCCGATAGCGGATTGATGCCCTCCGCTGTGGCAAAATGGCCCAAGTATTCCAGCTCTTGCCGGACAAATTCGCACTTGTCGCAGTTGGCCTTGTACTTGGTGCGGCGGAGCGTCTCCAACACTCGTCGAAGGTGCTCAAGATGACCCTCCAATGACCGGCTATAGATGAAAATGTCGTCTAAGTAGACCAGCACGAACCGGTCCAACATCGCACGAAACTCGTTGGTCATTGCCGCTTGAAAGGTCGTCGGGGCATTGGTGAGGCCAAAAGGCATAACCACCCACTCAAAATGCCTGTACCGCGTCTTGAACGCGGATTTGTAGCGATCGTTCGGTCGGATCGAAATCTGATGGTATCCCGACTTCAAATCCAACTCAGAGAAGTACTTCGCGCCGCCCAATCACTCAAGAAGATCGTCGATGCGAGGAAGAGGCCCCGCATTCTTGATGGTTTGCGCGTTGAGCTTGCCGTAGTCGATGCACAATCGTAGATCCTTGTCCTTCTTCCGTATGAAGAGAACTGACGCTCCATATGGAGAGCTACTAGGGCGAATCCAACCCTTGTCCAAGAAGTCATCGAGTTGCGCGCGGAGGACCGTAAGCTCCTCCTCGCTCATGCGGTAAATGCAACCTTTCGACGACACGGCACCGGCCTCAAGAATGATCACGTGAGAGATTGGCCGATCCGGCACCACACCGGTAGGTGACTCGAAGATGTCGGTGAACTCGTTAAGCAACCGCACCACACAGGGGTCCGAAGACAAGTTCGTGGGTGAAGAGTCAGCTACCGCGACGGTCCGTAGTACACATAGGCCGATTTCGTCGGGCTCCTCGTAAGCACAAGTAGCCCGGAACGACTTGGCCGTTACCACTTGGCACCAAATTGAAGGGTGCGGAGGAGGAATAGTACACGACACTTCAGAGCCAAAGGCGTCGCGAACGGTAAGAGTCCGACGGTGGAAGTTGACCGTGTGATCCGCACTTGCAAGCCAAGGCATTCCCAAAAAAATGTCGAAGCCCGTGTCCAAAATGTCGAATGTCACCGATTCGCATGCATGAGGTGCGAAATACACAGGGACGGACTCGATGTAACGGTCGATAAGTTGCTGCGTCCTTCCGTCCGCCAACTTGATCGCCGTCGGGTTTGCCTTCTTTCGAACTTGTGCGCCAAGGCCAACCTTTTGCATAAAGGCCTGACTCGTAAAATTGCGAGGCGCGCCGCTATCCAACACAGTGCTGTAGGACGCTTGCCCAACTTGGATGCGGACATAAAGCGGTGCGTTGTTGTCATCGTACCGGTGCTTGCGAAACTCACGGGCCACCTTGGTAACATACGCAAGGACGTCCCCCACCGCAACTTCGTCATCCGTCGATGAAGTTGGTGGTGCATAGAAGGATAAGTACATGTGAAGATGAGCGCATAATGCTGCACATTGCGATCCCGGCAAGCGGCCCGTGCTAAGGGGAGGAAGCCTTGTGAAATCCTCGGACGTGAGCGTGTCCAATACCTCTATGTTGAACTCACGCGCCGAATCCCATAAAGAACCACTTAAAGATGACAAGTTGTAGTTGCCGAATGGAGAAGATGCCGCACACACGTCTTGTCCTTGAGCATGAGTACCCAGCGTAGGAGCGAGCCGACAACATAGTCCTCAAAAGAATAAAGAAGAGTAGGACTATCGACTTCTGCATGTGCCTCGAAACGAAGGGCGGTCACCCGCGAAGTGACCGGTTCCGAAGGCGTCGAGAGTGTCGTCAACTTACTCCCGACGGTGCTCAATTTCCCGATTTGCCCTTGCCTTTCGTAGGGCAGCCAATTGTCTCGTGGAGATCGTTGTTACACCACAAACAATAACGGAATCTCGTACGTGCCTTGCATGCTTGCTCGGACAGACCGTATTGGGACCATGGGGCTGGAGTTGTTGTGTCGGAACCGGGGCTAGATGCGGTGTTTGTCTTCGTCTTGCCACGTCCTCGGCCTTTGCCCGGGCGGCCACCATCCCGGGCGGCTGCGAGTCTGTCCCCTTCATTGGCAGACACGACCTCGCTAGTTTGGTCGATTGGCGTTACCGCCACGACCACGACCACTTTTGCCGATGCTGATCTCTGCTCGGGCCTGTCGCAAAAGGACGGTGGAGATTCTTAGCGTCCTTGTTCGTGACAATCATCTGCGCGGCCTTGTTGAAGAGCTCCGCCGGTGTCGTCAGGGTGTCCTCAACGTGAGTCAAGGCATTGCCCAACGCCGGACACGACCTCGAGATGAAGTAGTGTTTGATGGCTTTGAAGCCCATTTGAATGTCTGGGACGGATGTCAAGCGTTGGTACTCGACAATTTAGTCAACACTCGACAGTGTGCCTTGTTCGAAGACCATCAACTTGTTCATTGCCTTGATCTTCGGCGTCTCTACTTGGAACCGCTTATGCCACGCCGCCTTTAGATCATCCCAGTTGATCTTGGTATGCAAGTCGACAACCACCACTCCGTACTTGGACAGGAGATTTGTCCAACCATGCTTGGCGCGCGCCCCCCTAGCGGGAGTATAAGTACGCGTGATGCTTGTGCTCGTTGACGTAGTGTAGCTGCAACTTGAGTTCAAACTTACGGAACCACGGAATCGGGTCCGTCTTCGTCGAACCGCAGAAGATCTCCTGATCATCGAACTTTGGAGTTGTCTCGTGCGATTCGGATCTCGAGTGAGTGCTGGCAGTACAGATCCGCTGCTCCAACTGTTGCGTGCTGTTTTGCTGTAACTGCACGCCGTCCTTGAGGGATCCGGCGTCAATCTCCAATGCCTCGAGGCGATCGGAAGTGTTGGAAGAGTTCCAACTCCTGGAGGCGGCTGGTGAGTTGGTCAAACACCTGATTGTGTGTCTGAACCGCATCGTCGAGGTTGTGAATGTCCTCCTGTTGTGCAATGCACGTGGCCAGGAGGTCTGTGAGATGGGAGAGGAGTAAAGCGATCTTGTTTCCACTCTCTTCCAGCATCCCATTCTCAGCCTCGGCCTGCCAGTCCACTGGCATTGTGAGCAAAGCTCGCTCTCCGATGAATAGCTTATCGCGTCGTTGAAGTCGTTCTTCATCGGCACCCTTTGTTGCTGCCTCGTCTTGCTGGCGCTTTTATTCAATTGCCAACAGACGTGCCTTCTCGGCGTCCTCTGCCTTCTTCTTTGCTGCGGCTGCTACTGCATCCGACCGTTGCTTGGCTTCGGTAATCGGAAGCAGCATCCAGGCCTGATAGGCCTCGTCCGTTTCCCCGGACTTCTGGTCCATGACGGCTGTTTGCGAGCGCAAGAGCATAGACCAGGCCGAGAGCCTCTTGACGTGGTACTCCCTGCTGCTGACGTGGCACTGTTGTCGGATGACGTGTTCTGCTGATGTGTTTTGCTGACATGGCCTGCTGATGTGGTCTGCTGACATGGCCTGCTGATGTGGTCTGCTGACGTGGCAACTCACCAATGCCGCCGCAGGGGGTACCCAGAGACAGATAGAGAAGGTAAGACGAGAGGGGGGAACAACATAGGTGGGGAGGGGTGGGTGGGGATAAATCGCCCAGATAAGGAGCCACTAATCAAAAAAAAAAAAGTTTCAACTTTGCAAAAAATAATTTTCGAGAAAATAAAAATCCAGAGTTTTGCAAGTTCAGTAGGTCTCCCAACCTCCCTTGAAGTGTGAAATTATCAATGAGAAAAAAAAATTCAAACTTTCAAACTGCCAATGATTATCATGTAGTGAAAATCATAGAATTGCGAATAAGAAAAATTCCGAAAAGAAACCCAGTATTCGGACTTACTCAGATGGGAGTATTTACAGTTTGGAAAATGGTACTGCACGAGGGATTTCCCGTACCGCTTTGAAAAAAACGGGTTTCGAAAAAAAATATTCCGAACTTCCAAATAACGGGAAAATTGCAAAAGGAAATCGAAATTTTCGAAAAAGAGATATTCCGGATTTTCTAACAAACGAAATTTCGAATTTTCCTAGGCTACCAGAGTGGCCCGGGGTCACTTGCCCGGCCGGGTCAAAAATTAAAAAAATAAAAATAAACAAATTATTTTTAATTTTATTTTTTATTCCAAATTTGGCAAAGAATTTTGACTTGACCCTGTGGCAAAAGTTGTTCATTTTATTTTTCTGCATAACATAGCTTTTTTTGTCAGATTTTTTCGATTTTTTTTTTTTTTTTTTTTGCTGGGACCTTCCCTGGTCCTTGCACAGACTGGCCACCCGGGACCCGGGCGGCCCGGCTGGTAGCCTAGGAATTTTCAGAAGAAAAACAAAAACGGAAATTTCAGATGTTGCGCTATTGCGATTTTCCACAACAGAAATAGCGAGAAAACAAAATCCAAGAAAAAAAAAAAAAAAGATTTTCGGCAGTGAGGTCAAAATCCTAGGCTGCCAGCTGTCCGATTGGGAGACGTCTCCCTCGGACGTCTCCGGGAGACGGTCAGGGGGGAGTTGTCCAGAAAATCGGACAACTGCATTTTTGGCAAAAAAAAAAACGAAAAAGAAAAACAAAAACAGGGGGGGTCTACGCACCAGTAGGGAAACCCCCAAAAAAGTTTTCAGGCTGTTTCGAGCAAAACCGAAAAAAAAATTCATATTGGGTGAGGGAGGTGTGATGGTGGGTGTTGGGGGGGGGGGCAATTGCTTGCGGAGTTGAAATCGAGGGCCTTCTTCTTTCTCCAATCAATCAATCAATCTATCAATCAACCAATCAATCAATCAATCAATCAACCAATTGCTTGATCAAGATCCTGTCGAACCAATCGATTCGACGGGTTCCCGACTGATTGATTGATTGATTGTATCGATTGATTCATTGATTGATTGGTTGATTGATTGATTGATTGATTGATTGATTGGAAAAAGAACGACGAGAAAGAGGAGGAGGACAACGACGATGGGGAGGAGGAGGACGAGGACCACGACGATGATGACGACGATGAGGAGGAGGAGGACGACGATGAGGAGGAGGACGATGACGAGGAGGAGGAAGAAGAGTGGAAAGAGGAGGAGGAGAAGGAGGAGGACGACGACGACGACGATGAGGAGGACGGGGACGATCGACCTCCCGACTTGGCGCGTTGGCGGAGAGCGGCCGAAGGTGCGATGACGGAGATGCTCTTGGGGAGCATACTAACAGCGATCGCACTGGCAGCTATGGTGCTCAGTGTCGTGGTCAGCTTGGATGAGCCGCAACTAGCCCCTGATGAGACAAGCGCTCCCGACGGTATTGTCGACCGGCGGGGCCTTTTGCTCTGGTGGAGGTGGTCTCCCTGTCTGGCCTTTTGCTCTGGTGGAGGTGGTCTCCCTCTCTGTCAATGCCGAACCCATCTCATCATGACGTGCATCGTCAGCAGCCCCGCCTGGCGGCCTCGTCATGATGGCGGCCTCGTCATCATGACATTTTTTTTTTTTTTAATCAAATCAATCAATCAATCAATCAATCAATCAATCAATCAATCAACCAATCAATCAATCAATCAATCAATCAATCAATCAATCAATCAACCAACCAATCAATCAATCAATCAATCAATCAATCGATACAATAAATCAGTCAATCTACCAATCAATCAATCAGTCCGGATCCCGTCGAATCAATTGGTTCCACATGATCTTGATCAAGATGTCGAACCAATCGATTCGACGGGATCCCGACTGATTGATTGATTGGTAGACTGATTGATTGATTGTATCAATTGATTCATTGATTGATTGGTTGATTGATTGATTCATTGATTGATTGGAAAAAGAAGAAGACGAGAAAGAGGAGGAGGACGACGACGATGAGGAGGAGGAGGAGGAGGAGGAGGAAGAAGAGGAGAAAGAGGAGGAGGAGGACGACGACGACGACGACGGTGAGGAGGAGGACGGCGACGACGAGGAGGACGATGACTAGGAGGACGACGACGACATCGACATAGAAGAAGAAGAGGAGGTGAAGGACGATGACGCAGAGGAGGAGGAGGAGGAGGAGGAGGAGGAGGAGGAGGACAACGAGGAGTATAACGACGACGAGGACGAGGAGGAGGAGGGGGAGGAAGAAGAGCAGGAGAAGGAGAAGAACGAGGATGGGGAAGAGGAAGAAGAGGAGATGGAGGAGGACGATAACGAGGAGGAGGATAACGACGACGAGGACGACGAGGAGGAGGAGGAAGAAGAGGAGGAGGAGGAGGATGGGGAAGAGGAAGAAGGAGAGGAGAAGGAGGAGGAGGAGGAGGAGGAGGAGGAGGAAGAAGAGGAGGAAGAAGAGGAGGAGGAGGAGGTGGAAGAAGAGGTGGAGCAGTAAAGAAGAGAAACAAAAGGCGGAAGAGGAGGAGGGAGGAGGAGGAGGAGGAGGAGGAGGAGGAGGACGAAGGGAGGCAGACTCACCTGGCGCGAGCGGGCGATGGCGCGTGGGTTGCGGCCGTTGGGCGTCGGAGTTCGGCAACTGCAACGCCGAACTCAATCAACAGGGCAGTGCGAATTCGCGTGCGAGACAGCGCCGCCGCATCTCGAAATTCGAATTTGAAATCGACCCGATCTGGGCCGTCAATCGCAAAGATCTGACGGCGTAGATTGGGCCATTTTCGTTTTCGATTTTCGAGGCTCTGCTGACCTCGAAATTTTTTTCGCTCCAGCCCCCCCGCTTAGCCCCTGCCCACTTTCCACCCTCACGGCGTCAGATTCCCCTCGGAAGGCCCCCCCCCATTTTTCGCACCGATCGGACGTAGGGCCCCGGGCGGACGATCGACCGGTTGTCCGATCGGACCACCCCGGACAGTCAAGGGGGGTTTGGACGTCCGATCAGGTAACCTAGTCAAAATCGTGATTTTTGGGGCTAACTAGTGTGCTCTAATTAATCAATCAAGACTAATCAGCTACCTAGTCCCCGCACACGTGTTAGATCAGGTTGTCCTGATTCACGTGCGGTGTTCCGATACCAACTGCTACATGCCCAGTTGGGCGATGCACATAATAAACCGAGGATCCGCAATGTGATAAAAAGGACTGAATGGACAATGCAGTGCAAGTGAAATCTCAACAAGCAGTGTACATTCTGATACATACAAGAGTGGTGCTTTATAGCGCAGTGGAAGACTTAGATACAAGTCCTGACCTGACCGGGACTGACCTCAATCAGGTAGTGAAAGACAGCACAGCAGAATGCTAGAATACCAATGGCTAGCCCATTCAATGTTGCAACGCAGACCAAACATACATCATCCTCATCACAAGGTATGAAGGGACCTGATGCTTTACACAGGAAGAAGGCGCCAGGCCCAGATCATGCACAGATGAAGAGGAAGGGAACAGACGAAGAAGAGGGGAGATATGGGAGTGTCGTCAACACCAAGTCTTTGTTACAAGTCCCAAATAATCCCTCGTCAAAATGTCTGAAGCCCAAATGTCAAGTCTGGATCCAAATGTCACCAAGCTCTCTCTTTCTCTCGTAGTCTACTGATGCAGAGAAGTCAGGTAGCGAGAGGGTGAGAGGGAGATGGTGGACTGAGAAGAGGAAGAAGAAGAACTCTCTCTCTCTCATATGCCAGGTACTAACCTGTGAAGATGGCGCTGTGCTGCAGGAACCTCGAAGGCAAAGCTGGAGCTATGGCGCTGCAGGTAAGTATCCCTGGCCTCCGCCCAATCTCTCTCTCTCTAGTACTACTCTAGCTCCTATGGCGCCCAGCGCTGAAGACTACTGCTAACTCTACTAGCGCCCAGTGCTGAAGACTACTGCTAACTCTACTAGCGCCCAGCGCTGAAGACTACTGCTAGCGCTACAACTACTCCTGCAGTGCTCCTCCAGAGTGCTGCTGCAGAATCCTGAAGACTACCTCCTGGTTCCTGAACTGCACGTGAAGTGCCTGGGAAGTACCTAGGAACTACCTGCAGCCTGCAGGGCGGGCCAGTCTTCTGTAGTGCTGGCCCGTCCAGGAGGCTGCTCTTGCCAATGCCAAAATGTGCCAGACCCTGGGGTTGAAGCTCAAACAAAGGTTGTCTTGAAAATAGGCCAAAAATGGCCCGAGCTGAAACCCTGGTCTGGTGCCTGAGTTTCAGGGCAGGTCGATCTTATGAGGGTCTGAAAATGGCCCTCAGTTTCAGGCTGAAATGACTCAGGGCCGGANGTTTCAGGCTGAAATGACTCAGGGCCGGAAAGGCCCTGATTTAGCCTGAAACGACACAGGGCCTGTAGGCCCTTGTTTTCAGGCTTTCAGGCTGAAACGACACGGGGCCTGTAGGCCCTTGTTTTCAGGCTTTTGGCCCGAAAACGTCACGGGCCTGAAAAGTGGCCCGTGCAGCCTATTGCAGGTGCAGGATGTAACACTCTCTCTCTCTCTCTCTCTCTCTCTCTCTCTCTTTCTCTCTCTCTCTTTCTACCTTACAATCTGCTATCAAGTCAATACATGATATTTTTAATCATTGTAATGTTTGGATACATGTAACGTTTTCATGAATCGGCCATTTCACTGTTGTATTCTGAGCGGTGAAGGTCCAACACGTCCATGTACTTCAGCATCGAGTGCGAACACACCCGTTTGCTTTCCAGCACACCTGCACGTTATACTGTGTCTGTTCGCTGACTGATGTTCATTCATCTCTGCCGGAGGGGAGGGAGGAGGGAGAAGGCGAAGGGAAGTGAGATGGAGAGAGGACGAAACCAAAGAGCAGAAAGACGAGCTTTGTAGGCTTCTTAATACCCACCGGCAGGGCAGATTGCTATAGAATGCTCGTTTGTGTGCATTGAGTAGATCTGCAAGAGGGGAGGGAAAGGAGGAGACCAGAGAGGAGGAGTTGGGGAGGAGGAGAAGAGCGGGGCAAAGAAGGTCCCAAATACCCACTGGGAGAGCAGACTGCTACCTTCTTTACCCAAACACAACATACGGTCATTATAGCTGGATTTAGACTGAAAGATATAACGAAGCAGCCCAGAGGGGAAGATGGTGCTCCAGCATAGGAACTGACATGCCCATAGCCCCGGCCAACACTGTACTCATAAGAGGTATACAAGGGAAGGAACGCTGGACCTGGTTTGCAGCAGGTGGCGGTCACACCAACAGATGGAGCAGCCCGACAGGCAAAGCCTCAATTCCAGTGGTTCTCTTACCACCACTGGGATAAAGGCCTTGCAGAAGGGCATTTCTTAAATTAAAAATAATAATAAAAAAAATATAGCAAATACAGGTGTAATGACCATACATTGTATTTAGGGGATGAAGGTAGATAGAGACTGGCACAAGAGGACCGTTTACCTTGAAGCAAATGGGCACCTTATATATTGTGTCTGTATTCTCACTAATGCTCATCCGTGTGCATGCGTGGGAAGAGGAAGGAGGACAGCGGAGGGAGGAGAAGAGGGGAGGAGAAGAGGGGAGGAAAGAGGATCCTAAACACCAACTGCAAGGAAAATGAGCAACAGCGAGATGACAAATAAAGATTACACCATCAAATAAAAAGCCAGATAGTCACACTGTCCAGAGAGCAGCATTGCACCAATAATACACCAATGGAGGATCGTAGTACTGAAAA
>BFEA01000241.1:1350482-1362854 GCA_003427395.1 Chara braunii
AGAGAGAGAGAGAGAGAGAGAGAGAGAGAGAGAGAGAGAGAGAGAGAGAGAGAGAGCTGGCGAAAGGAGGTTTGGCGCGTATCACACACACTCGCGCAATTAATCAAAAAGAAAGGGAGACAGGATGGACCGATGCATTTATGCCCTCATGCAAGCAATCGACACTCGATACTTCTGCTCACTACGCCCAGAGGCGCATACACACACACACATACCCATAGAGCCTTCAATGAAACATTCAACATCCATAGATTTTCATACCCGATATGCAGAACAGATTACCCAACCGTTGGGGTCATGCACACATCACACGGGGACAAAGCAGCAATGGAGAAAAAACTTCGTCTTCCAAATTACAAATTTCTCTCAAGTGGCCGCTTCGGGCCCAGTCCCCAATCCGTCAAAACCATCGACAACCATAACCACAAGGCACTGCCTCTGTCGACGTCTGATCCCCACCACCACTCAGCCCCTCCGACTGCCTTACCCCAAGTCTACCGCTAACTCCGCCACCCGCCGTCACCCCGCCCACCACGGGGCACGTCGAGCCTTTCCGGCGTCGGGGGCTTCGCTCATGCTTGCGCAACTTGCGACCGAGATCAAAGAGAGTGAGAGGAAGGGATTGCGGGAATTTATAGCACGGAAGGCGGCAGAGAGGCTGCACGAAGCGCATGGTGTAGATGGTCAGGACAAAAGAAGGGCAAACATTCCAGAAGGGTCGAAGGAGGCGAATCAAATGTTCTGCGTGATTGGGGTGGTCGTTCAAGTGGGGTGCGCTTCTCGCGGCCACCACATTGCCTCGGCCATCCCAATCAGACAGCCAATCGTTCGCAGGGAAAGGAGGAGGAGGGGGTCGGACTTCGCTTAGAGGGAAGACGAAGAGACATCCAGGAGGGAGATGCCCAACAAGAAGGGAAGATGGCGTGGGGATGCAGAGCGGGGGAAAAGGTTTACGCGGTGCACAAAAATTTGAAAACCGCCCCGCGCCCAAAAATTCAAAATCCCTACCCAACTGTTTCTTGAATTTCTTGGCGCGGCCGCTAACCAGCCACAAATGACCCGAATTACAGTTTCTATTCCACCCCTCCTGAACAAACGGAAGAAGAATAAAAAAGAAAGAAGAAAATGAAGCACCATTTTTTCCCATTATCTTGAATCCGTACTTCGGGCTTCTACATGGGATTTTCCCTTAGGGATACGGGAAACCACCAAGTGCGGATCGAAGCTTGTCAGAAGCAAGGACGAACGTTTTTTTTTTCACTTTTTTCTTTTTTTTTTCCTCGGGGACTGACCGTTCAGTTCTTTTTTCTTATATTCTTGGGGACCACTGTGACCACCGATTTCATCGATATTGGAAACCGACCCCTCGTTTAATAAAAATAAATAAAAAATTGACCCCTGGTACAGATGGACAGGAGGACTTTACTGGATGTATCTGGCCTCTTTTTATGCATGGCGTTTTTTTTTTTTTTTTTTTTTTTTTTTTTKAAASCCCTCTCGCAAGGCCTCTATCCCGGCGGTGGTAAGAGAACCGCCAGGATTGAGGCTTTGGCTGTTGGGCTGCTCCATCTATTGGTGGGGAGCGGCTTTTGCTGGAAGCCGGGTCCAGCGTCCCTCTTGGTACATCAATCAGGAACAATGTTGGGGCTGCAACCCTTGGTGTTTCTAGTCTGAGCTACCCACAATCCCATGGAGCTTCCCATTCCGATGCGCCTCATCATTCTGGCACAGCCCTTCCGCAGCCCCTTTATGTCCCTGGTAGCCTCATGTCCATGAGGGCCACCTGTGTACCGATCTTAAACCCTTCTAAAACCCTTTAACCTTGCTTCGCTTGTACAAACCCTTTGAGACATGGCTTGAGGTTGGAGGAGAGAGGGTTGGCCGCATTGGTTGTGTGGAGTATGTGATGCGCTAACCTCACGCCCCGCGCGCCATTCCGTGCATCGGACGCCGATCAAAGTCATTAGGGGTGTGGGCGAGGATTTTTGGCCGTGGGGGTTGAGTCATCCGGACGGAACGGGGGACTCTTGCTTCGGCCTGAGGTGCCTGGCCGAGGAATTGGGCTGTCGCCGAAGGCGGATGATGGGAGGACGGTGTCCTACTGCCTGACCGTCATCCTTTTTCGAAAAAAGAAAATGAAAACGAAAAGAGAATGGAAACGAAGCCGACGGGGGCGGAGTTTCGTTCCCCCAGGCGCGGTGTTCGTGGGGCCCTTGGGGGTGGAGGCTCTGAAAACAGGCTTCGGCCTCGTTGTCCGACTCGTCGAGTCCGTGCGGACAACGCGACACTGGCTCGCCGGGGTCGGACAGGTCGATGGGACCTAGGTTCGAAAATAGGCGGGGAGCGCACCCGCGTTACGGGAGAGTTCGGGGAACAGGGTAGCCCCTTCGTACCCCAGGACCAACTATCGCCACGAGCATGAGTCTCCCTGGCGACACCAGTGACAGTTAAACCGCGGGCGCCAGGTGGCGTGCACCGCGGACCAGGGCAACACCGTGAGGTCGGTGTTCAACAAAATCAAAGGCGGAGAAGCAAATCGCTCAATCAACACAAACCCACTTCCGCCTATGTGACACGCCTGGGCCAGGTTGTAAACGTGGATTGGCTCAGTGCGCCGCAACAGGCTCCGTACATCCGCATTGCAGTAAACGCCATCGCCGTCTACGATCTGGAAGGGCGGAAGCGCGCTGTGACGCTCTGAGGCAAGGTCCGAGCTCGGGCCACGACCCGTGTTTCCGTCTGTCGAGACGAAACCTGACTCCATGCAAAAACCAACAATGCCACCGAAGAAGGATACACCAAGCTCTCTTTCTCCATCTCTTTTTCTATATCATCAACCTCAACGTGGTGTCGAGTACCCGGGGTGGATATAGAGAGGTCGGCCGCTTCACGAGGACGCGGGTGGCAGATCTCTCCGAGAGTGTCCGCTTCCTCTTGGGGTCTTGACTGTCGCCCAGAGAGAGAGAGAGAGAGAGAGAGAGAGAGAGAGAGAGAGAGAGAGAGAGAGAGAGAGAGAGAGAGAGAGAGAGAGAGGGAGACTCCACCGGTGCCCCCCGATCGCCCCCCCCCAATACCCGACCCTGCTGCGGTTGAGGTATGGAAGAGCGGAGTGGATATGGGACGCTGGACCCGGTTTCCAGCACTTTGGCGTCACTCTCATTGATGTTTTGTGTGGCAATGATGTATTTTTGGGACGCTGTCGGTGCGAATACCCTTACAAGGGTATCCACCCTGGTCTTTGCAAGCGACAGAAAATAGCTCGATTTAAAGTTTAAGTATACCGCGCTAGGCGCGGCGGCGTCTGTGATGTATGTTGACTGGATGGTTGATTAGAGTAGAGAGTGTGTGGGCGCACAGATTTGAGGCGCGCGTGATCCTTCTATTTGTTGATGATCGAAGAGCCGGCGTGGTCCCCGACCAGAGTTTCTTTCGGATCAAATAGGGGTAAAGAAGATTACGTCTCGTCGATTGATGTGAGTGCATGTGACCTGTGTGTACGTACGAAGGACGACCTCAACGACAGTGAGACTTCTGCGTGATAAACGGAGTGCGCGACATCGAAGGCTGGCAGGGCGACGACCCGGTTCTTATTTAATTTTTCGTGTTCCGTTTTTATTTTTTTGATCCTCGTTTTAATTTTCACCCTAAGGCTTGCTGGCGATCGGTTTTGAGGCCGACACCGGGACCAACGGACCCGGCCTGGTCGCTACAACGACAGGCGCAGGAAGCCGACACGGCAGTCAAGGGCCTTGCTCATGCACCCTAGCTGGCAGAAAACCGGGTGGCGTGGGCCCTCCGCCGGTGCATCGCCAGTCCACCATGATCGGCTGTGAGAGGCTTGGGTGTGAGCCTGCCTATAGGGGCCCGCGAGATGTTGGACTGTGCCTGGCAAAAAAGGGGGGCGCCAATGGGACGCTGCCGCAGTACTAGTTGGGCGGCAGCAGCGGTTCACGTAAGACCCTCCCCCACTCCGACCGTTAGATTCGCACCCGGACAGCCTCCGCAAGGCTTGAGCTACAAGCTTGCGGCAGGGCGGTGCGTTGTGGGGAAAGCTGCAGGGAGACTGCCGCATTTCGCCTGTCGGTCTTGGATATAGGGGTAAGAGGCTCCCGAACCGCTTAGTAGTTGGTCACCTTCAAGGTTTTGTAGGACGGTCGGGCTGCTGAACCGTTGGCCAATCGTTGCGAGAACGGAGGCTACGTGGCCGCTATCGGGAAGAGTTGGGTTGCGCCAGGGGCATCAGCAGGGGATGGAGGCTGGGCGGGCGGCTACTGCGCAGCGATAGGGACCGGTCACAGCGAAGAGCTGGGGGCTGCACTAGTAGCAACGAGCAGGCAGTTGGCAGCGGGGCAGCGTAGCGCTGGGCCGGGTCCAGCGTCGGGGTACATTCGAGGAAGGAGGAGTGAAGGACGACGAGCGGAGTGAGGCAGCAGCGCAGCGCAGCTAAGGTGGCGGGGCAAACGGGCATAGCGCGGGTACCGTGCCAGCAGAAAAGCAAACGGGCGTTGAGGCTGTAGAGAGACAGTGAAGGGGAAAAGGGTGGGATGAACCTGGACAGGAAGGTGCGCAGGGTGCATGCACAGATGGGGATGAGCTATGGAGGGAGCAGGTGGGAGTGAAAAGCATAAAGCCCGCCTGATTCTTGATGAAATCGGGCGAAGAAAGAGGCGGATCTGGGGTTTTAACGATGGGCGAACCCAAATCCGTGGTTAGAATAGAATGAAAGTTAGTATAGAAGAAGTTATCAAGAAAAAGGCATGCGCGGGGGTATGGAGATTGGCATACGGAAGAAAACTGGGAAAGTTGATATCTCACTCAATTCTTCGTGCAATCGAGCGAGTGAAAGTACGAATCTGAGGTTTTGGGCCATTGCGAATCCAATGGCAGTGTCGGATGTTGCAATGGAGTAATGGATTTGGTGGGATAAGGTGCGGGAACTGCGTGACTGCTACCGGAATTCTAGCGGGAGTTTCATTCTCATTTTCTGTTTTTTTTTTATTTTTTATTTTATTTTATTTTTATGTCTTATTTCTTTTTTGTGTGTTTGGACGATGTACTTTTCCCTGTCTTAGCATGGGATCGATGGAAGAGACCCCTCGCTATGACGCTGTGCGCTTGACTGGTGAACCATGAATACCTCCGGGTGTTGTGGGAACTATGGGCTGCATGTAGAAGAAAAGGGGGAAATGATTTCGTAATCGTAGGGTGTATCTGTCCGATTCTGGGCGAAAGATTCATTCTCGTGCTGTGCGGGYGAAGAGGGGYTGTGACTATTGCAGGAGGTGGGGGTKTGACGACGAATCTCTCTGCGTTTTRGCAGAAGAGTCGTTCATATGTTTACGAGCATTGCATGAGACTGRCCRGGAGTTCGGATAGGTGCCTGGATGCGGGAGCTAAGGGAGTAATAGAGAGGGAGATACTTACMTGGGGAGGACATTATAGTGGAATCGATGATGGAGGTCACCTGCTTCAATGGTTGAGTTTGCTTCGTACCCGTAGGTAACTCCACTCCACTCCCGGCACCTTCGTCATGATGTTGGGGCCAATCAGAGGGCAGGCACGTGAACAGGATAGTACGTACTTGCCTGGCCAGGAGCGCAGACTGACCCGGTGAACAACACAATGCTCACTATCGTGTGGCAAAGTGCGGATTGAAGGGCAACCGATTGGCCAGTGCGTTGTCCCCCATCCGGATCGAAGGAGTGCGAGTCCGGCCGCAGGTTTGATGCTAACTAGGACTTGGGAAAGGCTGCGCAACTGGTACCGCCAGAGGCTCTGCTGCCGCAGGATAGTCAAGCTATGCCATTGTGTCACTGTGGCAGGAGGGAAGCCACAGCATAGCTGGCGCTTTCGGCAGCGTCCACTACAGTTTGGGTCACGAACCGTGCAAAAGGGTTGAGACTATTGAAGTTGGGAGCAAGCCACAGGGGCTGAGGATTTGCCTGCTGACTGTGGCATACTGCTGCTGGCCGCTTCATACTATTGCATGCCGCTGCTGACCGCTTTGCACTTTTGCTGCGTCTGCAGGATGCAGCTGGATGCTACTGCACGGTGCTGGATGACAAGGTTGCAACTGTTGCATTCTTGTGATTGACTGTGCACGGTTGACTTGATGCTGCTTCCTGTTTTTTTCGCTATGCTGTTGCGCAGGGCTGTTGGGCACGTGTGTCGGCGAGCTGCTACAGATTGCTGAGTTGAACAGCACGCACACGCTGTTGTGAGTGGTTGCTAGGCACGAGGTATTGACAGAACTATTGTTGTATTCTTACTGGGGCGTGACAACGACATAGGATTACTGCAGCTTAGGGGAATGACTCGGCTTTATGTAAGTGTTATTTCTGCAACATGAGGAGAGCCAAAACTTGAATGTGCTGCTACACGTTGCTAACAGTTTGACGAGGTACGGGGGAGAGGTGCACTATTGCCAGCGGCGGTGCTGTTCGAGACAGAGGTAGAGTAGACTGGGTGGCATGATCTGGCTTATGAAGGGGGTTATTGTTGTGACTTGAAACCTTGTCAGAGTACCGACCGTCAACTGTTTGACGTCAGTCTAGCGGTATTACTGCATTTTGGCCACCATTGCGGGGCCCTCAGGGGCATGAAGGTAACAAGGCCCTCTCCAGAGAGTTGAGTTGTCCCTCTCTTGTATCTCGAGAGTCTGAAACCCCTCATTCTGCCCTTCTTAATCTTAGTCTAATCCTAGTTACGAGAGGAAGGCTGCAGGCGGGATTGCAACCCGTAGGACCGCAGCAAGACTCTGTGGGGAGTTAGCCCACCGATTGCGGGAGCCCTGCCGGAACTCAGGAGGAGTTCTGGAGGCACGGAACTGGGAGGTAATCATTGCTTTCCCCTTATAAACCCAGTTATAACCCCTACCTATACATCTTGCTATGTATCTGACTGAGTGTATTGCGTGCATCCTGTATTTGACTTTAGGTTTGACTTTCAGGACAAAAGTCAGACCAAGTAAAGGAATGCTCGTAAATCTCAGTTTCAGTTTTGTTGCCTGTCTGAAAGCAGATTGTCACAAGGGGTTGCATCAGGGGGAAGGTTGGAAGGGAGACAATTTTGTTTGCAATTGAACGGGTCTTATAGGGTCAGGCATTTTTTCTAAGATGAATGGCCTGACTGCTGTGTTTTGTTCTGTTTTCTGAAGAACCAAGCATTGTTTCCAAGACGAATGGCTTGGTTGCTGTGTTTCTTTAATTGTGCCAGACATTGTTTCTAAGATGAATGGCTAGGCTATTTATTTTTGAGGGGTATTGCTTGCTTGACTTTTGAGGGCCAGACATTGTTTCTAAGATGAATGGTCTAGCCGCTGTTTACTTGGGTGGTTTCTGAACAGTCTCTGGGTCAGACCCAGGATACTCTGCTTTTTTTGTGTGTGCTGAAAAAGGGAGAGTTGAGCATTGTTTCTAAGATGAATGACTCATCTCTCCTTGATTGTTTTTATTATGAGGGAGGATTCATGGCCAAAGGACTAGACATTGTTTCTAAGATGAATGGTCTAAGTCTGAGGCCTCATGACCATAATGAAGGCAAAGGAATATGATTTTCTATAATGTTGTATATATATATGTACTTATATACGAACAAGGTTAGTCAGGCATTGTTTCTAAGATGAATGGCCTGATTATAGCCTTATCACAAGCGAATAAAGCATAATCGAGAGTTATAACCGAAGGTAACTTGGGCCGACTGAGTATTGTTTCTAAGATGAATGACTCAACCCTACGCCCTCTTTCTGAAGACTAAGGTGCAAAAAGGTATATATAACTTGGCTATTTAAACAGTTCAGGGCGACTAAGCATGGTTTCTAAGATGAATGGCTTAGTCACATGCCCAACGAAGAGAAAAGTAGTTGTGCAACCTGTTCGTGTATAACTAAGAAAGAGGGCTGGCATTGTTTCTAAGATGAATGACCAGTCTCAATGCCCTTTGTAAGCAGGGTATAAAGGGGTAAATCATTGAAAGACCATGAACTATTGTTTGCTAAATTGACTTGGGGTGGCGAGAGTACTTACCTTTGTGGTTTGGTCTGCATGTGGCTGAGTGAGGTTACTACTTGGTCTGAGTTTTAGTTGACAGGTAGTTGCTTTAGAGACTTGCCACGTGCTAGAGCGATAAAAGTTTGCTCAATTTTTGCATTTTATGGGCTAAGTGTTTTTTACTTAGATCAGTTATCGCATTTTTTTAGATCTTTTGTTATATTTGGTTTTGTATAAATCTTGGTAAGCTACTTCCCCTACGGGATGCGCTGCCGAAATTTCTGTAAATCCAAGAAGTTAGTCAAATTTCTGACTTTTCAAAGTTCAACTTGTCTAAGGTTCGTACATGACTTAGTAAAAATCTGGAAAGTCTCATTTTTCTAAAAGGAGTGCTGCCCAAATTTTTGCTAATTCAGGGAGTTARACAAAATTGGACTTTGAAAAGTCWRTGACTATTTTTGGTTTCATATTCGGGCTGATATAAATTCTGAAAAGRCACTCTTCCTACGGGAAGCGCTGCCGAAATTTTCCTAWTTTARAGGAGATAGATTATATTTTGAAAGGTGGCGATTCTGACGATYCATCCTGAATAAGGGAGATTCTGCAATTGGTCTACTTTTGCTTTGGGCACTGCTTGAGGGTAGATTTAGGCTTAGTTAACYAGGATGTTTTGAGTGGGATCGTGATATGGGGATTTTTCTCCATGAACTTATAGATTTAGCCATGGGTATTGAYCTGTCTTGTGCTACAGGTCCTCTTGATCGTATTGATTCARGATTTGGACTAGATTCTGCTTGATCCTACGAGGATCATCTTCTGTTATCACTAATAACAGGTCGGTTGCCGATTCGTCGGTTTACGATTCAACTCCAATTCACTCCTGCCACTCAACCTAAAGGCTTTAGCCTTGTGATTGAATTGTTTGTTGTGTTTTCACCCGAACTTTATTGAATGACCATCCAACAAAAGTATYGAGTATTTATTTAAGAGTTGCAYGAGTAAGGCTTGTATGGCTAAAGCAAGGGGTATGAGTGSAAGGAATGGTTGAAGTTGACCCCGTGTAGTGCGTGAACCTCTTATTGAATCTTTGATGTGATTGCAGGTATGTTTGTGGTTCRGACTCAGGATGTGACTGCCTGTGATTACATACATAAATGGTTGAAAAGAGCCCCACTGTGACTGTGAGAAGTGATCGTCCTATATAAACAAACCTTATGTATATATTTATATGTGTCTTGGGTATGTGCGCGGCTTACTGAGATCGTGCGCAGGGGTTAACCAGATTGTGTCTCGAGAGAAAAGGGGGATTCCCTTTTTATCTTTGCTTTTAATTTTTTTTTATAGTTGGACGTTATAGTCCGTGGCAGCCGTCAAAGTCAAACCCCTCGATGTTCGACCGCCACGACAACTTAAATTTGTCTACTCAACCCCTCTGCACAGGGTGCAGAAGAGGGTGTGGTCTTCAACCACGCATGGCGGTTGTCCAGCGTCGAGAGATTAACCCTCAAGGCGTGTGTCAGCCGACACTTGAGTGTCGAATGCGACCCTCGCGATTAACGGGGACCGCGTGAGTATGGGTACTACATAGTACGTCATCATTGCGACTGCTTGCGTACGCTTGCATTGCGAGTCGATATGAGTTAGCCCTCCGTCCGCGCGGTTTTATACTGAGTCTCGCGCGCGACGCCTATTCGATTTCCGCGACGGGAAGTTATGGGACGGCTACTGAAGGGACTAGGAGTGTTGTCGCGTTGTTCGATGTGTGTGTGTGTGTGTGTTTTATTTTTGTGTTCGTCGAGTGGTGTGCGCGTGGTGTGTGGGATGCGTCCTAGTCGACCGGCGACGAGCCGCGCTTGGGACTTCAGCCCCCCAAGATGTCGGTTCGCGTGCGGGCCCGATAGGCGTATTACCGCGCGTGCCCCCTATGCTATAGTGAACGAGAAACGCCCTTAGCTGGTCCACCTCTGCGATTGCAACCGAGTACTAGCTTTCGTAATGTGGACTGGTAGCTCGGCGGGGATACGCCCAGCGAAGGGAGGTGACAGCTCCCGTATGGTGGAGGTAAGTTGTGCCTCGCGTAGGCCCTATCCTGTCGTAGGGGCTCGCGAGAGGTACGGCTGGCGCACTCGGTCGGAGCGGCCTAAGGAAGCTCCATTTGCGCGTTCGTGACGAAGTTGGTCCAACTCCTGCGTGACGCGGCCAAGAGGGTTCCGCGCTGCGACATGCGATCCCGGACCGATGCTCCCGACAACGCTGGACCCGGTTTCCAACAGGTGTTGCTCCCCACCAATAGATGGAGCGGTCGCTAGGCAAAGCCTCAATCCCGGTGGTTCTCTTACCACCACCAGGATAGAGGTTTTGCATAAGGATCTTTCTTTAAAAAAAAAAAAGAAGAAAAAAAAAATAAAAAAAAANAGGGACTAGGAGTGTTGTCGCGTTGTTCGATGTGTGTGTGTGTGTGTGTGTGTGTGTGTGTGTGTGTGTGTGTGTGTGTGTGTGTGTGTGTGTGTGTGTTTTATTTTTGTGTTCGTCGAGTGATGTGCGCGTGGTGTGTGGGATGCGTCCTAGTCGACCGGCGACGAGCCGCGCTTGGGACTTCAGCCCCCCAAGATGTCGGTTCGCGTACGGGCCCGATAGGCATATTACCGCGCGTGCCCCCTATGCTACAGCGAACGAGAAACGCCCTCGGCTGGTCCACCTCTGCGATTGCAACCGAGTAGCTTTTGTACTGTGGACTGGTAGCTCGGTGGGCATACGCCCACCGAAGGGAGATGACAACTCCCGTAGGGTGGAGGTAAGATGTGCCTCGCGTAGGCCCTATCCTGTCGTAGGGGCTCGCGAGAGGTATGGCTGGCGCACTCGGCCGGAGTGGCCTAAGGAAGCTCAATTTGCGCGTTCGTGACGAGGTTGGTCAAACTCCTGCGTGACGCGGCCGAGAGGGTCCCGCGGTGCGACATGCGGTGCCGAACCGATGTGCCCGACAGGTGGCGCCGTTGCTGGGGATAACGGTTGCCTACCGTTGTCCCTGGTGGAACGACATCCGGGTATTGGAAGTGAGAGAATAGGCAAATGAGAAGGTTTTGTTAGGACTATATGAGTGATTTGTGAATATTATGATTATCGTTGGAGGTGTTGCAAGATTACGAAATCCTTAAAATCGAGCCTAGATTTGAGGTTGGATGATGACTCAGGCGGGATGACCACTTCTACTTTATTGATTGGATTAGACGAAATGGTTGGTTATACACGATGTTGGATAAGGCATGAAGTGAGAGTTAATTGCGTGACCTGGTTTTGGTCGAGACGACTGGGTTTGGATTGACGCGGTATGAGTGACTCAAGAATGATAAGTGTTTTGATTATGTGTTCACGAGCCCTGACTGACATACCGATAGCTGGAATTGATAACCCTTCTGATCAGATGGCTGGCAAATTGGGTCGATGCTTTGCGTACTTGACGTAGTCAAAGTGAAGTATGGTTATTGTGAGAGATAGCCCTATGATGTACCTTTTCTGACCGCCATGAGAGTCATCTGAGTGATTAGGAAAGCCTCGCAATACGGTTTCATCAAAATGGGGCCAAGGATAAGTGAGATAATATCCCCTTGTCAAGAGTTGAAGGTATAAATCCTCTCCTAGGTGGCAGGTTAGAAATCGTTCGTGTGCTTTAAGGAGAAGTAGGTTAAGGAGACTTGAAGGATCTACTTGCATGGACGTAGATGGTTGAGTCTGGATTCTAAGCGGCTGTTCTGCTACGGGACATAGTGAGTCTGGGTAATACTTTCCTTACGTGGAGGACATCTAATCCTAGAGGGAGTTGGGGTAACAATGGAAGAGTTAACACTAAGACTATCTTGCTCACCTTTAAGGGAGCGGTGGGTAGTAGTGGATGCTAGACCTTCGCCTGAATCCTTCCAGGCTTGGACCATCCACCTAGGAAGCTAAAGACTTGAAACCGGTTGTTTTGAGGGTATTACTTTGAGTTGTATATTGAACTCATCCATGAATGTCAGTCCTTGTAAGCCCAGTTTACGCCTTATTATGGGAAGCTATATGTTTAAGCAGATACCATTTTCAGGAGCACTTCGTGTGGGTTATCTTCAGGGTTGTCGAGCCCCGGCCCCGGGGCCCCGGCGGGGTTCCGGGGTTCCGGGGTTGGGCACCCCCAACCCCGGCTCCAGACCCCCCCCGCAAAAAAAAAAAATTAAAAATAAAAAATAAAAATTCAAAAAATAAAAATAAAAATAGTGGGGGGTGCGCAGCGAAAGCGCGCACCACATGGGCTAAAACCCAAAAATGGGGTTTTATGCCCCACCCCGGACCCCCCCCGGGGCCACACCCACCACTCGTGGGACCGGGGTAGCTGCTGGTGCGGGGCCGGGGG
>BFEA01000241.1:1376631-1393262 GCA_003427395.1 Chara braunii
AGAGAGAGAGAGAGAGAGAGAGAGAGAGAGAGAGAGAGAGAGAGAGAGAGAGAATCGGTGACCGGAGGTCGGCGTGCATCACACACACACACACACACACACTCGCGCAGTTAATCAAAAAGGAAGGGAGACGGGAAGGACCGACACATTCATGCCCTTATGCACGCGGTCGACACTTAATACTTCCGCTCATCGGGCCCAAAGGGCCGATGCACATACACACACACATACCCCTAAAACCTTCAATGAAACATAAAACATCCATGGGCTTTCCTACCCGGCATGCATAGTAGATCACCCAATCTTTGGGGTCATGCACACATCACACGGGGACAAAGCAGCGATGGAAAAAAACTGGTCTTCAAAATACAGAATTATCTCAACTGGCCGCTCTAGGCCCAATCCGCAATCCGTCAAACCCACCGACAACCATAGCTACAAGGCCCTGCCGCCGTCGGCGTCTGATCCCTGCCACCACTCAGTCCCTCCGACTACCTTACCCCAAGTCTACCGCTAACTCCGCCACCCCCCGTCACTCCGCCCACCACGTGGCACATCGAGGTTTTCTGGCGCCGCGGGCTTCGTGCATAGCTTGCGCAGCTTGCAGCCGAGATCAAAGAGAGTGAGAGGAGGGGATTGCGAGGTTTTATAGCGCGAAAGGCGGCGAAGAGGCTGCACGAAGCGTGGGTTGTAGATGGTCAGGACAGAAGAAGGGCAGACGGTCCAAGAGGGTCGAAGGAGGCAAATCGAATTCTGTGTGATTGGGGGGGTCGTCCAAGTGGGGTGCGCTTCCCGCGGCCACCACATTGCCCTAACCATCCCAATCAGACAACCAATCATTTGCAGGAAAAAGAGAAGGAGGGGATCAGACTTCGCTTAGAGGGAAGACTTAGAGACATGCAGGAGGGAGATGCCTAGCAAGAAGGGAAGATGGCGTGGGGATGCAGGGCGGGGAAACAGGTTTACGTGGCGCAAAAAAAAATCAAAACCCACCGCGCGCCCAAAAATTGTTACTCATGCTATAGGCTGCTAAGTCCCAACCAATTTTTTTTTTTGAATTTCTTGGCGCGGCCGCTAACCGTCCACACAAGAACCGAATTGCATTTTCTACTCCGCCCCTCTTAAACAAAAGAAAAAGGAAAGAAAAGGGAAAATGAAGCACCGTATTTCCCCATTATCTTGAATGTGTACTTTGGGGTTCTACGTGGGATTTCCCCTTAGGGGTACGGGAAACCGTCGAGTACGGGTCCTAGCTTATCACATCTGTGATGCGAAGGGGGTTCTGGAAAAAATAGCAGTCCCTCGACTGTTGTATCATCCCTCTAAATTCCTGATCACCTTGATGATCCGGGCGGGCACTTCATTGTCAGCTGGCCCAGCTCATCACCTAGTTTTACTTCGATGCCTCTTGCATCACTAGGAATCTCCCCTCCTATTATAAATCTGATCCGGCGCCCTCTTCATCTTCAGCTGACCCGAGAATATATATACATATATATATATATATATATATATTATACACAACACATTTTGCCGACCTTTGTAATCAGAATTGAAAAGAAGCGGAAGATAGAGGGACGAAGAATAAGGGCATCAGAGGAAATGGTCGATCTCGGGATTAAGAGGGGGAGGAAGGGGAGAAAGGAAGGCCGTCAGTTCAGCCGGAGTCGTGGGCGCCTCCACTTCCACTTCGTTGAAGTGGTGTTGGACAAAGGAGGGATATCGAAAGCCCCAGGTACATGTGCCAGGACACGTCGCGTCAAATCCGCAACAGCCCGTACAACCCGTCGCCGCACCGTGCGATTCTCAGGACTTGTCATCACCAGATGGGTCTCAGTATACGGCCTTCGTTCCCTCTTGAGCATCGCAATGACGAGGAAATGGTACGTTACATTCGACCGTTGGCCGGCCTCGTAGATGAGTGTTCCTGCTAGTCTGGCCGCGACGCATCCTTCAAATGGCAGCTGCAGAAATGGCTCCCATGCAGGATCAGGACGCAGGGCCCCCTCAATCGCTTCAAGCCTGATGGTTGCAGGCTCCACCATGAACGTGACATCCATCGGATGGACCGTCCGGCTCGGAGGAACTGCTAAGGTTAATGACTAGGGCATGCCTGGGTGGCTGGTGGAAGCGAAAAGGTCCTGCGAGGATGGGGGGCCTGGGTGCGTGATATGGTACCCCTCCCACTCCTCCTCCTCCTGCTGGTGTTGACGGGCCGACTCCATCGAGATTGAGGTTGGGAAGGAGAGGCGGTTGAGGTCTCGGTACCGGAGGGTTCCCGCGTATTCGAAATTTGCTTGTTCCCGCTCCTTCCCCCGACGCCCTCGACCCTCGATCGGTGTCCCCTTGCTCTCTGGAACGGGACCTGGCTTCCGCAACCGCCCGGCCTGGTCCACCTCTTCTTCGGGTCCCACTCGGCTTCCTTGCGCTTCTGGCGATGGCTGGCGATGTCTCGCAACGTCTCTTCTTGGGTGTCTTCCTGAGGGCCCTCTGGGCTACTAGCGTGGGGTAGGATGAGGGAGGCTGCAGCGAATTCCGATCGGCGATGCTCACCACCTTTTCCCACCTCTGCGCGATATAGTCTGGTATCACCGCCGCGTGGTAAGAACGCCGCGGAGCCGATGCTGTTCGCAGGCGGACTTGAAGATCTTCTTCTTCGCTTGCGATCACTTGTGCAATAGCCATCAACTCAATATGTAGAAGCCCCAACATTCCCGGCCTGCTCGTCCGGAGTCTCCCAGAACGGGTATGATGCCAATGTGCCCTCCTTCTCTGGCTTGGGTCGTGAGATAACGTAGTACACTTGCAGGTTCTCAGCGATGTTGTGATCGTCGTACGACATGGCAAACCGGAACATGCCCAACACCACCGATCGATACAAACATGTTATTCGTTAAAACAATACATTTTTGAGTGTACTATTTTGAAACGAATTCATCAGACATGTCTGCGAATTGCTAGTACACACTGTTGTAACACCATTTATGCATACAACGAGGACACGGTTCACATTTTCTGAGTGGATGTCTTCGAGTTTGATGGACACATAGGAATCAGAAAAGCATGAAAAAATCCTCTTTTCTTTATATTTGAGTAGTCTATTTTTCAAAGGCATCAGGTAAGTCTTCAATTTGCAGCTGACCCGTTGTTGCACAGGCTAACAACATGAGCATCACACCACCCAGCAGACAAATCTGCAATACCCACGACTGGTCTATTGCAGCTCTTGTTCGATGAGATTGGGCACTACATCGGCCAACACATAAGCTCCTGAGCCTACCGCTCGCTTGCCTCTTCATACACAGTTTCCATCCTTGCTGAGTTCATCCTCAAAACGCCTGCGCTACCTGCCAAAAAGTGTCGCCTCAGCAGAGTCTCCATATGACAGTCATGTAAGAACCTGCAGCCCGTTCTTGACTGTCAACCACTGGGTATGACATAAAGTCACACTCAAATGGAAACAACAAGGACACCCTTAGCGACAAACACCAACACCCATAGAACCAAGACAAAACTCTTAATCTGTCCCTTCTTGTCATAATCTCATTGGTTAGTCATCCAACCAGTGCCCTCCGCAAAGCTGACGGTAGAGGAATGCCCCTGCGTAGTTATTTAGCGGGCTGACAGGTTCGTTAACGAATTTAGTCAGGCAGATTACTCCTCCGGCTAGGGACGACCGTGCACGCAGAGAGATAGGGAGGGGCTACTTCCTTCGATAGGATGAGCTCTGCACTGGCCAGCAGGTAAGTCTCCAACCCCGCAACGCACCTCACTCCCTGAATGTGCAATTTGAGAATGATTCTTCAGGTTGAACACGGCCAGATGTAAGCACCCCTGCGCAGGGCTATGTGCTCGCCTCCAGTTGACCAGGTGAGTTCTCTCCCCCCGTCCCTCTCTCACTCTTTCCCTTTATATTGCATTCCAACTAGACGTACGGTCACGTACCTAGCCAACGGAAATCATCGGAACGACGACCTCCATAACATAGCTTGTCGTGGACTCGTGGAGGAATCAAACCCGCTTTATATGTAAAACGAGGATGAATCTTCCGCTAGAAGGCGGACAAATACATAATCCTCTTACCGCTCCCTTAGCGCACTATGGTTAGGTAAGTGTCGCCCTTATACACAACCCCGGATCTCAATATTATTATTATTACTATTCTTTTCCCTCACCTCCTATCCCCATTGTTTGCTACCTTTCTTTAATACACCGGGTCTTCCGGCGTGATCGGGTTCACGGAAATCTTCCCTACCCCCATCGCGAGTCTCGTCTACAACGACCGTGCAACCTCTAGTTGTTATGCCGACCAACCCAACCACTCACTCCCTATTCTGACTTCATGGCTCGACTCGCAGGGTCCGGGAATCCCAAAATTGAATCTTTGTTTGCCTGATTTCGTTAAAAATCGGGCGAACTGTTCGTTCTTTTATTCCTCCATGTTCGCTCATTCGTCTCACCCCCGCGCACACTTTTCCTTACTGACCTCCTAAACCTCTAACCCATAGCCAATTCTAACCCCACCATCACACTCGCCCGGGGTCAAAACCCCAACTTCGCTTCCTTCCTCACTCAAAACCATCGAGGGAGGAAGGAGGTAGACATTTTCCCTCTCGCCATACCCATCTATCGCTCCGCTTCGGCCATTCCACCCTGCGAATGCACCTCGATGCGAATCCGGGCCAGGTTCAACCCATTTCTCGCTCACCCCTATGCGTGACTCCAACGAGCTGCCTTCAACTGGTGTGGCTGCAACCTCCACCACGCTCTCCTCCCGAATACATCTTGGCGGCCGCTAGACTCACTACTCATTCTTTTCGCCTCTGTCGTCTATAATTTCGACCGTTTCGTCAAGATCGGCGGCGCTCGGTAGCGGTCGTCCTTTCAATACTTCGACGAAGACTGCCCGACGGGTTCTGCCATCCTAAAGCGGATTGCGGAGGGGAGCCAGCCACTATCTGACTCGAATAGTCTTTCACCGCCTATTTCCCAAGTCCAATGTTGTTTGACAGGTTGTCCCCACAGCCTCCTCCGCACGGCTTAGCCTATGTGGAGCCCACCGCCACCTCGGGTGCCCGGCGGCCAAGCACCCTCTTAAACAGTTGGCCGCGGAACTAAGGGCTCGGCCGGTTGCAAGGCCTAAGCGTGGGCCTTGGCGGCTGCGCAGCTCCTCACCGTGCCCTAGGTCGTGACCTGCCTCCTCTGGTCCCGACGACACGCGCACTCAAGCCTGTGCCCGCCTTTGAGGTTTCTTCCGGCTCGTGGACTAATCACCCGCCGGCTCGCATGCACGCTAATTTCTCCAGCCCAAACACCCCAAACACGCAAGAACCCGCAGGCCAACCAAAAGAGGCGAGTGCTCAAAGCCCTCGACCGTCGCGGCGACCTCCAAATCCAGCGTCGCGCCTGAGTCAAGGAGCACTGGAGCAAAATAATAATAATAAAAAAATAGTAAAAATATTCAGAGACTTTTAATTGTCAAAATATGACGTATGAGAAGAACGAAAACACTAGCACCGTTCTGACTCCGCCGACAACAAAGCCAAAGGGGATAACCTCGCCGGACCCTCAATCCGGCGATTCATTCGTGCCGCTTCCACGCTGTCCCCGCTTGGTCTCGATCCCTGAATCTCTCTGATAAAAGTCTAACGTTGTAACCAATAGTGCTAGGCCCAAGACTACTTCTATCTTTGACGGACGCCGATATAAAACGATACTGCGCATCGGACCTACCAAAACAATTTCAGAATCACATTGTTATCGACGTCGTCCTCCGCACGTATGCATAAGTCATTGGTAGGCGCATCAATCAACGAGACATAATCTTTTTAATCCTAGTTTCAATCAAAGATAAAAATCTGGCCGACGATCAACGCCGGTTTCCACAATCATAAAAAAACGCGACTTTTAAACCAAACCTATTGTCTGTCACTTGCAAAAACCAGGGCGGATACCCTTGTAAGGGTATTCACACCGACAGCGGCCTTGGCGTCTGTGAGTAGGGGTCGCGGTGTTGTACCAAATACCCTTACAAGGGTATTTGGCGTGCTTTTTGCAAACCACGTCGGTGCGGCCTCGTTCGAAGCTGACGGTGCGCTCGAGGGTGAGAGTTGAAGTCCTTGCTCGGGTGAGTGGTGCGTGCAGTGTGTCAACGGCGGGGTGCAACCACGCCGGGCCTAGGTGTGTGCGGTATTGCCAGCCAGCAGGATGCACGGCCTCTCGTCCCCTTACTTTTTTGTGTGTCCCTTGCGTTTGCTTTTTATTTTATTATTATTATTATTTTATTTTTTTTACTGAAGCTTTTGACTCAGTGACCGATTTCGAGGCCAACGTCGGGACTAACGGGCCTGACTCAAGTGTTATATCGCCAGACCCGGGTGGCGGTCACGGCAGTCGAGGACCTTGAGCGCACGCCCTTTCGGCAGGTCCACTCAGGTTCCGGCGTGCTTTGGATGCTGATAAAATTTCTCAATCCGCCCGTCTTGAAACGCGGACCAGGGAGTTCGACGTGCATGCGAGCCGGTGGGTAATTAGCCCACGAGGCGGAAAGAAACCTGGGTGGCGGGGGTCGCTGCGGGCACACCGTCCGCCAACCACAATTTGTTGAGAGAGGGTTGAGTGTGAGTATACCCGCCAGGGCCCGCAAGGTGGTGAACTATGCCTAGGCGGGGCCAAGGGGCACCGATAAAAGGTTGCCGCAGTGCTGGCTGCGCGGCCCAAGCTGTCCCAACAGCAGGCCACTTCGGCCTGCAAAGTTCTCAATCAAAGATCTACAGCGGGGCCAGGGGCCACCGGTGGGAGGTTGCCGCAGTTTTGGCCGTGCAGCAGGCTATCCCAGCAGCAGGTGAGATGGAACCCACCCCCACGTCGGCCTTCAAGGTTCTCATTTGAAGATTTGCTACTATCGCTAAGATCTTCACCACGACTCGCGGGGTGGTGGAAGCCTGGGCAGTCATGGCCAGGGGATACACCACCTGTTAGCCTCAGCCTGCTGTGAAAAGTGAGAGGGTTGGGTGTGAGTAGGCTTGTGGGAACTGCTCCCGGCGGGCCTACTAGTTCAGTGGTAACCCCCATGAACTGTTGAACAGGCATGTGGGACCAGAACCTGCGGGTCTAGCTCCGGTGGCCTACACCTACAAACTGTTCAAAAACAGACCCGAGTAGGAGCAAGAGTAGGGGAGTAAGAGGTGGTGGAATAGGCCTGGGCAGCCGTGGTCAGGGGATACACCACCTATTAACCGCGGCCTGCTGCGAAAACTGAGAGGTTTGGGTGTGAGCAGGCCTGTGGGACCAGCACCTGCCGGCCTACACCTACAAACTGTTGAAAAACAGACCCGAGTTCGAAGCCCAGCAGGAGCAGGGGAGTAAAATAAAATAAAAGCTGTTGTTCTGAGTTACCTGGGGCTGGCCAGGGTTGCAGTGCTGCCTCAAGGCTGTTGCCCTTCACAGTCCTTCGGGACATCAGTTAAGATTGGAGGGATACAAAGGAGATTAGCATGGCCCCTGAGCAACGATAACCTGTACAACCAGGGGAAGAATGTATAAACGGGAGGAGGTCCCACCGCCTTGGATATTTTGTTTATTTCTTTCTGGCTTCTTCAAAGGCCGATGGGGGAGACCGGCGGTAGAGACAGCGCTGGAGGAAAGAAGCATTTTGGGTTGATGACAACACGAAGAAGAAGAAGACAGCCAAGAAAAACGAGAGTGGCTATGGCTGGAGCAGAAAGCATATACCCCGCCCGTTCCTTGATGGAAATGGGCGGGTGAGAAGGCTCAACTAGGGTTTTTGGGGCGTGCAAATGTGATAGCGGAGTTAGATTTTGCAGTAGGTTAGTGAGTTAGCCGATACATGACGGTGGAGCTGCGCGGAAGTGACGAGAGGGAGGTTATGGCTGCACGAGAAAACAGAGCTCTCGCTCGATTCTCGATGAAATCGAGCGAGGGAGGAGACTGAACTGGGGTTTTGGGGCACTGCGAGTCGAGTGACAGTGTCAAAATTAGTGGTGAGGTGTTAGTCTGGGCAGTATAGGTATTGGGGCTGCGCACCAGGACGAAGCTTTTCGAACGAGGAAGGTAAGTTGAGGTGCATGTTGGAGAAGACAAGCAGGAGAGATGAGAAAAAAAGAAAAAGAAAAAAAAAAAGAGTCCGAGAGAAGATTGGAGTAGGGGAGAAGAAGAGGAGGAAAACAATAAGGGCAGGGCAAGGCAAAGGGGTACCGGGGGCGGACTTACCTGGGACTGATGACTCTGTCCGTTATTTGAATGTATCTTCCCATATCCTAGCGGAAGATTCATTCTCAATTTCTGTGCATTTGGAGAATAGTGGAGCAAACCACATCCAAGTGTCAGACAGTAGTCATCGCCGATGCTGGGTCGTGGTGGCCGTCTTCTTTGTCGGGATCACCTTCCCCAGCTCAACAAGCACCATCATCCTCTGGGCAGTCTCGGCCATCTCTATGGTCTTCTTCGCGCCCTTCCTGTCAGGGAGCCAACTCACTTACGCCACGCCGTTCCCACTCAGGGTCGTCGTCTTCGAATTTGTGGTCCTCCCTCCCTCTTGGATGTCGCTCCTATTTCTGATCTGGACCTTCTTTATCCGCAAAGATTCGTGCAATAGTTTATAGCAGGGATGAGAATTAATCCGGGCAACGTGTGAGGTCAGGTGCATCAGAGTATGGGGAGCTCAGGTAGAAGGGAGATGGCCGGAAGAAGGGGAAGAGGGCTGAGAGTAGGAGGGGATGAGAATGAACAGGGCTAGCGAAGGAGACGAGGGACATATACCTGCCCATGCAGCTGCTCGTGGTCGCCCTCAATAAGTACAAGGATTGGTCTTACGCACCAAGCAGGGGGATCTGGTGACGAATCTTCCCATATTTTGGCGGAAGATGCATTTTCATTTTGCACATCTGATGAAGCAGCATGCCAAGACCCGTAATCATAATCGGGATCATGGACATCTGCCCCGTCGATTGCTGCGTCTCGCCCCAAGCCGCTGAACCGTCATTAAATTATTCATCATTACTAATGACCCTGCTGCCTATCCCAACTCTGATTTTTTCTTTCTGCTGGTCGTTGCCCATCCCGTTAGTGGTTCTCGTCCTTTCGAATTGAGAGAATCTAGCCAGGAAGACGGAACAGGTGTGCAGGCAGAGAGAGAACTCATTTCGACGAACTAGCGATGTGGGATAGGCCGAAAGTAGAGCTGCTGTGCCAAATTGAGCACTAAACCAGCGAGGGTGTGGGATGGACCTATCCGAGTTCTAGGGGAAGATTCATTCCCATTTGCATGTCTGGCAAGTGATGGATGAGTTGCTCATAATCCTGGTCCGACTCATCAACAAAGTCATGTGGGTGGTAAATGCTAAACACTGTAATCTCTGTCTTCGCCACTCGAACCCGCTGTAGCTTAGCTGCAATCAGGCCTGGGGAATAGCTTGGTGTGTCTGAACCCAACCAGGTAGGCCGACCAGATGTGACGTGGAGAAATCGAGACGGGGGGGGGAGAGGCAAGAGAAGCACGGGGAATTGGAGAGTGAGATCAATTACCTATGAGATGATACTTGTATCCGCTGATCTCCAATTTAGAAAAAGGGAAGGTTAGGCCAGAGCTGTTGGTCATCATCCGTACCCGGTGGCCATTGGTTCAGACTGCTGTTTCTTCTCGTCTGGAATGTTCGACTCGTGGCTCCTCCCGTCTAACTGCGAGAACCTAGCCAGGAAGTTGGGCCAGGTGCGATGGAAGAGGGAGAGGGAAAATAGCAACAAAGAGAGAGAGAGAGGGAGAGGGAAAAGAGCACTTACCGTAGAACTGGCAATGTGGGATGAAACCAAAGTCGAACTACGTGCCAGACTATGGGCTTGTAGAACATTGCTGCTGTAGCCACGGTCAAGTGCTGCTGCATTCTGTTAGCTAAGCTGCTGCTAGACGCTCAAAGAGCTGCTGCAGTCGTCTATTTCTGATAAGATTGCAACTGCTCCCGGCCTACATGTCTGCTGCCCCAAGCCAGGTGGTTGCTACAGGTTTGTTGAGTTGTTACGATAGGCTAAAAAACAATTGCTGCAGACCGTATGATTCGACCTTTGACATTGAAAGTCGGACTTGCTGTGTTACATGTCCTTATCAGTCATTTCGATTAAAGATCTGAATAAGTTTCAGTCTGATCCTATGAGGATCATCTTCTGTTATCTTTTGATAACATGTCAGTTGGTTGATCGCCAACTCGTCGGCTCATGACACAACTTTGCTTACACTGGTACTTCAGCTTGATGCCTTAGCCCTAAGATTTGATATGTTTCTTTGAAGATTTTAACCAGACTTCTTTTAATGGTCATCATAAAGAATTGATGGGTTTTTATGGAAGGTTTGAATTGACTGTGTGAGGCGTGGTGTGAGTTACAGGGAACAATAAAGTTGACAACATTGGTGCATGGCCATGTGACTTTCGTATGTGCATGTGTTTATGCAAGTCAGTATTTTGGAGCTTGGTGTACGAGTCTTACTTTGGAGGCAGTGAGAATGACAACCATGTGTCATACCTGATGGGTTTATTTTCCATTTTTTTTTTATTTATCTCGAGTTCTGAATTAATATGGGTGTTATGATGCATGTTTATTTACTTAGTGATTTTGCTTGTTAACTTTTATAGTTAGACGTTGATGCCCGTGGCAGTCGTCAAAGTCAAACCCCTTGACTTCTCTCCAGACCCTGGATAATGGAGTTTGTCTCCATGGCCATAAGGGTTGACTGCCATCAGAGGCCGAAACTTGTGTACCACCCACTCCCCGCAGGGTGCAGAAGAGGATGTGGTTCTCAACCGCCTTGGTGGTTGTCTAGCGTCGAGAGATTAACCCCTCAAGACGCGTGTCAACCGACACTTGAGTGTTGAACGTGATCCTCGAGACTATCGAGGACCGCGCAATTTTTATGGGTACTACATAATACGTCATCATTGTGACTGCTTGCGAATGCTTGCATGACTAGTCGATATGAGAAAGCCTTGCATCCGTGCAACTTTATATTAAGACACGCTCGCGATACTTAACCGATTTCCGTATGAGGAAGTTATGGGTTTGATACTAAAAGGATTAGGAGTGTTTTTGTTTTGTGGGATTGATCTGACTTTTATTCTGGCGTGGTGTAACGCGTGGTAAGAAGGATGCGTCCTAGTCGACCGACGATGAGTCGCACTTGGGACTTCAGCCCCCCAGTGCGTCGGCTTGCGTACGGGTTCGATAAAGGCGTGAAACCGCGCGTACCCCCTATGCTACAGCGTACGAGAAAACGCCCACGGCTGGTCCATCTCTGCGATTGCATGTGAAAACTTTCGTATTGTGGACTGGTAGCTCGGCGGGGATACGCCCACCTAAGTCTGAGGGATGGTGATAGCTCCCGCAGGTGGAGGTAAGTCGTACCTCGTGTGGCCCTATCCTATCGTAGGGGTTCGCGAGAGGTATGGCTGGCGCACTCGGCCCGAGCGACAACGCTCTACGACTAAAACTCCTGTCGAATCCTACGTGACGCGGCCGGGAAGGTCCCCTCGCTTGCGGGGACCGTGCACTCGACAGCGGGGGCCTAAAAGATAGGTCGCATAGCCCCCTTAGCTCGGCAAATCTCTTTGGGAGGGGTCCGTTCTGAGAGACAGGGAAGCAGGGGGTTCCGAGGAGTCAATTATCTGTGACAACCTTAACAACGATTCTCCTGTCACCGTAGAGGAGAACAACTGACCCCAACTAGACTCACTCTTATTAACCTCTGTCGACATGGGTCGCCAAAATTGGCGAAACCGGTCCTACATTCATATTGGATATCGGTCGGTTTCGTCTGCATCCTCGGATTCTGTCGCGAGTCTTTCTTCGCCCATTGACACCCATCGAACCATATTGACTGTGCGAACCTCGGTGGAAATGCGAGGGGTGGGTTGTGCGCATACTCGTACGACCATCCTCATGGGTATCGTTTGGGGCTTAGGGTGGGCCGATGTGATCACTATCTTAGAACTGTCAAAATGCATCTGTGCGTCTACCGCCGTCTGCCACGGGATTCCTAGGAGCACATCATACGCCTTCACATCCAACACAATTGCATCACATAAACAATAACCCGCCCAAATCTTATAGAACATCCATAATCCGTCCTTTACAGTGAATACTATCTTCTGTGACCGATACATACAGCTCGTCGGGTCGAAGGGGCGGAACATGTCTCTCCCGACCCAAATGTTTCGTCAAGCTCCAAGAGATAGCTATGACCGACGATCTCGAATCCAGGATGGCGGCCGAGGGACTTCCCCATACCTCACAATCGCACTTTACACTTTTCAAGGTAATCGGGTAGCCAGAAGAAATACGTCGGGTTTCTCCAGTGGTGGATCCACAACGTGGATAATCCCGACTTGGTTGGCCTCGTGAGTTTTTGAGGTGGATGGTTGAGCTTCGATATGCCCCGACGGGTCGTGGATCACCAACTTTTTACCCCTTCGAACTTCTTCGAACCGGCGACGGTTCTTCAGACATCTTTCGATAAGTTTCTCGTTGGCGGCTTCCGAAATGGTTAGTAGGTAGGGAACAAGTACGAGTATCCGCAGATCCAAAGCCTTCAAGGCATCTAGTATGTCGATTTGGTGGTCCTTATACTCGAGAACTGGTATCATGGGATCTTCGAACCCGGGTCTCCACGGTCCTAAGTCACTTTCCCCGGTGCCTCGCGGGGTATGGAGGATTACACCAATGGTCCCAGGTTTAAGCATCGCGGCCGTCAGGTATTCATCGATTCCAATTTCAGCGGCCATCGGGACCACCATGTTTGGGGTCCTCGCATTCATGACCGCCGCCACCCTCCCCTGTCTTGCAACGGTTGGAGCTGCTAGCGGGATTTGGGATGGGTCAGCGATTTTCGTATGAGTCCGAGGTCGTAGACAGTCTTTGGCCAAGTGGCCGGGTTGATTACAATTATAGCAGCGCATAGGCTGCGTAGCTCTGGCCACAACTGGCCGAGGCAACGTCGCTCCAGCGGCCGCGACCACTGGCTGTCTCTGGGCCACTGCCGCCCTTTGCCTCTGCCAACTCTGAACGAGCTCGGTTAAAGGCGCCACAACCGTCATAAGTTGTGCGACTATCTCTTTCATTGAAGGTTCATCTACTTCCCATCCTTCTTGCGTTTGTATAGGGCGCCGGGAAGCCGAGGAAGAAGATGAGGCCCGTCAGTTCGGGTTTTTCTTGGCTGGTCCTAGCCCGAAGCGGTCTTCGAACATCCGAGCAGTAGCGGAATAGCTAAAGCGTCGGACACGCGATGGGTCGTCTTCGTCAGATTCCGAGTCCAGCCCCACATCGTAGTTTTCTTTTCCATACTTGATAGCATACTGGATCAACTCAGTCAAGGTATTCTCAATTGGGTTGCACTTCTTACGGATCTTTTTCCGCAGCCGGGAAGCAGACAATCCTCAGACGAAATCGGTTCGCACCATTTTCTCATCAACCCCAAAGCGTTCGACCAAGTGGGTGAAGCGCTCTAGGTACCTTGCCTGACTCTCCCGGGGCTGTTGGGTGTATTCCTTGATTAGGCGTAAACATTGCCTCAACGCAATGTGATCAAAACGTTCGAGAAATTTTCGCTGGAAAGTGGGTCAGTTGGTATAGACGTTTTGTCCATACCATTCAAACGCGTTCCCTGCTAACCTTCCTGGAATCCGTTCTTGAAGCAACTTGTCCGTCCAGCTAGGTGCCTGAATCCGTTTCATCTTCCGAGAACTTCAAGATGGGAACTTCCGAGGGAGGAGGGACAAAGTACAAGGGATGGTCAGCCATCCCCGCATGATTATCCACTCCTTGTCCTGGTTCCACCATGACGCGGGGTTGGTTTCGTCCATTTGGCTGGTTATGATTGGCGTTCGCGGTCCGGCGGCGCTAGGGGGCCAGCCTATCCGCAATTAAAACAAGGCAAAGAAGAAGATGGAGGGAAAACCAAAAATGAATCTACGAAATGAATAGCAGATCCGAACAAAAAATGGACAGCCATCCCAAAAGGGGACCTTGGAGCCGAACCAAATCAGCTTTGATACCAACCTCACTCCCCGCGCGACATTCCGTACTTCGGACGCCAATCAGAGTTATTAGGGGTGTGGCCAAGGATTTTTGGCCGTGGGGTTGAGTCATCCAGACGGAACGGGGGACTCTTGCTTCGGCCTGAGGTGCCTGGGCGGGGAATTGGGTTGTCGCCGAAGGCGGATGATGGGAGGATGGTGTCCTACTGCCCGACCGACGACCGTCATCCTTTTTCGGAAAAAGAAAATGAAAACGGAAAGAGAACGGAAACGAAGCCGACGGGGGCGGAGTTCCGTTCCCCGAGGCGCGTGGTTCGTGCGACCCTTGGCGGTGGAGGCTCTGAAAATAGGGCTCTGAAAATAGGCTTAGGCCTCGTTGTCAGACTCGTCGAGTTCGTGCGGACGCTGCGACACTGGCTCGCCTGGGATCAGACAAGTCGATGGGACCCAGGTTCGGAAATGGGCGGGGAGCGCACCCGCATTACGGGAGAGTTCGGGGAATCGGGTAGCCCCTTCGTACCCCAGGACCAGTTGTTGCCACGAGCACGAGTCTCCCTGGCGACACCAGTGACAATTAAACCGCGGGCGCCAGGTGGCATGCACTGCGGACCAGGGCAACACTGTGAGGTCGGTGTACGGCAAAATCGAAGGCGGAGAAGCAAATCGCTCAATCAACACAAAACCACTCCCGCCTATGTGACACACCTGGCCGGGTTGTAAAAGTGGATTGGCTCAGTGCGCCGCAGCAGGCTCCATACATCCGCATCGCAGTATATGCCATCGTCGTCTGCGATCGGGAAGGGCGGAAGCGCGCTGCGATGCTCTGAGGCAAGGTCCGAGCTCGGGCCACGACCCTCGCTTCCGTCCGTCGAGAGGAAACCTGACTCCATGCAAAAACCAACAATGCAACCGAAGAAGGATACGCCAAGCTCTCTTTCTCCGTCTCTTTCTCTATATCGTCAACCTGAATGCGGTGTCGAGTACCGGGGGTAGATATACAGAGGTCGGGTGCTTCGCGAGGACGTGGGTGGTCGATCTCTCCGAGAGTATCCGCCTCCTTGGGGTCCCGACTGTCGCCCGAGAGAGAGAGAGAGAGAGAGAGAGAGAGAGAGAGAGAGAGAGAGAGAGAGAGAGAGAGAGAGAGAGAGAGAGAGATTCGGCGACCGGAGGTCGGCGCGCATCACACACACACTCGCGCAGTTAATCAAAAAGGAAGGGAGATGGGAAGGACCGACGCATTCATGCCCTTATGCACGCAGTGGACACTCAATACTTCTGCTCATCAGGCCCAGTGGCGCATACACACACACATACCCCTAGAGCCTTCAATGAAACATAGAACATCCATGGGCTTTTCTACCTGACAACCATAGCAGATCACCCAATCTTTGGAGTCATGCACACATCACACGGGGACAAAGCAGCGACGGAGAAAAGCTCGTCTTCAAAATAGAGAATTCTCTCAACTGGCCGCTCCGGGCCCAGTTCCCAATCCGTCAAACCCACCGATAACCATAGACACAAGGCCCTGCCGCTGTCGGCATCTGATCCCCACCACCGCTCAGTCCCTCCGACTGCCTTACCCCAAGTCTACCGCTAACTCTGCCACCGGCCGTCTCTCCGCCCACCACGGGGCACGTCGAGGCTTTCGGGCGCCGCGGGCTTCGCGCATAGCTTGCGCAGCTTGCAGCCGAGATGAAAGAGAGTGAGAAGAGGGGATTGCGAGATTTAAAGCGTGGAAGCCAGCGGAGAGGCTGCACGAAGCGCGGGTTGTAGATGGTCAGGACATAAGAATTGCAGACGTTCCAGAAGGGTTGAAGGAGGCGAATCGAATGTTCTGCGTGATTTGGGGTGGTCGTCCAAGTGGGGTGCGCTTCCCGCGGCCACCACAATGCCCTGACCATCCCAATCAGACAGCCAATCATTCGCAGGAAAAGGAGGAGGGGATCGGACTTCGCTTAGAGGGAAGACGAAGAGACATGCAGGAGGGAGATGCCCAGCAAGAAGGGAAGATGGCGTGGGGATGCAGGGCAGGGAAACAGGTTTACGCTGCGCAAAAAAAAATTCAAAACCCGCCGCGTGCCCAAAAATTCCTACTCCTCCCAACCGTTTTTTTTTTTTAATTTCTTTGTGCGGCCACTAACCGGCCACGCAAGAACCGAATTACATTTTCTACTCCGCCCCTCTTAAACAAAAGAAAAAGGAAAGAAAAGGGAAAATGAAGCACCGTTTTCCCCCCATTATCTTGAATCTATCTATGTGGGATTTCCCCTTAGGGGTACGGGAAACCGCCGAGTACGGATCCTTTTTTTTTTTTCAAACCAATAACCCTTCAGTCCGATCCTGGCTTATCACAAGTGAGGTTTTAGGAACAGTAATGCATTGTACTACGAATCTGATCTCCTTTGCTCCCATTATATCTCACCAGTTTTGGGTCCTGTTCGGCATCTGTGTCACACCCCCGGCCCCGACCCTGTCTCAGGGGGGGAAGCGTGTTCTCTGTCCTCGAGCGACATCCTGAGGTGATCCTGGAGGTTGTTTGATGTACATTGACTCTTGCGGTCTTCACCGCCAGTTCAGACAGTGTGGGGC
>BFEA01000241.1:1393622-1409676 GCA_003427395.1 Chara braunii
GTTCTGTCTTCCTCTAATGCTCCCTTGGTTTGACCCGTTAGAGGTGTGAGAAAGTTATGAGAAGGCCGGAGCTGCCACTGTTTTTGTCAGGCTGCCCAGTTCTTCCATGATACTAGGACTCCGTTCTCCTTCATATCTGCCATCTTGCGGTTCGGGTCTAGCCAGGTTTCTTTGAAGGCTTTAGTGATTTGTTCTTTCTGCAGTTGGTCTGGAGCCGTGGCCAGGTCCGCTTTAAGCTTTTTGTTAGCCTTAGTTATGTTTACTCTTATCACTTCCAGGATCTCCTCCTTGGCTTGAATCAGGCCAAAAGTGTGTTCTTTGTATTCGAACGAGCAGTGCCACCTCATCCTCCATATTGCCATGAGCATGGCCAGACGGGTGTGCTTGAATAGTTTGTGTTGGAAGCACGACCAAGACCGCGGTTTTTTTTTGTAGTTGCCTAGTAAAATGGACCCCACGTACCAGTGGAAGGGAGAGCTTGTGAGCTTGATCTCGGCCCCCCTCTTTCTAATGAGTAATCAATGTGTTTCTTGCAAAAAAGAAAGAAAGAAAAACTTAAGGGGTAACTACGTGGGAGTCACGACAATGAGTTATAAGTGCAGTATGGGCCAATATACAGCTTGTAATTGCAGTTCGCGCACCCTACCTGGCCAGAAAGCTGGGTTGTATACATTGCCCAAACTGCAATTGCGAACTGTATCTTGGCCCATACTGCAATTATAACACGTTTTTGTGACTCCCATGAAGGTTCTCCTTCTTTTTTTTTTTTTTTTAAGCCCAACCAATTCAATTACCTGTCAAATCCGGACAGGACAGCCTTTCAGGCCTTTTTTTTATTGTCATTATAGTATTACGGGGAACCCCGTAGCAGCCACATCCGTCCTCAAGCCTCCAACGAGGGAACATGCCGGAGCTGCACCCACCAGCAGGTGCAATACCTGCTACAGCAGGTGGGCGATACCGGCCAGGGGTCAGCTGGTAGCATCAGGACCGAGCTTCTTCTATCGGCCAGTCACTGTGCCTCCCCGGCATTGAAGTTCCTCCTTTCGCCGCCCCTCCCCCCCCCCCCCCCCCCCCCCCAACAACAAATAAAAAGGAACACTATGTACACTCAACCTGAGGACCTCGTTCCACCACAGTGACTCACCAAATGTGCAAAATGAGAATGATTCTTTTGTGCTAGAACATGGAAAAATACACCGCCATAATTTTTGTTTGTCTTTTATGTATGTGGTGGGTGGTGGAGCCAGCCCCTGAGTATGGGCCTCTCTCCACTTCTATCCACTATGCAAAATCGGATAGTCTATCCTCCCTCCACTTAAACCACCAGTACATCCAGCTGTCAGCCGGGGGCCCTTTTCGGAGACCGCCCGCCGCGGATTCAATTTATCGACGGCACTGGGCCTCCAAAATTTCCGTAGGGCACGAGTTTTCTTTTCAGCAAGGCCGGGGCAGTGTACTGGCAGCTATACATGTCTAAATTCACACCTATAGTTGTCAGATGCCGCTCCACTTACTATCCAGTATGCATGTCTTTTTTTTTTTTTTTTGGTAAATCAACCCCATGGGACAGCTTGAGATGCTGGTAGGAGCAGTCGCCTCAAGCTATCCCGGGGTGGCTCCATCTATTGGTGAGGAGCAGCACCTGCTGGGAAGCGGGCCCAGCGTCCCTTGTTACAATTATTCAATATAGTATCCATATAGAAGCCAATTGGACCCTGTAGGCATGTCTAAATTCACGGGGATAGGGGTCAAATGTGGCTCCACTTTCTTTTTTTTTTTTTTCTTTTTTTTTTTTTCACTCACGAGACTCCCATCCCACCACTCCTCTTGATATATATCTCCTGGCGCACCCCCACTCCATTTCTATCTTACCTCATGCGAGGAACATTAATCTCTACTGGAGCAACCTGACCAGACAGCGGACGCGGGCACTGACGCTGAATGAGCTCCCCCATTCAGCCGCAGTCGAGGCACTAGCATACAAGCCTTGTTTTTTTTTTTTTTTTTTTTTTTTTTTTTTCAGAACAACCCGATGCAGTGGTAGGGGTGCTGATAAGAGCAGACACCTCTATCACCGTCGGGGAGGCTCCATCTATTGGTGGGGAGCAGCACCTGCTGGAAACCGGGTCCAGCGTCCCAGAACAGCATTTTAACTTGTTTATACAGATATTTGAATTGACCACCGGTTATACGGGAACCTCGGGAGCTAGGCACATAGTTCTCAGCTAGTCCCGTGAGTGGTGAGGGCACTCATAGGCAGTGTCTAATGGTCAACTAACCAAGGTCTTAACCTATGAGTCCCTCTAAGCACTAACCTAGCACAGCTCCGATCATATATGGCTACTGTTTTTCAGTTGTTGAGTATGCTGGTTGTGATGTGAGCTAATGTGATATCATAGTCTATGTGAATGTGTGTGGTTGCTTTCTGCTACGAATGAGCCTTGCTTCTGTCTGTTCGCTAGGGAGAATCAACCAGTGGTAATGGTGGAGACCTGGACCGTCGTCTAACAGCTACCCCCAACCAACCTCTTTTTTTTTTTTTTTTTTTTTTTTTTTTCAAAACCAAACCCCCTTTAGTGCTAGTGGTGCTGACATCAGTCACCACTAGCACCCAGGGAGAGGCTCCATCTATTTGTGGGGAGCATCACCTGCTGGAAAACGGGTCCAGCGTCCCTTTACAATAAGAACAATGCAGCGTGATAACCCACCACCCCGAAATGGGTCCACTGAGGTAGAATAGTAGGGACAGGGGGTGCGCTGGGAGTATTAACGAGGGGATGGGTAGGGTAGGTGGCTGCCGCTGCCAGCAATCACCGCAGGTCTGGTCCTTGGCCTCGACAACACCCTGGGCATTAAAAAAAAAAAAAAAAAAAAAAAAAAAAAAAAAAGCCCCCATAGGTGAACCCTTGTTTTTCCTGTGTTTTTAGAGAGATCCTAGCCTTATCATCATCGGATCCCTCTGGTTATTCTTTGGATTCTTGTGGAAGTTATTCAAACCTAGAGCGTGTCCATTTCTATATTTGTTCTGATCAGTTGAATATTATCTGATCCGTGGTCCATTAGGCCACATATTAAAAATAGAAAAGGAGGCGGCGTAGGCCTCCTGACCAACGGGCCTAGCTGGTACACCCATGAACTGTTGAAATACAGACTGCAGATCGTATCCCAATGTGATCAGATGAGCAGAACGATGAGCAGAATGAGATAACTCTGGATTACCTGGGGCCGATCATTTCAATAATGATATATACCAAGGCCGTCGCCCTATCAAATATATGGCCCCAAGTGCAATTATAACTCATTTTTGTGACTCCCGCATAGTTTCCCCATCTATATATATATATAGGCCTCCTTAGTTGGAATTATGTTCTGGAACAAGGTTGAAATAGGACTACACTTGAACAGAATCTGTTCTGCAAACCTGGATGACAACAAAAAAGGCCTGTGGGTTCCTGACACCACCACTGTCCAGCAGGCCTTTTTTTTTTTTTTTTTTTTTTTTTTTTTTTTTTTTTTTTACAAGGGACAAAGCTCCAATCTATTTGTGGGAGCAGCACCTGCTGGGAATCGGGATAGTCGAAGGAGACATTAATAGTTGAAAAGTACCGGGGCCATTACCCGGCTTCGGCTTAGAGAAACGAACTTGAGCACAACTCAGAGAAGCACTAGCAAACTTTTAGGAATACAGAACCAACTTCTGCTATCTACTAGAGCTGGTTAATGCTCCCAGGCAGGCCACTAAGTACTCCAGCCTGTCAACCTCTCCTTTTTTTTGTTTTTTCTCTTACCACCACCAGGATAGAGGTCTTGCACAAGGGCCCATTGCCAAAAACAAAAAAAAAAAAAAAAAAAAAAAAAAAGCCTGTCAACCTCTCCACCTCTACAAAAAAAAAAAAAAAAAAAAAAAAAAAAGCAACCCCCCCCCTTTTTTTTTTTTTTTTTTTTTAAAAAAAAACGCCTTCACCAGTGTTAGTGCTCCTGATAAGAGCAGACACCACTAACACCTGGGGAGAGGCTCCATCTATTGGTGGGGAAATCACCTGCTGGAAAACGGGTCCGGCGTCCCATTTACGGAGGCAACATCAACCAAATACGTCTTCCACTCTACTCTTGACTGAGTGGTCTGTGTCTGTTGTTACTAGACTTAACAGTTAGACTACAATTTTTTTTAGACTATAATTTTACTCAGTCACCACACCTAAACAAGGAAAATCTATGCAACAATATGTGCAGTACATCTGTTCATTCACATCAATCAGGCAAACATACAGGGATGGTGGATCCGATGTCCAGCGTGTGGCAGGGGGGTTGCAGATACCTGGAATTGAGCCCAGACTAATAAGCTACAGGGGGAGACAAGATAGGAGGATAAAGTTAGCAATGATGTTCCGAAGGCATACACAGAAATCACAGACAATCTAGGACAATCTTAAATAAGACAAGAGTTTATAATTTAAAGAAGGAATTCAAAACCGATAAACAATATAAATCAAGGAGTTCCTTTCATTTGAACAAATGGCCTGTGATGGCCCAGCACCTCCTCACCAACCCAAATTTCGCCATCCTTCTTGCAGTAGTTGCTATGAAATTGAAATGAAATCATGTTGACGTGTCTGAAGACAGTGGTGGTTGGAGCGCATACTGGGGCAGAGCCTTGGAGATGCACAACAACCAGAGAGGCCTCTAGTTGCCTCCTATGCCTCTGGCTTGATGGGAGGGATTGAGCTGATAGCTCAGTTTGGCTCTGGTCGTGGAAAGGAGAAGGAAAGAGGACGCATGCTCAACTTGATTCTTTGGTGGCTTGCTGTTAATTCAGTTGGCCGTGGTCTTCATATAACTGCTGCGACCTACATGTACTTGCCTTCCTCGAGGGGTGCTGGTTGCCTAAGTTGCGAATCCGTTCTCGGCGTCCATTTGCCGCAGTTAGCACTGTGGAAGGTAGCATTAGTTGTCTGAGTACCTGTTTCAAATACCTAGGTTGAGAGGGTGACCGGAATCCTTGTGATTCAGTGAAGATCAAAATGTATCGGCGTTCTTACCGAAATTACGCACTTAGCCTAGGAGTTTTTGAGGAACAGGCGCCTCCTATGACGCGGGAGAAGATGACCCGATTGCGGGAAGTGATTAAGGAGAAGATGAAGAGACAGAAAGGGTGGCGTTATGCAGAGTCCTTGCGGGATCCGTGCATCATCTCGTATCTGTGGTGGAGTTGGCACCGTGGCGGAGAAGGGTTGCGACTCAGAGACACAAAAATCGATGCTGAAGTTCGATTGGCTCAATCTGCTCACACAAAGACCCAGCTTCGAGGAAAATCTGTTGTAATTAATTTGGAAGAGTTTACTGGGCGAGGCACGACCTTCTTAGAATTTTATGAGAAACTGCGGAGATGCTATGTTGAACTAAAAGCTGATCCCCAGGGTGCCGTTTTTTTTTTGTTTTTTTTTTTTTTTTTTTTTTTTTGAAAAACGGGCCCTGTGCGTGAACACCAAAGGGGTATTGACACTTAGAACCTTCAACAACCGACTGAAGAAGTGGTTGTGGGAAGCGGGTTTGAGTGCAACAGAGAGCAGTCACAGTTTCCGTGTAGGTTGGTTACGAGAAGGAAGGAATAAGGTAAGGGTGGTCTTTAGAAAGAATGCTCGGTCAGGGAACTTGGAGGAGCTTCACCTCATTTATCCGATATGGCTATGGATGTCATAGTCAAAGTGGTTCTCGGTAGGGAAATTCTTCTTGCCACCAAATTGAATCGAAAGGAAGCCAGGTTAGAGGTTCCGAGCGCACCCTCCAGCTCGGCCAGCAGGTAGACATTTGCGTCCATATTTTTTCTTCCTTGGAGGGCTTCATTTCCATGATGGCCGGGTACCAGGCAGTTCTTGACGACCTTGGGGTGATGAGGACGTACTCGCCTCCGAAGTGCTTCATGCATTTGATGATTGAGCTGAGGTTGGCGGGAATAGCCAGAGGCAAAAATCTTGCTCCTGCTGGAACTGCAACCAGTCCGCTGCGAGTGTGTCTACATCACTGCAACCTGCACACAACAATTGAGACAGAAAGGACTTCACCACATGATGAACATCCGAGGTGAAGAGATCCGGCGCCGGTACTCCGAACCTTTTGAAGAGGAGTGATACTATGCGAGGCGCCAATCCCCAGTCAGTGGGGTCCCTCCATTTGGACAGTTCGTCAACCTTGGTGTTCAGGCTTCTCGGAACCCAGGTTGGTTTAAGCTGCCCGTTGGTTTCCAGTAGGAACATAGCAATGCGCCTTAGAAGTTGGTTCATCCTCTCATTTGGCGTGGTCCAGTTCTTCAGCAGAGACGTGATGCCTGCGTTGTCTCCTACTACTTTGATCGCTTCTGATGTTGAGGGGCCAAGTCCTCTTCTCTGCAACAATAGCAAGGTGGTTAGTACCTCGTATAGTTCCCTGTGCGTGCTAGAACTGCCGATCAAGTGGCCCGGTAGCAGAATCTTGACCCTTTCGTCCATCCCGTCCTCGTGGTAGATGAGGGCGCCTATCGCATCTTCGGATGCATCGATCTGTATTGTAATCCCAGTTGGCCTGTTTGGCCAGTTGTTGCCTTGCAGCTTTGGGAGGTTTGTGGTCGACCAGACCAGGTCTTCTCTGATTCCCTCGGACAGCGGGACTTCGCTGTCCCAGTTGGAAGGTTAAATGGCGTTCTGCAGGTGCGAGCAGAATGTCGTAGCGGGGTGGAAAGCTCTAGCTAGTGCTACCATACCAGCTTTCCCGCTGTGGAGGAAAGTTGCCTACTGGTCACTCTTTCTTGTGAGAGGAGTGAGTGAATAAGATTTAAGATCCCTTGTGCTTTTTTCGGGGGAGTGGAGATCAGTTTTTGGTGAGAGTCTACCAAGAAGCCAAGGAACTTGACATGATGAGAGGGCAAGAAGGAGCATTTGTCCAAACTTAGGAAGAACCCGAGGTTGTGCAGAGTGCTGGAGTAGATGAAGGACAGCCAGAGGGACTGGACAAGTGACGGGCATACGGTGAGTGAGTCACCTATATAAGAGAAGATGGAAAAAGCTTGTGCGCAAAAAACTGCCATTACCTCTTGCATGATGGTGGTGAAGGTTCAGCATGCTGAAGATATGCCGAAGCATAGTGTATTGAAGTGCTAAAAGCGGCCTCACCACTCAAAGGCAGGGAACTTTTGAGTTAGCCTGTTGACCTTGACGTGGTAATATCCTTTTTTTTTTTTCTTTTTTTTTTTTACAAGAAAAGCCCTTGTGTAAGCCCTCAGCAGGATCGAGGGCTTATCTTCCGGGCTGCTCCATCTATTGGTGGGGAGCGGCACCTGCTGGAAACTGGGTCCAGCGTCCCACATATACAATTGAGAACACAAAAGTTAGCAATCGAAGTTCAGTTGGCTGTGCTTGTTCCCATGTCCCTCCGTGTCCCCGATGTCCCATGGAGCTGCTATAATTCCCAATCCCAAGTTGGGGCACCCCTTACAGACTTGGACAGCCATACTCAGCAGCCCCCCTAAACAAAGCCTGTAGTTTCAGAAAGCCATTTCGGCCTTTGGACCCTTAAACCCCTTTACCCTTCAGCCATTGGATCCTTAAACCCCTTTACCCTTTAGCCCCTTGATTCTCTGCCAACCTCCTGGATCCCTGCTTGCCCTGCTGCCTGCCCTTCGCTTCCTATTCGTCTTCCTTAGCCTAGCAGAACCGAGGGGTAGAGTATCTGTTCCTGTTCGTAGCTCCCCCTGCAACCAAAAACCCTGTATCCCGCCATGGCTGTGCCTGGCTTATTGTTGATCGTCACCGTCCTTGTCATCCACTGCGACAGGGTAGGAGAGGGGGAGCAACAGGCAAAAAACAGTGCGGCCTTATTATCAGGCTGCCCTCTTCATCCACAGACTCGGCTCACTCGGGCCTGTAGCGTCCCATCCTGAGTTATCACTCCATCAATTCCGGTCTTCCGTTGCCAATCACTCCAACAGCCCCTTTTGGCCCGTCCTGTCAAACCCAGWCGTCAGGAGCCACACAGCTGCRGATCAAGTGATCTGAAGGGTGASTGCCTGYGGCGGGGCGAGTGCGGGGATGGGAGACGCTGCACGGGGGGGAAGCGACGAGCTTGGCAGGGCTGGCGGGGGGAGGTGGGGTGACAGGGCAATCGGCACTGGGGTAGGGAGCAGCACAAAGTTAGGTTGGAGGTACGGGACCTGGAAGTCGGTAAAGGGTTTCCTCTGCCAGCCAGGTTCCGTTTTCCTCCAAGGTTTCCACGTAATATGAAGGTCGGTATCAAGTTCCGAGAACAAATTGCCAGGGTCTTGCCAAGTGAGCATGTAGGCTTATCGGATGACATCCCTGGTAGGAGGGTCTTTTTCCTCCAGAAGATCCCGCTTCATAGCCTTCCAGGCTTCGTGGGTGTTAGTCCTGATCTGTTCTTCCACAGCTTGTTGAGCCTGCATCAGGCCAAATTGGTGGTCTTCCTTTCGAACGAGCATCTAGCTCTCCAAGCCAGCATAAGAAGGTGCAGCCTTGTATATGAAAAGAGGTTAGTCGCAAACGGAGACCAGCGAGCCAGCAGGTGACGATTCTCCCTGAGCATCAAGAGGTCGATATCCCAGGGTATGTGATATCCTGTGAGGGAGTGAAAGGCCGCATCCCACCATCGCCATAGCTGGGTTACCATCGGGCAAGCCAGGAGTCAATGTTCTAGAGTCGCCCTGGCCGGTGTACGAGCGCAATATGCGCAGATCGAGGATAACTTGCCTTGCTGCTCCAATTTGGTCGTGGACACTATCCAGTCGGGGGTGGGGAGGCAGTGGTGGAGGATCTGCCACTGCAGAGACCTATGGTTTGTAGGCATGATCCTTGCATACCTGGACCAGTCAAAAGCCTGTGACAGTTTATGGTCCAGCGGCGAGTCACGCTGCCATCTGTTCGCTACCGTTTGACTGATCGGCAGGGTTTGTCGAGATGTTCGGTATCCTCCTTTGACTGTGTAGTTCCATATGTACATTGGTTTGGAGCCTGGCCACTCCCATTCAGCCGGGTCAAAGGGGAGGTTGGCCACAGGAGTGGTGGTCTCATATGCATAGTAGCCATTTTCCTGGTCCCCCACCACTCTCACCTGCATCAGTCCCCCCCATGTTCTTGTAGTGTCCAGTCTGTCATTTCTTACCAGTTTTGTGAATGTGGCCCCAGGCAAATGGGGTTTGTAGGCTTCCAGTTCGCAGGACCCGTGATTGTTGTCCTTCACCTTAAATATGACTAGGTGGGTCGGAGAGTCCGAGTACCTGGCGACCCAGTCATCCCGGCGGACTGTTGGGCCCTCCTTAAGGGTGAGATGCCTGACATTGCCAGGCAATGGGGAGGGCCTCTTTCAGCAGGCTAGCCTTTTCTTCCACATTTTTGGCATGCTTGAGTTTACGCTGTAGTTGGGCAGGGGTCGCCCATTCCCCCCCCACCGGGTCCCACAAGTCCCCAACCGTGAACACCCCTTTGACCCAAGTCAGCCAGGGGGAGTTGGTTGTCACGGGGAAGGGCTGGCCTGATTCTTGCAGGATATGCGGGTTGCCAAAGAGGGGCTGCCTCCATATGTCATGCCACCTGTTCGGAGGGTGTTTTTGTCGGGGGCCCCTCCGTCTCCAAAGTTTAATCATAGATGGCCAGAGCGGGTCCGCCATTATGTCCAGCTTTGTATCATAGGCCGGATCAAGCGGGTGTGGTGGGTGCGTCCGTTTGGGAGGCGTTGGAATAGTCCAGTGACTGTTTGTCAACCATTGGAACGGGTGGACCTTTCCCGGAGCCTCATTTTGAGGGGCCAGGTTGGTTAATTGCAGGCAGGCCAGCGGCTTCCAGGGAATGTCGTTCCCTATGAAGAAGCGGACCAGGACTTCAAAAATGAGCGCCTCGGTCTGTCTTTCCGGGTCTAAGATTCCCAATCCCCCTTTGGCTCTAGGCTGTGTCAGCACGTCCCACTTCACCCTGTTGAGGCAACCCTGAGTTTTAACGCTATTTTTTCATAGGTACGTCGTGAGGGCTTTCTTCAGTCTTGTGTGCTACCGCTTGGTCAGCGGCCAAACTGCCAGTTTATACCAGACGGCCGCCAGAATGACACTATTAATTGCTAGAGTGCGCCCCACCAGTGATGTATGCAGACCCTCCCTGTTGGCCAGGCGATCTATGGCCATGTTAACCAACATGTCCCCATGGTCCGACTGGGGACCTATGTGACGCGCAACCTCACGCCTGGTGCTGTCTTCCGTTCGAAGTGCTAAAGGTGCGGAAAGAGGGCCCAGAAAAACAACAAAATGGGGTGTGCCATGAATTTTTGGAAAATTGAGTGTGGGGAAACAGACAAAACTGAAATCCCCCATGTTGGCCCGATGAAGTACTAAGTCGGTTGCGTCACGAAATGCGTGCGTGGGCACGGCACGAAAAGAGAAAAATCCAAATCCAAATTCAATCCAAAAAGTATTGTCGAACTTTCCACCGCGCTGTGGATCTTCGTTTAGAGCGGAAGGGCTTTGGTACACTTCGCGTGTCCCGTTTCCGTATCAAGTCCCGACGTCGCTCGCTGGTCAGTTTAGAGTCCGACGTGGAGGGTCTCAGTCGCGTGGCTCTTTCCTTGTGCTCGTCTTCACTCCGTATCCGGTAGTGGAAGCTCTTTGATTCGTAGCGATCGAAACGCTGGCACTCCGTGCACAGGGTTCGAGGCCAATGGGGCGCCACTGCCGTCCATGGAATGACGATCAGCTCGTTAAACGGCAACAATACTGAGTAAGGCGGGTAGTGCGTATCGACAATAACAAAGCCCGCATCCACAAATCCAGAACAACGATTTTCGGGAGGGAAGTAATATCGTCCGCCGATCGGTGCGACAGCTTCTCGTACGTCCCACTCACAAACACGTGTCCTTTCCTCATTGTAAGGGAAGGGGAGCGTTGGCGCGGGAGATACGGGAGGCTGACGCCCAATCGGGGTACGACCGTCAATCCACATATCAATCAATCAAAAATGAGTTTGCAACAACCCCGAGACGTCATCAAAAAGCACAATCGAAAAGAGCTAACTAGTATTTTCCGCGGGATAAGCATGTTACAAAGTTCGTATAATCATGCAATAATCGGGTTGAAGTTTCGAGAGATCAACCCGCGACTCAGTTTCAGCAAACTAGATCGACAAAAATGCGAGGCGCCTGGCTTTTTTTTTTAGACTGCCCCATAGACTGTCTGCAGATGTCGTGCAATATAAGGCAGATGGTATGCGCAGTGCATTCAGAACGACATATTTAAACACTCTTGCATTCTCGAACAAAATCTCATCGAGATGTGGGTCTAATCAACGCAAAAATCCACCTACAACATTTTCATGCACACATCCACTGTGGAAGGTGCGAAAATGACAATGATGCATCAAAAACAAATCGGGGGATAGTACACACGCATCCACCGTTCACAAGACAAGAGGATTGAGCTCCCTCATATCCGGGGATTACCCAGGAAACTAATGGAGGAGTTCCGGAAGAAGTTCTTCTTCGTAGGAAACCACAAGAGTTCACTTCGGTTCTCAGGAAAGACAAACTCGCAATACATCGTCATTCAAATCAGAGAGAGAAAAGAGAGAGATGGGAGAGATAGGCGAGAGATGTCGAGACAGGAGACACCGGAATCCGACAAAGGAACACTCGGCTTCGCAGTCATGAACTCACACCAAAAAAATGATCCGCAACAATGTAGGCGCATGCGCCGTGATCTTCCAGTATGGCCTCGGGCCAATCATCCACTCAACTCCAACCTCGTACCCGCACCGACCATCCCGGCCGTCGCATGCTAACTTTCGCCACTGCGATCGTCACCTCGCTGACGCAAGCTCGACACGGCTCGCCCGGATCCCACAGTCCGTCGTGGCGATCAAGCGAGCAACCGGCCAGCGTACATTCAGCCCGACAAGACTTTTCGACTCGCACCAAACGCATCACCTAGCCACTGCTCCCCGGAAACTGGCTTGCGAGTGAAAGACATAAGAGAGATTTGTGGGCGCGCTTGCGGAATTTATAGTTGCGAAAAAGAAGACAGACAGGGAAAAAAACAGAGAGGAAATCGATGTGTAAGAGGAAAAGATTCGGCGAGGGGTGCTCAAGGGAAGCCATGTTGACCCTTCGGAACTCAATGGTCAACCAATCAGATTCGTCGCGCAACAGGAAGATCCTCTTGCTCAGCGCGTTTGACTGGTGAGCGAGGGTAATCGGAGGATCAACCGGGCTTCGTGAGCCAAGGTTGAAGAGCGAGAAGGAAAGAGGCGCGAAAAGCAGCGCGAAACGGGTCCAGGATTCAGATGATCAAGAAGGGAAAACAGGCGCTCAAAGAGTCTAGAGAGGGAAAAACAATTGCGATAGGAAAAGAAGAGGAGGGAGAAGGGAGAGAGGAGAGCACGGGGGAAGAAGGACGCGGGAAACAAGGAGGAGGAAGCTTGCATGCGCAGCGCCGACAACAAAAAGGAAAAAGGGCACCAAAACAATTACAGCTTGCCTATGTCCTACACCAATTCGAAAATTGAAATCACCATATTCGCGCGCGAAAGTCGACGCGGGAAAAGAAAGTCCTATGCCTGTCCGTATTCTCACAAAATTCCTAGAGTTTTCTCCGACGTGACCGAGAACATGCATGCACAAAAAGGACACGTCGGGTTCCGCTTATCCCGGAATTCCTCACTGTCGAGCCCGATTCCCAGTGCACTCGTTAAGGCGCGCGTGATTTCCCATGCATTTCCCGAATTAAAAAAATCAGAATTCCAAGAATCAATAGAAGCTCCGAAAAATGGGGGCCTAAACAAGGCACCTGAAATCAAGAAACGCGATGGGGGCTTTGTTGGGTCGGCATGATACAAAAAAGGGGGAATTGAGACAAGGGGTACGAAAAATAGCACGGGGTCGGGAAGTGGTTCGTCACAACCCACCGCCGTCAATCAGACCCCTAGTATCCTAATGGCGTCTTCTTTGCGGGCCCAAGCTACACTCGGCTGGGGCGGAGGTGGTTGTCCATGAGGGTGAAGCCACCAGCCCTCAGTCTTAGATCCCCAATTGACCTTCATGTCTGCTGCGAGCAAGAAGAGGTGAATGACTTGGGTGAGTGCTTGGACACTGTCTGAGTCGGCTCGTATCAGCACCGTGAGATTATCCGCAAAGAGTGATGTCACTAGTATGAGGTGGTGTGGTAAGTCTGGAATAGGCACTTTACTGATACCGGGGTGCGCTCGTATCATCGACGCAAGGGTCTCCTTGGCGCACCGATCTTTCACGTCGAAGGTGGCAAGGAAGTCGGCGAGGGAGTTGCCACCGCATGCTGCAATGACGTCAGTTAATGATTCATAATGAAATTTGAGAACTTAAGGTGATAAATAAGTTGGTGAATCTCAGGTCCATGATGCACCTGAGCTTGGAAGAGCTTTCTAAGACGAAGATTGGATTGACCACTCTTTTTTTTTGTTTTTTTTTTTTTTGTTTTTTTTTTTTTTTTTGAACAAAGCTCCATTGACACCTGCTGGAAAGCGGGACCACTCCCTCTTTCCAGCAGGTGTTTCAGAAATGGGAGGGTTGACTGTTCCAGAAATGTTTCCTTGGGACAGCGAGGTGTCGATTGTTTCATTAATGAAGTCAAGGTGCCCTTCCGAATGGTCGTAAGGAGGAAAATGAATGGGAGGGGGGTATTTGCAGGATAGCGCCTTTCTCAAGGCTCTGCCGGACATAACCGGCCTCAGCATCTGCCGAATTTCCTCGATCTTGTCTTCATCATTGTGGGCGGTACTGAGAGACTTGAGTTTGACTCCTCTTTGGATCCAGTTTAACACATTTCTTGTTGATCTTCTGGAGGAGCTCTTGAGCAGGCTTTCCCAGGCATGCACATGATCAGAAAACGAGACTGCTCTAAAGTCTTGCGGCTGTCTGAGCCAACTTCTGGGCCCGAGGAGGTAGCACGCGGCCCGAACTGCATCCTTGCGGCTTGGTGCATGGTGTAGGCCTGTGAAAAGGTCCTGGATATCCCCCACTGGTTCAGTCTCTATGGTCCTTATCGGGTCGTTCTGCATGATCTCTTCTTCCATCATAAGGTCTTGAGCCCCTCTTGTGGTTTTTGTTCCTGTCCTTTTTGTTGACGTTCTCCTTTGCTGAGCTTGGTATTGGCCTGCATCCACAGATCATCCACCAGTTAAGTTGGTAATCTTACCTGATTGGCAGGGTTGGTCTTGATATATATCTCAGTTCCACCGGAAAGAAAGGCCGAAGGGGGGTAGCTTGTTGCCCCTTGAAACAGATAAGCCTCATTGAAGGGCATGATTGATTGTACATATAATGATATATACATACATTTAAGAGAGGCAGACACCACCGCAGACGGCCGTAGGACGGAATAGGTGTCCCTAAAGGTGTGCTGATCAGTGATTACCTCATTACTGCGTAGTATTCCCTCTTGTTCCAGGCCTTCAGAATCCTTGGTAATACCTTGGTTGCAGACAACAGCTGGGCTCTCTGCAAAAACTAATTCACCGAGGTAGGAAACATATAACCACAGAGCTTGTGACGCAGGTCGTCAGTATCACGAACCAGTGCCTTAGCCTCGTCTTTGCCGGTTATACGGTGTTTATAATTTAGGTGGATCATCTTTGCTCTCACCATGATATCAATATGTCTGCTCCATGGGGGAGCTTCGTAGATTTGGTGAAGCCAATCTACTTTGTCGGCAGCGGCGAGGCACTTCAGCTGGACATTCTGAATTATCTTCAGGAACATGCTCTTGACTTTAGAGTCTAGACTCAACTGCAGTGGAGAGTCTTTCCATGGCCTTGGTTATCTCTCTGTCAGTGAGGTCTACGCGATCTTCCTCTGAGAAGGTGCGGGGAAGAAGTTGCTGGGGTTCTAGGTATCTTGCTTTCCGTCTTCTTTTAAGTGTCGGTTCCTTTCTTGTTACATCTGAATCACTGTCATCCTCCACAGTAATGCCTTTCTTTCCTTTCTTGCCTGCTTGCTTATCCGAAGGTCTCAGAAGGGGTTCTTTTTTTTTTTTTTTTTTTTTTTTTTTTTTCAAAACAAAACAGCTCCATCTATTGGTGGGGATCATCACCTGCTGGAAACCGGGTCCAGCGTGTTCTAAGCGTCGTCCCTTTCAAGTTCCAGGAATGTTTCCTCTAAATTAACTTTGTCCTCTCTGAGGACCTTCAGGACCTTGGCTGGGTAGTAGTCGTTCCTGGGCTTGACACAAAAGGCCATAATTACTGTCGATCCAAGTGAAGGGGTCCATTTCTGCACCTCTGGATTGCATGAAGGCCCTATTGAGAAGAGGTTGCTGGCATCCGTAGTCAGAAGAGCCAACATAGTGAGTTGCTGCAGGGAGATCCACACAAGTAAGACTCAAAATTTGGTTGCCAATTTACCGCACGGCGCATGCTAAGGAGGTCCGGACCTTCGTGCTAGTTTCTGATTCATGCAGCTAACGATAGAACCAAGACTCAAAATTTGGTTGCCAACTTACCGCACGGCGCATGCTAAGGAGGTCCGGACCTTCGTGCTAGTTTCTGATTCATGCAGCTAAAGATAGAACCAGCAAGTGTTTTTATCTGATGGCGGGGTATGCATTCGAGTTTTTAATAAAGATGCCGTGTTCGGGGCAGGTCGGATTGGGTTAAGAATTTGCTTGTGATTTAAATTTTAAACTTATTCCACTTTCTTCATTGAGTGATTCTGGACAGGCCGGGGTGCGGTTGCGTATAGCAGAGCAGTCTGACTCCCCTTTTTTTTTTGTTCTTTGGGTGGTGATAAGGACTGCAGTGAGCCGGTTTGGTGAGATTCATGAAATCCTATTCTCCCCCTCTTCCCCCCCTCCTCCTCCTTCGCCCCCCTTTTCTTTTCTTTTATTATTTTAAGACGTGCAGGCTGAATTTGGATGGGGAGAGGAGATTGGGAATTGTGACACGAGTGGGCGGGATTGAGCTGCCGGGGTTCTAGTATTGTCCAGGGTTTGGTAAGAGTTATCCTAAGCTTTGTCAATTACAAAAAAAAAAAAAAAAAAAAAAAAAAAAAAAAAAAAAAA
>BFEA01000241.1:1420383-1432764 GCA_003427395.1 Chara braunii
AAAAAAAAAAAAAAAAAAAAAAAAAACATCATCATGAAGAACCAAAAATAAAGAAGTATCATCGACAAAAGACTGCCCTTTTGCTTCGTGAGCACGGGGGAATCGCAATCCTACAATATGTTGATCTATACGAATCATAGCATGTAGTGCTTCAAATATAGAGGATGTACAAATAGGGAGCAAGCGGACAACCTTGCCGAACAGATTGGGTTAATACAACAACCTCAGACAGTTTTCCATTGATGAGCAAACGCGTGGCAGCCTCTGTAAAAAGAGCTCGTACACAAGCTATAAACTTTGGTCCAAAATTGAGCCACTGAAGAAGCAAAAAGAGGAAATCCCAATTGACACTATCATAAGCCTTTTCAAAATCAAGAAGCAGAACACCAACTGGGTCTTCCACTCGATTTATATATTCTATGCCTTGGCATACTGCCATAACAGTGTCCAAAATTTGGTGTCCTTGCAAGAAACCGGTCTGATCCGCGTGTATGAGAATGGGTAACACTGTTTTGAAGCCAGTTAGCGAATACTCTAGACACAGTCTTGTACATTGTAGTAGTCAGTGTAATCGGCCTTTCTTTCCTAATTTGTGATTTTGCTCCTTTTTTGTGAATAAGAGTGAGTATTCCTTGAACATGTGTATGAGGCATACGCTGTGCCTCAGACAAAGCTGACAACAACTTAGTGATTTCCGAAATTATCGACGAAGAACACGATCGCAACAATTCTGCGGGTATTCCATCAATCCCCAGTACTTTCCTTAATAGCAATTGTTGAATTGCTCTGCGTATTTCAGAAAAAGTCAAATTTGTGTCTATTTCTGCTTTTTGTTAGTCTGTAAGGCCCGGCGGAAGCGCCGGCCAGATGTAAGTTTGACAGTGCTGTTCAATATTGCTGGCATCTATTCTAGAGGTAAAAAGGTCACGATAGAAATCAGTTGCATAGGAAAGAATGTGATCTGTGGTATGCGCATTTGGTTGAGTGGTGTCAAAAGGATGCTCCAGTTCAAGTATGAGCGAATCAGCTTGAGAAGAGCGTACTCTTCCAAAATGAAACTTTGTCATCTTATCACCTTCCTTTAGCCACTTTCTTTCAGCGCGCAGAAGTGAATGCTCATGCTCAGCAAATAAACTCTGCAAGTACTGGGAGGCATCAGACTTATATAAATCCAGAAGTACCGCGTCAGAGAAGACAGAATGTGTCATCATTTTGAGAGTATCTTGGAAAGATGAGGAAACTTGTTTAGATCGGGCCAGAAGTCGAAGTTGAGCTACCCTGGTCTTTCCTTGTTTGGCCAAGGAATCCAAAACCGCTTCAATGCGATGCGACGGTGAGAAATGTGATGGCATTGTGAAAATATCATGTTTCCACGTGTCTTGCACCTGTTTAACAAACTTTTTATCTCTACCCAACCATGTCGGGAACCTACTAAGGTCTCTGTGCCTGGTAACACGCAAAGCACGGTTGAGGGAAACCAGCAGGGGTAGGTGATCTGACCCAGGGGACGGCAGCACCTCCACCTGTTGGAGCAATGGTAAGAGCGCAGTTGATAAAAAACAGACATCTAAACGGCTACGTGGCAGCCTGCGAGATGTCGTCAAAGAAGTCCCTATCCATGTGAAGGAAGGGTCATGTGGGTAGAGGTGCCTATGTGCATCTGTCCAATCTCGTTGGGCTGCCATTGCAGCCAACTGAAGAGCTATGGAAGAAGGTGGTTGCATTGTCGTTGAGCCAATGTGAGGCTGTAATACTGTGTTCCAATCCCCGATGAAAATTAGTCTGTCCACCTGGGGAACTGTGGCAGGCATAAAATGGAAAAAATTAGACTGACATTTTCTTTTCGCTGGAGCGTATACATTGTACACTCCCCATAGCAAACCATCCATTTCGAAAACTACCCAGATCCATTTATCCTCACAGTCTCAAAAATAGTTTTTAAAGACTATTGGTAGATTGTGTGAAAAGAGGATTGTCACCCCTCCTTTTGTCCCAACAGCTGGCGCCAGAACTGGGGACCTCGCCACCAAGACAACTGGGCATTGATTGATTGTCTGTCAAGCTTTGTTTCTTGCAAGCAAACAATTCCAGCGCCATTATTCCTAGCCAGTCTTTTAATTAAAGATCGTTTATGTGCCACTTTTCGTGTGCCCAAACCGCGTGCATTCCAAGATAATACATTAACTCTATCCATTCTCCAACAATAAGTTAGCAAGGAGGGGAGAGAGCATAGGGTGCATGAAGGAAAAGAAATCAGAAAAATTAATCAGAAAAATAATCAACTAAGAAAAAGTGGGAGAGGATAAATCCCCTGCAGAGTGAGTGAAGACTATTCAGCCCACTTCTGCATCATCAAACCTGCAAACCCCGATTCAAATAATTTGTACTGAGGTTAACTTCATGAAGAAGTTTCGCTGTCCACATACCTCCCAGCTGTGTAGTCAATGTCATCTGGCTGTCGGGGTTAGCAAACAATCGCCACGGAATCCATCGTGCACAAGGCATGTTTGCTACTTCATAAGCGCTGTCTGTTTGACGAGCATCAGGAAAGAGGAAGATGAGAGAGATCTCCTGGCCAGAAAGATGAATCTTTGGAATTTTTACCCACTGAACTTCTGGCCACTTTCGTACCCTATATGCTTGACCAAGCCATTTCTGAATTTCTGCAATGGTGTCTGCTATGTCTGGCTCGGTGTGACAGGCAATGTGGGGAACATACAGAACAGTATTGTCCTTCATAGTTGTAAGCAACCTGAGCTCTTCCTCATTTCATGCCAAAAAGATCGGGAAAATGATGAAGGGAGGAAGTGCTTTGTCCTGTTTTTCGTCCAATCGATGCCCTGCCTGCATCCCTTGTTGCTGTAAAACAGGTGAAGCACCTCCATGTGAGTGAAGTTGAAGGTCTCCCCACGCACCAGTGATCGGCTGTGTCGTTCCTCCATCCTCCCCTGAGGGTTGCTGGGTACGAACACCAATTACCGCATATTCTGAGGGTTGCTGGGAACCGCCACCAGTTCTTACTGCTCCTGAAGATTGCTGAGTTGCTCCACCGATTACAGCTGATTCACCAATTTCTATTGAAAACGTGAACCGAGCGGCAAGAAAATTCTCTCTCCACATGAGATGTGGCCACGTGTACTTCAGCACTTTAGTAACAACAGCGGATGATGAACAGTACTGCCCAAATTTTCATCTCCACATCAAATGTGGCAACGTGTACTTCAGCGACCGCGGCTGATGATCAACAACAAAAGCAATCCTGATGCATAGCCGTCCAACGACAAGATACCACTTCCCAACCAGTGCCCAACGAGAGCCGTGATCCGGCCAGCAGACTTTTTCTCTGATCAGCTGGATGCCAATCAGGACAGCGCCTCAGGAACATCAATAGAAGCAGCGACCTATACGTCAACACAACATTAGAGACAGCGGACCTCAACGAACAATGCCCCTCCGACAGAGCAATACTGACATGTCCATGTATCACACCCCAAAACTTCGTCCAACACCATCTCCGCTCCAAGTGGATAAGAGAGACAGCGGACCTCATCAACCAACTACTCTAATCGAACGAACAATGCCCCTCCGACAGAGCAATTCTGACATGTCCATGTATCACACCCCAAAACTTCGACCAACTCCATCTCCGCTCCAAGTGGATAAGACTCATAAGAGAGCCCGTCACCCAGAAGCTAACCTGGTGCATGGTCTTCTACCAGCTAAGCCAACTACCCCACCGACACCGACGATCCTACGGAAAGATATCCTATCTCTAATGATTATATGGCAGACAGGAAAAGCCGCGAAAACCTCAGCATGTGATGTCGAAAATCAATAAATGCCACATCAGCATACTACCAATGACAGCGGCATTCATCATCACACCACCCTTCCAGAGAACGACGAGTAGACCATGTCGAAGCAAGTTTCCTATCAGCATCCGAAAAACTGTCTCCCCTCCCAATAATCAATAATAAATCAATAATTTAAAGCAGATAGGTCAAAATAGGATCGTTTATGTTCCACGCCTGAAGACCAGACGTGTCAGTGTCGACACGCCGATCCTGTTTACATATAGCGTATAAAGAGCACGCCGCCCCCACTCCCAACGCTATCGAAGGGTGGCGTTAGACAAACTCCACAGCCAGCTCGTCTGCCTATGGCCGTCGCGGGTGGAAGGACGACCTGGGCGTGGTGACCTCAGGTTCCACGTCCTACCCGGCAGCTTCGGACCACAGCGCTAGGCCACCGCGCGACGCGGCTGGGTAGGTGTAGATGAGTGGGATTCATCTTGCGATTGCATCCAGACTCGCGATGCTGCCCAATATCGAGGATTTTTCGAATTTTTTCCCCTTCTCTTTTTTTTTTTTTTTTTTTTTTTTTTTTTTTTGAGGAGTGTGTCTAGAATTGTGCCGTAGCGTTCATTATGGCAAGGCTGCCCACTTGCGCCTCTCATTTTTGTGCTTCAGATGGAAGTACTGCTGAACAGGATTCGACGCCACCCGGACATCAGGGGTCTGCATCTCCACACCGGTGAAGAGTGTAAAGTCAAGGCACTGGCGGACGACCTGTTCGCAGTCTGCAAAAACTCGGTCACTTCTCTCAGCGCACTCAAATCTGTGATGTGTGAGTACTCTTTCTTTCAGAAGCCACAGTGAACTGGAGTAAATCAGCCTACCTGTTGCCATCCCAATTTGTTCTAAAGGTCGGTTGGGGAATGAAGAGGATTGCTGAAGGTGAAGAAGAGAGATTCTTGGGGGTCCTTATCAATTTGCAGATCAATTCATCTGGACAAGGAGTCCTCTTGCAACAGCGGATCGCAGCTAGACTCCGGGTCTGGGGGTCCGCTTGGCACCTATCTATCATGGGCCGCGCGCTGGTGATCAACACAGCCCTGTTCTCCATCCTGTGATTTGTAACAACGGTCAAGGAACTGGCGGAGGGTATTGTGAAAGCCATAAGGAGGCTGATCTCCCGCTTCCTCTGGAAGCCAACAGCGCAGAACGGAGAGGGGTTCATCTCCAAGGTTGCGTTGGAGACCCTGTCCTTCCCACGGGAGAAAGGTGGACTGGGACTAATAAACCCGACCCGGAAAAAACAGGCCCAACTCAGATGCTGGATCGTGAAGGTGGCCATGGCGCACTCCCGAGAGCACTAGCTCACACTAGCAGAACGCATATTAGGCGGGGAATGGGGTCTGAGTCGCCCCCAAGACGTGTGGGCTTGTTTCTTCATGACATCATTCAGAAAGAAACGCCTGAAGTCAGCATTTTGGGAGCCAGTCCGAAAGGCATGGAACAAGTCGCCCGCAGATATGCCGCACACCCCCACCACGAAGGAGGAGGTCCTCTGTCAGCTGCTTTTTGAGAACCCTGCAATCCTGGATCAGACTGGCGTTCCGCTGGCTGCGGACGGTTCAGCAGGCTCTTTTGGCCAAGCCTGGGTGAAGAGAGGGGTGGTGAGAATGGAGGATATTTGGTGCCCCGTGTTGGGAAGTTGGAAACCGCTAGGGGAGGTGAAGCTCACATTGAGAGGACTGCAACGCGTGGAACAACACCGGCAACAGATCATAGCAGCCATACCACAGAGGTGGCTGGAACTGCTGGGCCCAGAAGGGGTGGACCCGCCTGACACCTGGTACAAATCAGGAACAGAGGAAGATGACATAACATGGGAAGTACTGGAGATCCTCCGCAGTGGGTTCAGAAGGGTGGAAAGGTGGAGGTGTGTAGACTACTCGAATCACGATTCATGAGTCAGACTTTCACTGTGTATCTTTGATGGGAACACGGCTCCAATCTATTCGTGGGGAGCAGCACGTGCTGGGAACCTGCGTTAGAACGAATCACGATTCATGAGTCAGACTTTTTTTTTGCATCACCTTCAGAAGGTGATGCAAACAAAGTTTAAGTTGTTCGCCAAAGTTAATACAAACTCGTTACAATGTAATCAATATATGGCACACCGCACAACGATTGGCAAGCCACGGTCAGCAAAACACGACGAGTGCGGAAAAAAAAAAGAAGAAAAAAAGTTGTTGTTCAACGACCAAGGAGGCGGAGGCAACTCCAAGTGGCGAGCGATCAAATAGCAAGAGTCTCCGACAGCCGAAAGCTGTCCAGCGGCAGTACAGGAATTCAGAGGTCGCGAAGATTGCGAACAGCAGAAGAGCGTGTCACATGCCAGGCATTGTCGGCAAACAAACGAGTCACTGAAGTCAGTACTGCACACCGACGTGACACTGTGAGAGAACCAACAAGCGTAAGGGCCTCGCCACACCACTCTCGAAATGTGAAAAAGACAAAACTGTGGCGGGCGCATCTGGTCATGTTCTAGCCGGAAGTTCATTTTCATTTTTCACATTTCGAGAGTGGTGTGGCGATGCCTTAAGCGAGGTCAGAAGAATAAAGCAAAGCAAAGCAAACTGTCCGTACGGTGCACAGCACAAAATGCAGAGCCTGACGACCCACGGTCAGCAAAACACGATGAATGCGGGAAAAAAAAAAAAAAAATTGATGTACAAGCAACAACAAGGAGGCAACTCCAAGCGGTCGTATTCCAAAATGGTGCCTTTGGCCGCAGTGGTGCTGGAGCGCAACTGCTTCAGAATCGTCGTCGTGCCAAGCATGATGAATGGAAGTGACTGTATGCTTCACCCTGGCAGAAGAAAAAAAAAAAATCCACCGATCAGTACTCACATACGGCATAATGTCGGAGGAGCTGCCATCGAAAAAGGAGAAATCAGATTGACCGCAGCTTTCCAGCAGTCCCTGAAGCAGCATGGGACAGACTACAGCCTTCAACAGAACGCCCAGCCAGTCATGACAGCTGTATTTGGGCCAACTTTCAGTCTATATTCAGCTATGATGACCTGGCGTTGTATTTGGGTGAAGTCATGACAGCTGCATTTGGGCCAACTTTCAGTCTACATTCAGCTATAATGACCTAACGTTCTATTTGGGTGAAGGCGGTGGTGGCTATGCAAGTCCCCGAACTGGTGCCAAAAACCGTACCATTCCATACTGTCCACACATTACAGTATCCCAAAGAGGCGTGGGCCCACACACCCAGATCAGAAAAAACTTTAAAAAAGTATTAAAAAACAAAACAAAACAAAAAAAAACATGGTCCTTTGGGACATCTGTTAAAATTGGAACGATACAGAGAGAGAAGATTAGCATGGCCCCTGCGCAAGGATGACACACATAAATCGAGAAATGGTCCCAAAAAAAAAAAAAAAAAAAAAAAGAACAAACAAACAAACAAACAAACTTGGTGCGGCCGTCCAAGAAGGGAGCGGGGGGAAACAAAAGGAAAAACAGGGCCATACAACCTAACCCCCAAAGTGTACACAGTACTACACACCCATGCCCCATCAAATACGTGCAATTTTGCGAGGATCCCACGTCTGCCTGTCCTCATGTCTGCCATTGTCTGGTCTTTGTTGTCTAACACGACTGGCACAACACAGCCCCCGCCTTCCCCAGATGTGCGACAACTTCCCAATGCGTCCGGGATCGATGTCCCAACCACCAATCTCCTACATTTTAGTCACGACCCAAGAGCTGTTTCAAAAGCTTTTCATCTTCGACGATTCCAAGTGTGTTTCCAAAGCTTTTCTACCTTCCGCTGCATCTCTTAGACTAGCAAAGTGGTGATGATGATGCTCAGAGCATAGTAGATGTCAATCTCAGTCTTCTCGTTGAAGACCCCCCTGATCGATCTCAAGTATTCGGGAGGGGGCGTCTCGTCCCAGGATCAGGCGTAGTTCTAGCTTTTGTGCTCCCCCTTCACTGCGGTCTTTGCCAACGGCATGTGAGGCAAGCACTGTGTAGTCCACCTCAGTGCGGAGCCTTGCCACAAAGTTGTCCGAAAAGATCTTCTCCGGCTTCCAAGCGCGGCGGGCGATTGTCCCACCTGCCTCCAATGTATTGGACAGCAGGAAGGGGACAGTAACGCCGAGCAATCTCTGTGGCCATAATCTGTGTAGGCGAACATACTGTGAAAGGCGTCCCTTTGTCGGCACCTCGCCAAGGAAGATCCAATGCATTGCTTAGTAGTGCGCTTCCATTCGCGATCTTCTCGTACACCAACCAGCAACAATCTTCATCGCTGCCGACTCCCAAGAGGGTTACACAATGGGAGCTAGTAGTGCAGTGAGAGGCCTCCATCGGTCAAAACCACGCCTATCAGTCAACCACGCCCATCTTCAACCTTGCAGGGTCACGACTCCGCCCGGTGCCGCCGAGCAATCTCTGCAGCCATAATCTGCAGGCGGACATTCTGTGGAAGGTGCCCCTCCGTGGGCACCTCGTCACGGACGATCGATTTGCTTAGTGCGCTTCCATTCGTCACGTTCTCGTGCTCCAAGCAGCAGCAATCTTCGTCATTGCCGACTCCCAAGAGGGTTAAGAAATGGCGATGCTGAAGTGAGACCTCAATTGGTCCAAACCCCGCCTATCGGTCAAAACCGCGCCTACCGGCGGTCAACCATGCCTATCATCAGCCAACCAGGTGTGTCTTCAACCTTGTACGATCATATGACTCGGCACGGTGCTACTTAGTATCTTTATCATCACCGTCTTTGCACAGCGGAGCTCTCCCCCGTAACTCCATGCATAATCATGAGGAGAATTTACCACGGTGGAAGATTTACCATCATGATTGCTTCACCTGATTTGACACCTGTCATCGGACTGATTGGGTTGCGCCGCCTAGCAGTTTGCTGACGGAAAAATATTCAATTTCCTGAAATGGTTGGTTCATCATCATCCATCACTTCAACATCATGGTTGTCAATGTGTTGTTGCTTTGTAGAGCTTACGAGCGAATCGGATAACAATGTGACCTCCTCCTCCTCCTCCTCCTCCTCCTCCTCCTCCTGCTTTCATAATCTTCACTCCATTCCCGTTCCTCCGTTCATCATCGGTGTTTTTCGCTGTTTCCAGCGCCTCAGAATTATGTCACATACGAACACAAGTGTTCTTAGCCTCAGAATTATCTCAGTGAATACCCACAATATGCATTTCTCAGATGTATCTGACAGAAAGTATTTGACTGTATTTCTGCTTTTTTTTGCTCAAAGTCTGTCGATGTTTGTTTCAGACCCTCTCCACTTTTGTCATCAGAATTTCTGATTTTTCACTCTGAAGAGCCCCCCTCCAACCTCTCCCCCCTCTTCAGACTCTCTTCCAGCTGCCAAATCCAGCTGCCAAATCCAAATTTAAATCCAGCTGCCAAATCCAAATCCAAATCCAAATCCCAATCCCAATCCCAATCCAGGTGCAAAACTCCAGCTGCCAAATGCAGCTGCAGAATTCCAGGACCCTGGACCTACCTTTTCCTGCTTTGCTTTCCCCCTTGTGTCTTTTTAACAGAAGAACCTACCCGTTCCATCTCGAATGATTGCTGGATTTTTGTATGGGCAAATTGCAGACATACCTGTTTCTAAATGAATCGTAACAGAAATACCGGTCCGTGCAGGTAGTGGGACAACATGAATCAGAGCAGCCCAGCCTTTTTCAACATGAATCTGTCAGCAGATTTACCGGTCTGTACCTTCTTTTGCACAGAGGCCCCGTCCCCCTGGCCTGAGGCAAGCGCACTGGAAGGCCGCAAAAAGAAGCGCACTAGAAGGCCCCCGTGTCCTCTGTTGCAAAAAGAGGAGGTACCACACAGTTTTATTTGTCCCTGAAATGTCACAGACCGGCAAGTCTGCTCAGACGCATGTTAAAAACGGCTGGGCTTCTCCAAAACGCGTTTCTTTGTCTCAATACCTGCGCAGACCGGCATTTTTGTTACGATTCATTTCGAAACCAATACATAGTATATAGTATATACTATATACTATATAATACTAAATCTGCAACTTGCCTGCCCGATTTTTTATTCATTCGCTCGATCCTTCCGCTCGAGTTCCAATGCGTTCCTCCAGCACCTGACGCGCTTTCTCCTCCTCCTCTTTCAGCCTTCCTTCCAACTCCTTGATTGTCCGCTTTAACCGGTCAACCTGCTCGATCAATGCTTCCTTCTCCGCCTCCAATTGGAGGACCCTCTTTTCCGTAGCCGCCGCCTTGTCAAGCTCCGATTCCTTTCCGGATATATCTGACGTCGACAAACGACTTGCGGTAATTATCCCCTTATTTGACCCATGACGGAATTCCATTTCCTCTTCTACATCCATCTTGGATTTCCGACGACCTTGTGGAAACGATGCTCCGGCGGTTTCTCCAACGTCCGTCGGACGGATAAGCTCTCTCTCTCGCTGTCCGTGTGCGTTTACCTTTGAAGTTCCTGCTCCTTCAGACATCACTCGGCATTCATCATCAGTGGCCACCTCCTTTCCTGATCTATGTTTCGGTCTCTGTGAGGACCTTAGGCATCCTCTTTGCTGAGCTGCACAGGTAGGCGCTACGTCTTCTGTGTTCTCCTTACGGCGATTCGCGACCCGCTTTAAAACGTTTTTTATGTGTTCCGCCACTCTCCCCTTCTCGGTGGTGATCTCTATCACCATGCAGGTTTGTTTGCCTGCAGCAACGAGTTTGTGTCCTTTTCTGGAAGCTTCCATGCTCCAGAGAGTTTCGTATCCGGTACGATACATACGGATCGGCTCGTACGTGACCGCATTCCAAACTCGGATGTACCCGTCACCCTGTGCGCTGAAGATATACGGTAAATGTGGATGGAAAAGGGCAGAGTACACAGGAATATTAACGTGGACGGCGATGTGACCAAGGTACATGGGACGACTATTGACGGTCATGTTCGCAACACATGACCCTGTCAAGTAATCCCAGACTGCCAAGTACCCGTTCTCGCCACCTGCGATCAGATGGGACTTGTGCACATCCGCACAGAATCGGATATTCCAGATGTTCTTGTGGCCTTTGATCGTCCGTGAGGGCCCCATGTTTCCTATTTTCCATATCTTGATCTCCCCTCGGTGGGCCAGACTGGCAAATATGTTCGACCTCTCAGGATGAAATGCGGCGGTTATCACACTTGTGGAATGTGACTCCAACTCAGTTTTGTGCCAATCATTCTCCCAATTCCAGAGCACGGCGTTGTGGGCACTGTCTCTATCCACTCCAATCGGATCGGCCGAGCAACATGCAAGGAGGTAAGGGAGGAAGGGATGGACAATTATGTCGTTGACCAACCTGCCCTCTCCTCGCAATAACACTCCGGTCTTCCGCAATTCTGACGGCAGGACCTCATACTCAATCACTCCCCATGAACCGCAGCCTAATACCGCAATCCAATCTTTCTTCGAAACAAACTTCGCGGAATGCAAGAAGCTGAACTCGTCAACCTCCCAATCGGTGACCAGCTTACCATCTTCGTAGTTCCACACTTGAACCGACAACCACCCATCTACAAACACAAACCAAGGTTTACGGCGGTGCACGTCGATCGGAGGAGGTTGCAAGTAGTGTACCGCGGGCTGTGCACCGATCCCATCGATCTCCTCGGAAGCTGTGGTATGGAACATGGGAATCATTTTCAGTGTGCCATCATCGCGATAATCCATGATCACGATGTTGGATTTCTACTGTGATATCCTTTCTGCTCTCTCTTACTGTCCGCTTAATCCCTCTTGTTTTGAGCTAGGCTGCATTCCTCCAGCAGATCCTGTTCTACTGCTCGAGCAGCACAGGCCTCTCAAGACAATGTGCCACACAGTCTCTCACCGGAAACCTCTCCCAGAGGAATATCTGTCTGTCCTGGGTGCACAGTAGCAGCAGCAGCAGCAGCAGCAGCAGCAGCAGCAGCAGCAGCAGCAGCAACAGCAGCAGCAGCAGCAGCAACAGCAGAATTTGCATTTGTGCATTTTGTGCATTTGACCATCCAAACAAACAAACTGCCAGTTAGGGATGGAATCCTTTTGTTCCCCTTAAGTTTTTCTTTCTGAATCCTTTCCTTCCTCCTCCTCCTTTTTTTTTTTCTTTTTTTCTTACTTTTTTTTTTTTAATATTAAACTGATCAGAACAGATACTACACTTGATCTTAGCCAAAAGGCCGAGAAAGGTGTTCTTCCTCCTCCTTGTTTATTGATTGAACTTTCTTTTTTTTTTTTTTTTTTTTTTTTTTTTTTTGCCTGTTTTATTACAACAAAGACCCTAGCCTGCCTATTCTGAGGCAACTGCTTGGTAGTCACCCACAAGTCTCCGAACAAGCGGAAAGGAAAACGAGTGAGTTAAAAGCATGATACCAAGCAGCGTCTTTGTCCTGAGGCTTGTGTTGTGGGTGCCCACAAGTCTCAGAACAAAAACTCTGCTTGGTACGCACCTCTGACCAACAGGCAATCAGACGATTTATCGAAATTATGCAGGACACACAAGCAGAGAGGGAAAAAAAAAAAAAAAAAAAAAAAAAAAAAAA
>BFEA01000241.1:1438399-1450670 GCA_003427395.1 Chara braunii
TTTCTTTAGATAGATTTCTTTTAGATTTTGTTTCTTCTTAGATTTTTTTTTTTTTCCCCCCTTCTTGCTCGTGGATTTCTTGAAGTACCCATTCGTTTTGGCGAACAGACTGACTGGCCATCGACAAGGTGAGCAAGAGCCGATGAATCTACTGCTAGAATCGGTATTATACACCCAGAGAGAGAGAGAGAGAGAGAGAGAGAGAGAGAGAGAGAGAGAGAGAGAGAGAGAGAAAGGAGAGAGAGACAGAGAGAGAGAAACAAACTTGATGCTTGGGCTCACGTTACTTCCAGTGATAGGATGAGCAAAATCGAAGGAATCAACCGTTAGAACATGGAAGTATACACTTCCACTCAGTCCCTCCCTACGAGTTGACTCCACGCCCGTTGGTCGAACGGGCAGAGGCTGTTGACAACGCGCCTGAATCTAGCGCCCGAACTGCGCCAGATACAGGCGTGTGATGGAGGAAGGGGGAAGTCAAGCGCCATAGGCGTGATTAAATGAGATAGGGACTTTAGTCCCCTGAGGGTGTGGAGTGGTGCCCATTTTCATGGGCTGCCACGATGGTTGAGGTAAGTTTTTTCCTTTTTTCTTTCTTTTCTTCTTTCCCGTTTTTTTAAAGATTTTGTTTTTTTCTTCTTCTGGATTTTTGGATGTCGGCTCTTCTTGATTTAGAAAGCACCATGTGCCTCGTTCGCTTGGCAATAAGTTGCGAAAGGGCATCTGGATTTGGTGCTCTCTCTGTACCGGATACAGGCGCACACAGGGGAATGAGCCCCTTTTGAGATTGATTCTAGTTTGTCTCTGTGAAATGATTGATCTTGGAGGGGCGGCCCTTCATTTTGAACGACGAGGGGGTAGGCAGAAGAAAAATGAAAGGGGGAGAAGAGGAAGTGTAAGGGAAAACGACCGCGAATTTCGTCGCGGCCACGGAACAGGTGCAGCCCCAGAAGCTTCTCGGAGGTGATGGGACTGCGCCTGTTCGTTTTGAGCAGGCTGCAGTAAGTGGCTGAGTACAGCCATTTCCAAGAGCACCTGGCCTGGGAAAGCGGCCAGGTACTCCTGGGGTTTGATGACCTTGGCCCCCCTAGGGGAAAACCAAGGCTCCTTGCTCCTGGCCGTTGATTTAGATCAAGGGTCAGAAACACTGACAAATTTTGCTTGGCAGTGGGCAAAGTAGCTGCCCACATGCCTTCAACTGGCTATAAAAGCCAGCACTCCACCCAACAGCCTCACACTTGTGGAAGTGTTGTTGGGCCATTGACCTCAGTGAATGATGGCTGGCTGCTACTGTGGGGCAGTGCTGCCAGTGGAGGTGCTGCTGGAGTTCTGTAGAAAGTTGGAGGAGGAGAAGGGAGGCAGCCATAGCCAAGGGTTGGAGGCTCCCTGCCCCACCCCTGTGCTGGTAGTCGGGCCGACGGTCTGCGTCAGAGTCGGACGGTGCGGCAAGCGGCACCTCATTTTGTGGGGTTATGCTGCAGGGATTTCGGTACGACGGCCACATGGTGGGCGAGATGCTGTCGGGCTGCCGCTGCAGCGTCAAGACCTTCCTAAGGGAAGGTGCTGCCGGATTTGTCGTGCGTTGCCGATGTCCTTTTTAACGTGAGTGTAGGGAGGTGCGGCTTGACTGGTGGCGCGGTGGTATCAAGGCCTTCCTAAGGGGAAATGCTGTTCATTTGGAGGCACGGCAACGGCGGCAGTTTTAGTGGGGCAGTTATACTGTCGAAATTACGGCGCAGCCAGGTCCTTAAAGCGTTATTTTTGGTAAGGGAGGTGTTGCTGAACTGATGACGTAACGACATCAAGGTCTCCCTAAGGGGAGGTGTTGTCCGTTTGGAAGCACGGCAACGGCGATATTTTTTTGTGAGGTCACGCTGCCAATTTTTTGGCACAGCTGCAGCACAGGTATGGGACTGCTGTGGTTTTTGGTACGGCGGGGTGGTACCGGTTTTAACGGCGCAGCAAGCGGCGGTTCCATTTTTCTTTTGTGGTGTGTAGCGGTTATGGTGGATTTTGGTACGGCGGGGTGGTACCGGTTTTGACGGCGCGGTGGTACCGCGGTTATGGTGTTGTGGTTTTTGGTACGGCGGGGTGGTACCGGTTTTGGCGGCGCAGCAAGCGGCAGTTCCGTTTTTTTTTTGTAGTGCGTAGCGGTTATGGTGGATTTCAGTGCGGCCTAGGGGTTGGGCTAGCACTGGTGCACGTTTGGGATCGTGCGGAAGTGGTGCGTGGACCGACGACATGAAGAGAGCGCGGAGTGAGTGATCGCGGCAGTGGCTAATGGAGTTGCGGCACTTGCAGTTTGCGCTGGAAGAACACTTTATTGGGGCTCACAACATGCGGTTTGGACCAGGCCCACCTTTAATTTATTTTATTTTTGCGGCGCGCAGTGCAAACGGTTTTGAGTTATGAACCACCTAGTATTGAGGCGATGGTATGGGACTTCATTGGGACCATCTGGGACCATTTTGGGACTAGGTGGGACTGGGTTTTTGTGAACGGGACCGGCGTAGTGGTGTGGCTATTGTGAGCGGACGTGGTGAGAGGCAGCATGGACTTTTGGCTGATTGGGAAGTATCCTTAGTGGTCAAGGTGCAATTGAGACTGTGTCAGGACGTTGGGCTATTGAGACCACGTGGAAACTCATTTGTGAGGACACCCTCCTGGAGGGCTACCTCGCTTGAGTTGCGTTGTGGCCCAACCTCTGCTCACTTGAGCACTTGGAGAAAGAGATGGTCGTCGTTCAGTGGAACAGGCGTAAGTTGTGGAGTTGCGAGCTGCATATTTTCAGCTATAACGACAATCGTCTTTTTCAAATTTGATTGGCATATTACTCGGCTTTCTTGAGCGAGCCGATTCAAACTTCACTCAAGGCCAGTAGAATGATTCATATTTCTCTTCATACTTGCGTGAACCCACACTTTGCTTGACCCTGTTGTTTTGAATGTTCGAAAGAAAAGGTAGAGGAAAGTTGTGCGAATCATGCATGTGAATGGAAAGGTCTGACTTGAGTATGGGATTTTATTCTTTTCTTTTGAACTTGTTTTTCTTTGCGTGTTGTAAAGGTGGGTAGAAGGAAGATTGCAAAGGAAATTGAATATGCCTATTTGAGAAAATGAAAAGCGATTGTCTTCTTTCTAACTTTCACGTGCCTACTTGTCAAAAAGTTGTTGTTTTGAAAAAGATTATTCAACGTGTGTCGTCGAATAAATTCGACTAAAATAAAATAGTTAAGGTCAAATAGACTTAATATTTTCTCGAAGATTGACCCATTCTATCCCAAACGACCTTATCTGCCTATACCTGCCCAGATGATTCTCACTCTTTATCTCCTTTGATTTCTTTTTCGTCCAAGCTACCTTGAACTCAAGAGAAGTAAGAATAACTGAAAGCTACTTGCAGTGGACACATTCTTTTTCTTTGGGAAACATCTGGGGCGGGGGTTCGTTGCAACTAGGTTAGACAGTCTAGTCACATGCCCAGGGAAGAGAAAAGTTATGACCCTGTGTTTATGCATAACCAATGGTTGAGCTAGACATGTTTCCATAAGCTTGGATGGTTTAGCTTTACGCCCTATGTAAGCTGGGTATAATGGACAAATCATTGAAGGATTATAAACTATTGTTTGACAAGGTTCGACCTTGGGGCTGCTGAGAGTACTTATCATGTGGTTTGGCCTTATATGTGGTTGAGTGAGATCTGTACTTAGTTTGGGTTTCAGTTTGACATGTAAATGCTTTAGTTGCTCGTCACGTGCTAGAGCTATAGGAGTGAGTTCAATTTCTGCATTTTCTTAGCTAACTTTTTTTTACTTAGGTCGATTCTCGCATTTTCTGGGATCATTTATTATACTTGGCTTTGTACTAATCTTGATAAGCTACTTTCTCTACGGGAAGCACTGCCGAAATTTCTACAAAACCAAGGAGTTAGTATCAAAGTTATATATAACTTTTTGCACCTTAGTCTTTTAAAGCAGCATATGAATCAACCGTTCAACTTAGAAACAAGGTTCCAACTGCCCCTTTCTGCCACAAGTTTATTCTTAATTGATACTCTGTCCAGTTTATGATAAGCTATAGTCAGACCATCCAAACTTATGGAAACATGTCTGACTAGCCTGTTCATAAGTAGAATAGTATAAGAATATAGTCAAAATTTACCCTTTCTGGTCTCAACATGTGCGTGTCTCCAGACCAGACCATCCAAACTTACGGAAGCATGTCTGGTCCTTCGCCCGATCTTCCCTCAGAATAAACAAGAAGAAGTTAGAGTCATCGAAACTTATGGAATAAGTGTTCAACTCCTTCTTTCAAAAACCAATAAGCGTCGTCCGTTCCTTAGGGCGCTGATCTCCTAAGTACGAAGCAAACGTCGGTCGACTAGGACAGTCTCAACCAAGCGTGAAACCCTTAACTCGATCCAAGTCCCTTAGACACACAATCAAACAAAATTTCTAACAACTTTACATAATTACATCAAAAAGAGTTGACTGCAGCCGATAAGAATGTTCATCCAATCCAACGTAGTAACTAGGAGAATCCAAGTCATCATTTGAGACATTGAACAACATAAGATCAAAAACAATCCAACCGCTTCAGGTCGAATATCACAAAACAATCATACAACCGTCAACGAGAAGTTGGCTATCGACAATAATATAGATGTAGCCAACAAGATAGTCGGCTGCCTTAATCTTGAATTGACGAGACACGTTCCCAAAGTCATTCATTCCAGCCTACCATCGACCTAAGATTCGACGCACATACCTGTCTTCATCTGTTTCCAATCTTTTTGGATGACAAGCTGCTTTGCGAATGATTCTTGATCAGGAAGTGTTGCGTTCCTCTTCCTCTAGGAAGTGGTTTGGGGTCTTCCTCCTCCTCGTCCTAGCACAAGACTCGGATCTCAGAAGTTGGGCCGTCTCCACCGAATCGGCATGTACCCCCCTGCAGAACGGTCCACTCTGGGTCGATAACAAGGTCGACTGACTTTCAAAATTTTAAATTTTTTATCTTAGTTTTATATATAGCTTAGTAAGAATATGAAAAACCTTATTTTATAGCGGAAATGTTGCCCAAATGTTTACTTATTTAGGGAGTTATATAAAATTTAGCCTTGGAAAGTCAATATTATTTCAAATTTAGTATTTAGCTTTGTATAAATTTTGAAAAGTTACTTCTCATACGAGAAGCGCTGCCGAAATTTTTACAAATCGAAAAGAGTTAGTTAAATTTTGTTCTGATAGAACTCAAGTCTTATGTTTGAGTTCATATCTGAGTCAGTATAAATATGGAAAATCTACGTCTCTAAAGGAAATGTTGCCCAACTTCTTACTATTTCAGGAAGTTAGACAAAATTTGACTTTCCAGAGTTAGATATTATTTCAATTTTCATATTGGAGTTAGCATAAATTATGAAAAAACATTTTTCCTACGGGAAGCACTGCCGAAATTTTCTTAGTTTAAAGGAGATAGATTATATTTTGACAAGTAATGATTCTAGCCATCCACCCTGAATAGGGGAGATTCTTCTACATGTCTACCTTTCTTTGGGCACTGGCTTAGAAGTAGACTTGGATTTAATTAGCAAAAAAATCTTGAGAAAGAATGTGCTATGGAGATTCATTCCCCATACACTGATAGTTAACCAGGACATTGACCTGTCATGTGTTACAGGTCTTCTTTGATTATTTCGATTCAGGAATTGGGCTAGATTCATCTCGATCCCACGAGGATCATCTTCTGTTATCACTGATAACAGGTCGGTTGTCAATTCGTCAGTCTACGATTCAACTCCAATTCACTCTCGCCAAGTCAACCTAAAGGCTTTAACCCTGTGGTTTGATTTATTTTGTTGGATTTTCATCTAGACTTTATTCAATAGTTATTTAACAAAGGTACTGAGTGTCTTTATTTATGGAAGGTTTGACAAAGGTTGGGGCTTGTATGGCTAAAGCGAGGGGTGTGAGCACAGAGAATGGTTGAAGTTGACCCCGTGTAGTATACGGACTTTGGTTGAATCTTTGCTGTGATTGAAGGTATGTTTGTGGTTCAAACTGTAGATTTGACTGTCGCGATCACATACATATATATGCCTGAGAGAAGCCCCACTGTGATTGTGAAAAGTAATCGTCCCATATTAAATACCCCTTTTATATATGCACATACATATGCCTTGAATGTTCGCACGACCTATTACGACCGTGCGTAAGGGTTAATCAGAGTATGACTTGAGAGAAAGGGAGATCCTTTTTTATCCTTTGCTTTTTAAAGTTACTATGGTTGAACGTTGTAATCCGTGGCAACAATCAAAGTCAAACCCCTTGATCTCTCTTCACGCCCTGGATGATGGAGCTTGCCTCCAAGGCCTTGAGAGACGACTGCTACCATTGGTATGAACCTGTGTACCACCCACTCTCCGCAGGGTACAAAAGAGGGTGTGGTTCTCAACCACAACCACCTAGGTGGTTGTCTAGCGTTGAAAGACTGACCCCTCAAGGCGCGTGTTTCTAACGCAACCCTTGAGATCATCGAGGACCGCGTGATTATACGTACTACATGGTACGCCATCATTGCGACTTCTTGTGTATTCTTGCATTGTTAGTCGATATGAGAAGGCCCTGCGTTCGCACGATTTTATACTAAGTCTCGCGCGCGTCGCCTAACCGATTTCCGTATCAAAAGGTTATGGGTTGGCTACTGAAGGGAATGGGATTGATTGTGTTGCTTTGTTTTGTCATATTTTGAGTGCATAGTTTAATTTTATGTTTTAGCATGGCGTAACGCGTGGTGAGTGGGATGTGTCCTAGTCGACCGACGACGAGTTGCACTTGGGACTTCAGCCCCATGCGTCGCTTCACGTGCCGGTCCAATAGAGGCTTAGGACCGCTCGTACCCCGCAATGCTACGTACGAGAAACGCCATCGGCTTGCCCACCTCTGCGATTGCAACTAGTAGCTCGGCGGGGATACGCCCACCGAAGGGAGGTGACAGCTCCCGCAGGTGAAGTTGTACCTCGTGGAGGCCCTATCCTGTCACAAGGGCTCGCGAGAGGTATGGCTGGCGCACTCGGTCGGAGCGGCTATAGAAACTCCATTTGTATCGCGATAATGACCAACTTCTGTTTGACGTGGCTGGGAGGATCCCGCCCATTGCGGGACCGATGCGCTCGACATCGGGTCGTTAAGAACACAAGGAATAATCTTAAGGAAAGGATATGCACAAGCAAAAAAAAAAACAAAGAAAAAAAGGACCTGGCCTCTCAGACGGACTTCATGACAAGTAAGGACGAAGATAGTTGGGGTATTTCATAACTCGACGTGTACGAAGTAAACGGCAGGCATAGCTTATAGGGGAGAGAAGGGAGTGAGGGAAAGGCGGGAGATAGGACTTCCCTTATATAGGCTGAGTAGGATTAGGAACATGGACTACCGCTAGAGACGTTGAGCCCAAACTTTTCCATTAGTATTCGGTGGATGAGGCAGCAAGATCTTAGATAAGAGATCTTCAGAGAAAAAAGAGCGAAGACAAAAAAAAGAAAAAGGGTGCTGAAATTAGTTGGCCTATGTGTGTGCGGGTCGCAAATACCGCGGTACAGCTGGGTAAAATAAGCTGCATTGCATATTTTCATTTGGGAAAACAAGTTGGTCGAGCCGATTCAACTATCTTGCTGCCTGATACCCACTCCTAAGAATGTAGGCAAAACTTCCCTTGCGCCTCATGGCTGAAAGGTCCTAATCACTCTCAAGGGTCCTTTGGTGTGCAGTGAGGGGGCTATGCATAAATAAGTCACAAGAATTGGAACAAATGCGGAGAGAGGTTTAGGGAATTATGGGACAAGAACCAAGGGCATGTGTTGACTGCATTTTCGTATATGGCATGTGTGTCTTGTTGTGCATTAAATTTGTGCATGTCTTGGTTTGACAGTTTTCCCCTGAGTGATTAACTGTGCATTGCAATTTGGTACGTGCATACCATTGGACACACCATGATTTGTGAAAGTGCGACTGTTCACATTACCCCTATTATATCTTTGTCTAAATCATGAAGTAGGACATTACATAGTCGAAAGGGGTCGAAATCCTTTTTAGAGTTATTAGTTGGATGGTTATGTCCGTGATAGTTGAGACTGTCGTTCGTTGTGGGACTCCAGAATCCCCTTATCACACGAAAGGTGTCCCTTACTCTATTACCGCCATTAGCACGGAAAAGTAAGGGAGTCGGGTTGCTTAGTTAGCATCATCTAGCGAAAGCTTGCTAATTTTCTTTCTAAGTGTCTGCGAAGCCCATGTAGTCATAAGGACTGCGAAAATTTGGGTATTTGTGAACGCTATTAGGCACATTGCCGCCACAACAGTCCAAAGAGGGTCACATATTGAATTACTATACTGACATTCGGCCAGTAGGCTGCTTATATGCGAATTTATGCGCTCCCAACAATACTTACTAGTTATGGGATAAAGAACCGTAATAAGTGAATTCCTCATACCTCATATGAATCCCTGTACTACAAACGAAAAGTAATATCCTCAACTGTTCTACTTCTAGCACGACATACTAAAGTAGCCACATGTGGGTCAGTATCTCAGCAGGGATACCCCTTCTCAAGAGCAAAGGCAGTCCCTTGACGAGGTTGAAGTTGTCCCTCACATAGTCAAGACCTGCCGCTACGCCCTGGGAGGCGTATAACTGGCGCGCACGGCTGGAGTGGTACACGGTGGGTTGAAGAGCGACTGATCCTGAGTGACACGACCGTAAAGGTCTGATGCTCGAGACCGCGTGTGGGCCGCGCGTTACGACAACGAGTAGGCAAAAGAGGGTCATATATGTGCAAGACCGGTGCGGATAGCAATACGGCCTTGAGAGCCAAGAAAGACACATGCGCCTCACCATCGAAGCAGAACGGTCGGTCCTCACCTTGAAGTTCGGTCAAATGAGCCACAATCTTCGAGTAACCCTTAATGAAGTGTTGGTAGTAGCCACCCACTTCGAGAAAGGAACAGACATCCATGACGTTGGCCGACTTCAACCACTCTTGGACGGCTTGGATGTTGATCGACAACAGACTAATCCCTTCCAGTGCGACGAAATGTCCCAAGTATTCCAACTCTTGACGTATGAACTCGCATTTGTCGTGGTTGGCATTGTACTTCGTCCGAAAAAGAGTCTACGACGCCCAGCAAAGATGATCAAGATGTTCCTTTAAGGTCCGGCTATAGGCAACGATTTTGTCCAAGTAGACCATCACAAAACGGTCCAACATAATGCGAAACTCGTTGGTCATCGTCGCTTAAAGTCGTCGGGGCATTGGTGAGATCGAAAGGCATGACAACCCACTTAAAGTGCCCATACTGCTTCTTGAACACGGATTTGTAACGATCTTGCGAGCGAATCGAATTGGTGATATCCCAACTTCAAGTCTGACTCGAAGAAGAACTTCATGCCACCCAAATGCTCAAGAAGACCATCGATATGAGGAAGAGGCCCCACATTCTTGATGGTTTGCTCGTTGTGTTTGTGATAGTCCATACAAAGATGTAGATCCTTGTTCTTCTTCCATACGAAGAGAATGAGAGCACCATAAGCTAAGGGACTAGGGAAGATTCATCCCTTAGCCAACAAATCGTAGAGTTGCTCACAGAGAACCGTAAGTTCCTCCTCGCTCATGCGATAAATACAACCCTTAAGTGGAACGGCGCTGGCCTGAAGGATAATCTCATGAGAGACAGGCCGACCCAGAACCACATCGGTGGGAGTCTAAAAAACATCCACGAACTCATCAAGCAACCACACCACTCGAGGGTCCAAAGACAAATCCGTTGGTGACGACTCGGTCGTTGTGATGGTCCAAAGAAAAAAAAGTTCTATCTCCTCAGTCCTCTCGTAAGCACAAGTGGCCCGAAAACTCTTAGCCACCACAACTTGGCAATGGGTCGAAGGATGCGGAGGAGGAATGGTGCACAAGACTTCAACGCTGAAAGCGTCATGAACAGTAAGTGTCCGCCAATGGAAGTTGACGGTGTGATCCGCACTCGATAGCCAAGACATCCCCAAAATAATGTCGAAGTCTGTGTCTAACACGTCAAACGTGACAGCCTCACGTGCATGTGGCGCAAAGTAAACCGGCATCGCCTCGATGTACCGATCAAGAAGTTGTTGTGTCCTACCATCCGCCAACTTGACCGTCGTGGGATGGATCTTCCTCCGAACTTTAGCACCAAGGTCAGCCCTTTCGATAAAAGACTGTCTCATGAAATTACGAGCCGCGCCACTATCCAGCAAAGCGTTGCAGGACGCTTGCCCAACTTGGATTTGGACATAGAGCAGCAAGGCTTGATTGTCGTCGTACAGCCGCGTGCGAAACTCGCGAGCGACCTTCGAAATGTACGTGAGAAGGTCCCCCACTATGACTTCGTCATCCGTCGGCGAAGTTGGTGGTGCATAGAAGGACAAGTGCTTGTGCAAATGGGCGCACAATGCTGTGCATTGCGGTCCCGACAAGCAGCCCGTAGAAGGGAGAGGAGACCATGCACAATGCTCTGCGTCAACGGGTCCAAAACCTCCACAGTGAACTCGTGTGCCGACTCCCTTAAAGATAAACCCGAAGACTGGCCAACTTCGAAGTACAAAATTCATGAGAAAGTATAATGTCGTCCAATTGCAAAGAAATGAATGAACTTGAGAGGAGAGAGAGGGAAAAAAGAAAAAGAAGAAGAAGATGTACACTAACAAAGACCAATAATAATTGCCCTTCTTCTCGCTAACCAAACTCCTCCTTTTCTTCTCCGCTCTTATTTGAAACAATAACTAATAATAATGATGAATAGCAGAACCAAAAACAATATAAGAATCCCTCTTCTGCTGCCAACATAACTTGAGGTCCGCAAAAGCCATGGCCGCTCTTCTCCTTCCTCTTCGTCTAGGTTGAGACTATGGCGGACTGCTAGGGCCGTGCCCTGCTGTTCAAAAGACAACTATGACTGCTTCCAATCAGGCCGCCATGCCTGACTCTGCCTCAAAGCTTCTTAATGCTGCTCTACCCCAATGGGGGCCTTCCTGGTGCAGGGTCCACCAAGGTGATGAAGATGGCGTCCACCATAGCCAGGTAAGTGCCCCTGGTGCTCCCCTCTCCCAGTCCCTTCTTCCTCCTCCTTCAGCCTGATCTCCTCCACCATAGCCAAGGTGGGGAGCCAGGCGCGCCTCTTCTTCCCCAACGCTGGACTCAGCAACACTCCACCAAGCGCTCCAGCAGCGTGTCGCCAAACTTGCACGCCACAAAATGAGGCTCAGCTCTTCGCTCAGCTGGGAGATATAACGACCATCTTGCCTCTTGGGCGGTGACTTCCAGGCCGTGCGGTCTCAAAGCAAAAAGTACCTCCTCCCTTTCGGAGGGAAACATCATTGCAGGCTCTGATATCGTCCGCACAGGCCCTAGATTCAAACTGCTTGGACTGGTATCCGCCTAGACCTAGCTTCTGGGCCTCTAGAAGTTCCAACTTTGTCTTTTTCTGCTCGGCCTCCGGTCCCCGACATATCTACCGCTACGTGAGTGGTACCAGCGTACCTGCTACTGGAGTATTTTTCCCCGCTGCTCTAAGCATCGGGGGGCTTCTCCGGCTATGTGAGTGTTTTCCCCGCTGCCACCCTCAAAGTCACGGCCACAGGTAAGTACCGGCACTGCGGGGCCTCCCACACATGCAAGTCGACAAGCACTCAGACAGGCACGCAGACCAGCAAGCACACAGACACACACACACACACACACACACACACACACACACACACACACAGACTTAGAAAACTCAGCAGAAAGCAGGAATCTCGGCAAGGCATTGAATTTCATTCCAGCAGCAAAACTCAGAAATCAGTTGCGTTCACCGTCCGAGTTTTCGCAGGTACTTACACCGCCTTGAGATTTTATTCAAATCACGTTCAGTGCCCAAGGCTATACATCAATGAACCAATAGTACTGACGGCGGGCCTCAACCTTCAACCCGAAGGCGTATCCACGTCTTGTGTGTCCATTCAACTCGCAACGGGATTTATTCAACTCCGTTGAACCCGTTGAACGGCCATGAGGCCCGAGTTGAATCCGCGCTGAACGGTACAACGGGGGCTTCCCATTGAAATCCGATCAACGGGTCATGCCCAATGGGCCTCGGACACGTGACAGGACACACGTGGAAAAAAAAAAGTGAAAAAAAAAGTACAAAAACTACCCTGTGTGTGTGTGTCTGTGTGTGTGTTCATGTGTGTGTGTGTGTGTGTGTGTG
>BFEA01000241.1:1576997-1602292 GCA_003427395.1 Chara braunii
GCACTCCCTTCTCGTTTTTCAATACTTCATAGCAGTAAACAGATGAATGCTTCCCATATTTCTCGGGAGATGCAGTTCAAACTGAAAAAAAAAGCAAAAGCAGAAACGCCCCAGGCCAAGGACACGAACAAGAAAAGGATTGAATAATCACTACTTTCATGACCCCTTACTACCTACTCATTCCACTACCGATCGAACGAAAAAATGACCGCAAAGAATTTCGCGGTTACAACTTTTCGTGACCCTTATGAAACCCCTCATACCCACTTTATACACATGCCTATACGATTTCTTTCTTTCCCAAAAAAGAAAACCGAGTCCCAGTCCAGAACAAACTTGAACGAGCTATCAAACGACCACTAGACCTAACACTAGTACGACCCCTCGCAACTACCGGTACGTCTCCTACCCGCGACCACAACCTTACGACCTTTTCCCTAAACCCCGAAAAGACCCCGACGAAGACCATTCAACGGCCACGACATTTCCCAAAAAGGAAACTTCGCAAAACGACAAAAGAACCGTCAAGGTAAGCGCAGCCTCTGGCTGCGAACACGTCCATGATTTTGTTTTTTGTGCATGTCGAGAGTAGTGCAGCGAGGCCCTTAATCAGAGCAAGCTACTCAGCGATATGAAGGGGGATGAGATACGAAAATTTGTGATCAGGAGGGTGTCGACTCCACTGTGACCGCGCACGGCGCGGGGGCGCAGCCAGGGGGCAGGACATTGTAGCCCCGGTCTCTGACAGAGGCCCATAACGCCAGGTGCCAAGGACCCGAGACTCCAGGAAGATCCTTGGCCAATTAGATGGTCAGTAATTCGTTTCAAGTTCAGAGTGACTGTTCGTCACAGGGATGCAGGACCCATTTTCCAGCAGGTGCTGCTTCCCACCAACAGATGGAGCCTCCCCGACAGCACAAGCGGTGCCTGCTTGTATCTGCACGCCTAACACAAGCTCGGGCAGTTTATTTCAAACTCACAAATACATGGCAATCAGTCCAATTGCCACCACAACATTGTAGCTTCGGGGGTCACCATCAGGTCCCTGACACAGGCTCATAACGCTAAGTGTCAAGGATCCGGGACTCCAGGTAGATTCTTGGCCAATCAAATGGACAGTAATCCTCAGTCAAAAGCCACAAATGGATAGCTCGCAAGTCTGCCTATTGTTTCAAGTTTACAGTGACTGTTTTGATTGTTCCTCACAGGGATGCTGGACCCGTTTTTTAGCAGGTGCTGCTCCCCAGCAACAGATGGAGCCTCCCCGACAGTACTAGCGGTGTCTGGTTGTATCAGCATGCCTAGTACTAGTTCGGGCAGTTTCTTTCAAACTCATAAATGCATGCCAATCAGTCAAATCGCAGGTATCAAGCCACTCTTAAAACTTGGATATAATTGGGTGCCAATCAGTCTAATTGCAACCACAACATTGTTACATAGCATCACTCACCGGAGGATGTCATATAAAGATGACCACTAGGGTTAAGGGTTTAACAGATTACACACAACAACATGAGGTAACAATCAGATGGACAGTAATCTTCAGTCAAAAGCCATATGGTTTAATTTTTTCAAAATGTGACATATCAATTGAATGTTTGAAAAGATGGAAGCCGGGAATGTGACAAATAAACTTTGATTTATTTCGGCAGTATCAGCTGGTTGAGCTTTTGTTTTTTTTATCTTCTTTTGAAAAACAGGGGCCCAGTGCCCGAGGCTGATATTATCAACAAGAAGCTTGAGGCCGGGGTCCTCACAGTCTACCCCAAGTGAGTGAACCGATCATGTTGAAAAGTGGGCTCAGCGTCCCTCATATGATGATGATGATGATGATGATGATGATGATGATTAGTATAAAACCACGTAGAGGACCATGCTATATAGGCAATTCAGGCCTCGTTTTAAAATTATTGAAGATTTCTTGAAATCCATCGCAGTTTTTTGAACAGTGAAGAATCTAAGGGATTCCCAACATGTCACACTAATACTTATTAAAACCGACTTGTTCTCTGACAAACTCATTTAAGCCTGACACCTATTCTTTGACATCGTGGAGAGAATGCAAGTGATGACTCAAAGCAACAAAACTGAAACAACAATGGGGAAAAAGAATAGCATAAGGAGAAAGGATATTAAGTCGAAGCAATTTATATGACTGGATTACTATTTTATGCATAAGAAAAGTATGTTTATGCTGCTAGTTTGTTTCTTTTTGTTCAGGTGAATAAGAGCAATATATTTTGTTTTGTGTGGTTTTTCTATGAGAAGAAGGGAAAATTGAGAAGACAATGGAATAACTAGTAGATAAAGATGTGAAAGTAGTTGGAATATGAATCTCAATTTTTTATGTCCAACAAACAAGGTTTTATTTACCGTGAAAAAAAAGCAGAGCATATTGCAATTTTTCAGTTATTTGAGATGAAATGTTGAAGTCCCCAAATTACCTTGTTGTCTGTGTGGCATCGGATTGCATGCATATGTTGTTTGATAGTTATTGAACATATACAATTTATTTTTTTGGCTTTATCTACGTGAAATGTGATTGAGGAATTAAAAATAGTATGTTAATATAAGTCTATTTTTACTCCATTATATTATCAAAATTGGGAGGTGTGTTTGGTCGAAGGGGTAATGTATAGATGGGAAGGGGTTGTGGTATCATATGTTGGAAATCAGCATCGAATGTAAGTCCTGGAGGTTCTAGTAATTTGTGATGATTAGAAGTGTAATGAAATGTGATAGTTGTTCCTATCAGTGCAATGTCATAGTTATCGTTGTAGTTGTAGACTGCGGTTGTTCGTAGCAATGGAATAAGATCTTTGTATGTGTCTATGTATTTTGTGCTGAGCGCTGCATGGATGTCGTCGACTGCTTCCGATTGATCTGTATCCGCCAAATACATCGTAATCATGTTCTGTTGTCCTCGTCGTTATTCGTGATGATATACCAGAAGTCTAGTTTTAGTGATCGGTATCGGTTGATACATGGGAAGGAAACGAAGATATCGTTCGAGGTCGACAGTTTTCGTGTGATGTATGTATCGTTCATGTCATGTTGTGTTTTTCATGTAGTTGCTTGATCTTGAAGATGCGTCCGACATTATTTTTTATCGGCCATGAAATATGACAAAGAGAAAAATGAGTTATTTTATAGTTATAGTATGTATGGAGAAAGGAATGTTATGTTTTATATTGTTGTATAGTGTGAAGAAGTAAGAAGAAAGTTTTAGTTTAATTCAGAATGTATATGAAAGTGAAAGATGCATTCAAAGTTATAAGGGATGTAAAAATGAATGTATGGTGAACAGTATTAGTTAGCAGAATTCTTGTTCCGGGATGAGGAATATCAAGAAGACAAATAACATCTTCGATGATTGCAATACGAAGATTTTGAAGGTTTGGTGATAATGGTATGATATGTGCTAAAAAGATATACAAGGAGATAGAAGTTGTGGAATGGTATGCAAAGTAAGAGGCAATAATGCCTTCTTCATTTATTTGTGTTGCATGATGGAGATTGTGTTGTTGTAAGTATATGCGAAGAGTGTTGAAAGATTGATGAAGGATCGACATAATGTATTGGCGTTAAATATGAACAAGCACCTGCAAAAAAAAAAAAAAAAAACACGAAGAAACGAAAAACACATATGTATGTTTATTAAGTTAGAAAAAAGAGTATGAGGTTTTATTTGATTTTTGTGCTTCTTACCTTATAGTTCATGTTGTTCAATCTTGATCTTGTTGAGGATTTGATGCAGTCGCTGTCGAATTGTTTCTAGAAGAAATTTGATCGTTTGATGTCGATTGCACATTATGTTGAGCAATTCTGTTTCATGGAGCAGGTTCCATTGATTTTGCATTGACATTGAAGCATGGATAGTGGATATCATTCCATTCGTGTATTCTATGGCCTGTCGTTTGGTTGAATGTCAACAAAGTTTTGATGGGTGGCATGGCAAAGTCTTCGTTATAATCGTATATAGTCTCTTTGCGTAGTAACGATAGTATGTCGTTGTATGTAGTTCCATATACGTTTGTGAGTGTCCAATGTATGTCATCAACTTGCGTTTCTTGGTCCGTATTAGCGAGAATCATGTCGACCACGCATACATCTCTTGTCCAACGCCATTTGAATTCAACAAGGTATCCCCTTTCTGTTACCAGCAATAGTCCTGCAGGTCTTGGATCTTCGATAAACGCTTGTAGCTCAGACATTTTGTTGTGGATGATGTGTGTCCTGCCACGTTTTTTTTGACGCATGTCCTTTAATAGTCGCAAGATTCCTTTCATATCAGGTCTATTTCATTTAGGTTGTGGAGCATCTGAGTCGACATTCTTTGTTGCAGTGTGTGATGTGTCACATGTTATTATCTGAGTACAGGGAGAAAAATACGAGTTATTATTTATGTATAAAAAGAAATGTGGAGAAAAATGTAAAGAATATGCTTTAGAAAGGAAAAAGAAAAAAGTTATGGAAACAGAAAGAAAAGAAAGGAGGGAGAAAAGGGAAAAAAAAAAAAGGAGAGGAAAGGAAAAAAAATAGAGGGACAGATTGAGATGCATGAAATATTTGTTGGGTGAATTATTTTGTAGTCATGTGTTTGAGAAGTTAATGATGAATAATTTTGTTTATATATGAATTTTATTCAATTTCGAGCGACTGAAAAGCAAGCAATGCTAAATCATTACTGTCATGATCAACTCGAAAAGCGCGTCGGTATTCAGTAAAAGGTGAGAGTTGTTGAATCGGGTGAGAAGGGAAATATGAATATAAAGTTGAATGTTGTACAATATGGTTGAGTATATAATAGAATCACGGACCAAGGTCCCAAAAAAACCATTGTGCAAGAAAGACTGCATTTTCAGGTGTGTTTTGACGAAAAGCAAATAGCAGCTGTTCGGAAAGATTGACAAGTTGTGTTAATATGTGATAGTTATAATTGTGATTAATAATATAAAGTCAAAGCGAGGTTGCTCTATAACAAGCTAGTTGTCTTGATACCGGGGTGATGAATGTGCAAAGTGTAAGTGTAAAAGCGTAAAAAGATATTCTAAATTTTTTTTTATTTGCTCTTATACAGTTGGATAAATTTTTGTCAAATTTTTGTGTTGCGCTAAACGATAAAGAATGTAATGGGATGTTATGAAATGTAATTAATGAAAGAAGAACAAATGAAAAGAAAGAGTGTGATATTATTCGTATAGCAAAGACGATATCGATGATGAAAAATGTTCTTTGGTCGGATCGAAATGTCATTAGTGCAGTGTGTCGTAGAAAATGAAATAGTTGTGTTGTATTTGGTGGAGAATGGTAAGATGAATGATATGCGCACTGTGCTCTTGTAACTTCAACGGGATTGTAGTGAGAAAAAAAAAAGATAATGGTGTTAGAGTTGCACAAAAGGGATCTATAACAAAGAAATCGTCAAGTGCTTGTGCGATTATAAGATTTGAAATGTTACAAATGTGCACGACTATATGCAATTCGGAATCCTTCTAATATTTGTTGTAATGAAATACGTGTGTTTGAAGGACGACCCGCAGAAAGTGGGTAGTAGTTGCGAAAGACTGGGTCAAGATTTGTGAATCGATTGATCGATAAAATTGAATGTATGTGTGTCCAGCACTTGATGAAGCATCCATTTCACCGACAAAGTTCTTCGACACAATTTGTTTCTGTTTGTTTGGAGAAATACAAAAAACAAACATTAAAAAGAATAAATTAGAAAAGTACAACTTATGATTTTTTGTTGGATGAATTATTTGAAGTGTTGCATGTTTTACTGTCCAGGAAGTGGTTTGGGGTACTCTTTGTCCTCGTCCGAGCCCAAGAGTTTTTTACGTCACCACATTGAAACGGCAAAGCACCTTTTTGTATGATAGTCCATTTTTGGTTGATAATAAGGTTGACTTTTAAAGCAACGAATATTTATTGCATATGTTTTATAGAGAGAGAATGTATTCATATAAGCTGACTTCAGTTGTTGTTATTTTTTTTTATAATGTAGAGACAAAGTTATGTAAGATATTTATTGACAGCTGTAGGGAGGAGGAATTGGAAATATAGTATGTGGTTGTGGAATTATGGATTTAAGTACTTTTGTAGTGAGTTCATCATGTGTGAATGATCGATAAAAGGGCGTCCAATTGACTAAAATCTGTTATATGAGAGAAAGGTGGTGTTAAAAGCAAATGTCGTGTCATTGTTAATATGAAAACTCCACAGTCATTGAAATTGATTTGTCTTGGACCACGGATATCAATGTGAGGTGTATTTACCATAGTACAGAGGATATTCGAACGATGTTGAAACCAATATTGTATCTTTTGAAAGAAAGAATTGTCGAAAGAGTTTAGGCTATCGTAGAAAAATATTATACGATTTTTAATGTCGATGTAACCGAGTGCTTAATGATTACCGTGTAAATGGAGAGAATTGAAAAAATGATCGTATTTTTCTAATGCGCGTAATCGATAACGTGAGTCAATTTGACGATTTGTAAAAGTATGATTATGATGTGCAATACCTGCAGAATATGAAAAACTATTAGTTGTAAATACAGAAGGAAATGTTTCCATTGATAAGTCCATGTAATTATCAATAGGTATATCTAAAAGTCAGGATTTGTGATGTATCGTATGATATTTGCATTGTGAAGATTGTTGTGTGTTTTTTGAAGGTAGATCCCATAGTATGATTAGGAGATGAGAATGTATCGATGGAAGCGTATTGATATTTGAATGAGGAGATTGTTGCAATGGTATTGATAAAGGTATATGTTTCTTAGACTAAAGATGGTTCGATAAAATATATTTTTTTTTGTGATTTATGAGGTGTATGAGAAGAAATATTAGAAGGCTTGTTTTTGGAAAGGGTTCATGAATGATTTAATTTAAATATATTCTGAGAAATAAGTATTTTTGCTAGAATTTTGAGTCGTTCGTGTTCCTTGAGAATAGCATTAGGAGGTTTAAAATATGAACATATATCTTTTGTGATTGGTTTTATAGTAAATAAAGCAGATCTGTTTATAACGCAAGAAACCATAATGTAACCTTGTTGTGAAACATTATGTTTAGTTTTTTTTTTTTTCAAAGCACGCTTTTCATTCAGTGATGATTAAACAAAATGATGTTTCACCTTGGATTTTATAAATAATGGAAGATATTGCAGAAATAAAAGAAAATTATAAAGGACGAAGAGTACAAGTTCTTTGCGGCATATTTTGTGTAGTAGGAAGTTCAATTGCAATAGATTTATAAGATCGTTGTCTGAAAATAGGATAAATGTTTTTTAGTAAATTATTAGAAATAGAAAGTGGAAGCTGCTCAAATGAAGATCGATTTGGAACATAGACACAAGCTAAGTCAGGTGGAGAACTTGGAATTAGCATATTCATATTAACATTTTTATTATGAAAGATAAAAAATGTAGTATCATGTGAAAATTGTAATGTATGAAGAATTCCGGATGTTCCATTCACAATTCCTCGAAAAGGATCGACATTTTGTGTGAAAATGATTGACATACCTGGTAGGAGGTCGAGAAAAGGTGCAAATCTATCTAATTTGTTATTTGATAATGACATTATATGTGCAATATCATGATTATTTCGTTTTTGTAACGCATTTTTCAAATCAGCAATAATACGAACAAGATAATGATAATTTTTTAATTGTTTACATAATGTGCGTGTATAAGTATGTATAAGGTTAATTCGATTATCATTGTCAGGCGCAACAAATACAGGATGACAATTTTGTTGAAGGTTTATTGATTGTATTAGTGAATCGTGTTCTGTTTTGTTAATTAATCTATTAATAATTATGTCGATAAATTCGTTTGTCCACATTCCAAATCTAACATTTTTACAATGTATACCCCATTCAGGATTTGTTTTAAATCGTATTGAATCGGTTAATATTATGATGGTAGAAAACAGTCTCCATAATTTGAATGTTTCGTGATCAGAAGATGTTTGTGCAAGGTTGAGACATGGTTCATGGAAAATTGGTATAACTTTTACAGGTGGCATTTGAAAGGTATCACCACATGCAAGTATATGAATTCATCCGAAGGGAATATCAAGTTTTCATGCATCACGTAATGCAATATCTAAACATACAAAATCGTTTTTTCTCATCATGCTAAATTCGTCAATAATAAGTATAGCTAATTCAATTGTGAATCCAGGTATGCCTTTTAGTTGTGCTTTTCGATGATCGAAGTAACGATTTTTTTTAATGTAATGCATTCCTATCTTACTATGAAATGTCGTACCTCAGATTCCTAGAGCTGTTTTTCCTGTCATTGCAGTTTTTGCGATGCTTTTTGGGTGTTGCCATTTATTAGTGAACATTTGAATAACGGAAATTATATTAGATTTACTAGTGTCACCTTCACCTGTAAGAAACATGAGAAGTTGTTGATCTTTTATAGTTTCTGTTAGGTTTTTTAGCGGTGATAATTCTGTATTTTCATCTAATGTTTGTGATAGCCAAGTATTTAATAATGCTTGAGCCAGAAAAACGAAAGCAAAGTGTTGTTTTTCATTTAGTGAGAAATGTTGAGAAATTTCAGATATTTTAGGAAAAGGAGGTATAGAAAGGGTTGATGGTTTAAAATTTGATATTTGTTTACAGTTATGTGATTGAAGTGCATCTGTAACTAGTTGCACACGAGTTGGTAAAGGTATAGCATTTCAGTCAAAGATTGAGTTTGGTATTTCACATGTATTAGATGGTTTTGTTTTTGTCCATGATAATGCCATATTATATCTGGTATTTTTTGTTCTGTATAAGTTAATACTGGAGATGAAGTTGAATTATGTAATGTATTATAGTGTTTGATTGATAGATTATGTCATTAATTTTGAAATTTTATATAAATCATTTTGTTCTTGTATTGATTCAGAATGAATCATTGGAATATAAGATTCAATATTTTCATTTTCTTCATCTGATGTATTATATGAAATATTATCATCTAATGTAGCGAAAAAGAAAGATTTATTATCTGTTGATTGTTGTGAAGAGGAATCAGATTCTTTATGGTCACTTTCATATTCTGCATTTTGAGTTTGTGTGTCTTTTTGTATTTCATTTACACGTTTGCGAGCAATGTGGTAATCTTGTATCTGTCAATATATGTTGCGAACAAATGTAGGCATATTTTTATAAAAAGAAGTGAATTCATCGTGCGAATTTTGATTATAATAGATTAAATCAGACAATTTGCGAAATGGTTTGAATAATAGAAGAGATATTTGAGCATGCCGTTTTGTATTTTCTTCATTTGTGCAAGTTTCTAAATAGGGAATAAGAATACAATAAGGAATTACAGGTATACATAGATATTTGTATTTATTTAAACATTTGTGTCCATACAATGGATGTTAGGGCAAAAAAAAATCTTCAGTTTCAGACGTGGAAGATTTGTTGGATCGATAAAATTGCATAACGAATTCGTATAAAGATATATTTGTGAGTGTGTTTGAACAATAGATATAGTCGTCAAGTGGATGAGAAATAATATATGTTTTATTGATTTTTTGTAAAGAAAAGATAGTTTCTTTGTCATTTAGTAACTGTTTTTTAACATATTGTGTAAAGGGATTGTTTTGTATGTATCACTTTGATAAGCACAAGATTGTTGTAATAGATATAATGCACAAAGCGGACTTGCAATTTCTTGTTTATTAGTCATAGTAAAAAAGTGTGATGATAATCGACGACGAGTTTTTGTTTCAGCTCATAGTGGTGTTTCTTGTCCGAATATTTTTTCTTTGCGTTGTCGTGCGTCAAATGCAGCTAAGCGAAGGGCGATTTTGCAATCAACTTTATGTTGATCTTTCGTTGCATAGTTACAATAGTAGAATATTCGTTCTGCTGCTTCAGCACTACGAAAAAGAGGTTGAATATCATGATTACATTTATAAGCTGACAATATTACATTATTATAAGCATTAATGTATTCATCTCCAGGTGCACGCGCTAGTTCAATCCCAATTTTGTGTAATATATTTTTTTTGCAATGTTCGCGTGGGAAAAAGTATCGACATACTTCTTGGTTTTTATTCATGCGTGTTCTTTTAAAACATGATTTGGTATGTGTCCAATGATGTGTTTGAACCAAATAAAGAAGTGCAGGTAGCGATGAAAAGAAATAAACATACTGTTGGGGCATTGCAAGCAGAGTTTGACTTGTAGGATGTGTGTGGAATATATCATTAGTAATATGAATACATTTGGCTCTTCGAATATTAAGATTAGATAATTCATTATATCCAAGTGATGGTTCTGATTCTAAAATTTGTTGACAAAGTGTGTGTTGTGAACTGAAAAATGTATTGCAATGTGTACATTTTAAGCTTGTAGGTTCGTGCTCTTGTTTGGAGCGTTTTTTTGAGAATGGTGAACAACGTGCTGATGAAGAAATTGAATATGGTATATAACAAGCTGGTTGTGCATGACATTCTGAACAATAGAGTAATGAAACGTTTTGAGCTTTACGTGTTGTTACAATGCTATCAACATATTGTGTTACTAATTTGCTAAACTGACTATTAGAAGTTTGTAATTTGTCAAATTCAAGAGCTGTAAATGGTGTATTTTCGAGTCAAATAAGTGCATGTAGATGTAATATTCCTCGTCCTTGTGTTTCTACCGTTCCAAAATATGCTTTGACATTACCAAATAAACCTCATTTGGGTTTGCTTCTATGTGTTGTAGGATCAAAACCAAGAATATCATGTAAAAAAATAAGTATTAATCGATCAAAGAGACGTGTTGATGCAATATTATTTAGCATTGATAATTCTTTTAGCTGTTTTGTGTTTATATGAGGATTTGTTATAAAAATATTGCAAAATTCATTAATATCAAGAAGATCGACATATGATGCAAATGTATATGTTGTATCTGTATTTGGTGTTAATGTAATGAAAAGACTCGGTTAACCGAAGCGATTGCAGGTTGCGAATGTTTATAGTCGTCGTGTACATCGTTCAACGTTGCTTCCCCAAACATGTGCAGAACCACATTCGACATGTTGAAGCAATTGTCTCACATCTGGATCGTCATTGGATACAGAATGACCGCAACGACATCGTTTAACATTTTTTAGACCAATTTTTGACATGCTAGTCGTAATTTCAGCAATTGATTGATGTAGTTGTGGTTGTTTTTTACAAGTTATATTCGAAAGTTTATATCCACGGTTGAGAGAAAAACGATCGAAGTTTACCAATGTGTAATATGGATCTTGTGCAAATTGTTGATTACTTAATAAACAATAATGTTGTGTACATAGATGTTGTGAAACTTGATTTCGTCTGTTTGATTCTCCAGAATGTCCTCTACCGTATGGGAATAAATACGGAAAATATTTTGGCTCTGAGTGAGGGTCAAACATATTTGCGAATTTTGATGATGTAAGAATTGCAAAAATAGGTTAATGATTCTTTGTTTTTGATAATTGTTCAACTATTGAATTTTCAATTTCATTGTCTATTGGTGCGATTTGATGTGAAAAAATGATTGATTTTTTTATATATGTGTTTTCATCGCAAGTTTCTTGAGGTGCATTTAAACGTATTTCTAATCGAGCTGTTGTATGACGTTTTTCTAATCGTATTTCTCGTTGTTTGGTTGTTTCTTCTGTTTTTTGTCTTTTATTTGTTTTTTTTTTGTTGTTGTTATCCATATTAATTTTGAGATGAAATAAATCTAACAATTTAGTATTTGATGATATTGAAATGTCAATATTTTCTTGTTGTGATACTATATATATATATATATATATATTTTCACAATTATAAATATCATTTTTTTCTGAAAATGATTTAAATAAACTTGTATTTTGTGATATCGAATTGTTAATATATATATTTTTTTAATTTTGCTTGTCTATGCCAAGCAACATCGTATGCTAAATGATTTTTACGAGTTTCTTCGCTTTCATTCAGTTTACGTAAATGAGCTGCTGCACGTCGTTTTGCTAATCGTATTTCTCATTATTCAATTGTTTCTTTTTTTTGTTTTGGTTTTATTTATCAGTTTTACGGTTTTCAGAACAGGGCGATGACTTGATATTATATATTTATGAAAATATAAATGAAAAAAAAACATATATCTTTTTTTTTTTAATTATAAAAATTATATGAGGATACAAAAATTATATAAGATTTGATTATTATAAAAAGTATATAGAAATCTAGAAATTATATAAGATTTGATTATTTTATATTGATATTTTTTAGGAATTTTGATAAAAATATGATATTTATCTAGGCTACCAGAGTGGTCCGGGGTCACTTGCCCGGCCGGACCAAAAAAATAAAAATAAAAAATTATTTTAAATTTTAAATTTTTATTTTAATTTTGGTGAAGAATTTCAAAGTAACCTGAGGCAAACGTTGTTCAGTTTATTATTCTTCATAACATAGTTTGTTTTCAGATTTTTCGGATATTGTTTTTTTTTTTTTTTTGCTGGGACCTCCTTGCACGGGCTGGCCACCCGGGACCCGGGCGGCCCGGCTGGTAGCCTAGATATTTATAATAATTAAATAAATATTATTAAAAAATAAGGATGAAAGTTTGAATAATCTAAGTAAAACAAATTTGTTATTAATATACTAAAAATTTATTTTCTATGTATTCATGTACTAAATTCATGTTTTTGTTTTTTATTAGTAATCATTTGCAATTTTTTTTTGGGTTTTCTTCGAGTCAAATTCCTGTAAAAATGAAATCATAAAACAATTTGAAACAAACAATATGTAAAAGTCATTAAAAAATATAAAATTGTTTTTTTTCACAGAATTGATAAACTGTAGAAAAAGTTATTAGATGAAATCAATGAACGAAAAACATGTTTGAGTTGTAAAAGGAAAAAAAAAAACAAGCACAATTTTTTTTTTTTTTTTTTTTTAAAAAAAAAAAAAAAAAAAAAATTAAAAAAAAAAAAGTTTATAAATTGTATAATTAAATATTGATCAAAATTTAAAAAAAAAAAAAAAAAAAAAAAGATATCCAGATTCAGGTGTTAGATGGAGCTCCCCCCGGGTGCTAGTGGTGTCTGCTGACAGCAGCAGCACTAACACCGGTGGGGGTTTTGTCAAAAAAAAAAAAAAAAAAAAAANAATTTTTTTTTTTTTTTTTTTTTAACAAAGAAAGAAAGAACAAAATTGTAAAACAAAGAGTGTATAAATTGTATAATTTAATATTCATGACAACTTATTACAAGGGAAAATTTATTGAAAAATCGACATTGTTGATGTGGAATGTTCAAATATGCTTAAAAAAAATAGGAAAAACTTTTTGATCGTATTTATCTCAATATAAAGAAAAACGATTATCTATTTTTTCTATAATAAACTATTTCAACCTTTTTCAACGACTTAACTATAAAAAATATAAAATTGTTTGTAGTCTGACTTATGTCGAAACTTTATTCAGATTGTAAAAAAAAAAGAAAAACAATAAATGAAATCTTTGTTTAATAAGAGTTTTTTTTTAATCTAATAGCTTCTCTAGTTTTTCTATGATATTAATATCTTATATTTTCGAGATGATTTATTTATAACAAATACGAAATTGTTTATAGCATTACTATTTTTGAAACCTTTTTAAACATCGTAAGAAAATTTGAACCAAAGAACTAACGAGAAAAAAATTCGAATATATTATTTAATCTCTTTGAGACAATTGAATTGTGAAATATGCTAAATCGTTTGCATTGTGATCAATTATAAAGACACGTTGAAATTGTCCAAAAACTAATGGTTGATAATCAGGATGAGAAGGGAAATATGAATTCGACTAAGAGCAACGAGTGATGTAGTTAATAATATAATAAAACTATGGCCTACGTCTCCAAAGAAACCATTCTGCAAGAAAAACAAGATTATTATTCTCATTATGAGCAACAGCGAATAATAAATGTTGACTCAGATCGATAACCGATGTTAATATAACAAAAATACAAGAATGATTGATGAAAAATTGTCTCAGAGCGGCTCCTTTGTAACGAGATAACTCTGTTGATACACAAGTAATGAATGTGCATAAACAGAGTGTTAATGAGTACAAAGTAATTCTTAAATTTGTACGATTAACTCTTACATATTCAGCAACATGTTCGTCATACATTTCTTCTGCTCCAAAGGATAAAAAATTTACTATATTTTCATTGAATGTGATTAAAGAAAGAAGAGCATAAGAAAAATATGAATGTGATAGCATTCGTAGAGCAATATTATCTTCAATAAAAAAAAATATCCTTTCATCTGAATGAAATGTTAATAATGCAGAATGTGGTAAGAAATCGAAGAGATGATTAGTATTAAGAATGAAATCATATTCGGAATGATATGTATATTGTGCTCTTGTAATTTCAATCGGATTATAATGGACATCAAACAGTGATAGCGGTATCAAAATTGCACGGAAAGGATAAACAACAAAGAAATCGTCTAATGCTGACTCAATAATCGGGTTATTTATAATACTATAAATTATTCGTGAAAATGCAACGAAAAATCGGGGCATAATATGTTGCAACGATATGAACGAATTTGATGGAGTGTTGACATTTTGAGGATAGTAGTTCCGAAGGATATGATAAAAAAATTGCGCTTCTGGTGAACGGCGAAATCGGATTTGTCTGTGTCCTGTCCTTGAAGGAAGATCCATTCTTGAATTTAAAATTGAGTTTTAGAAATTATAACTTGTCAATGAGCAGTCTTCAGACTTCTGAATGTAAAATAATCTTCTCCTATTTTTTCACTAACGCAAAAAAAAATATACAATCCACAAAACATACATAAAAACTAAATGAGTATGTATGAATGTATAAACAAATACGAATTGATTTATTAATCGTTATATTATATAAATTGTTATTCTAAAAAATAAAATCAAGGAAAATTATGAAAAAAGTAATTTATGTTTGATTGAGAAAACTGTGAATCGATCATCTTTTCTGCACCTCTGCTAAGAATCCATCGAGATTTACGTTCAAAATTCGGTCCACGTTGCTAGAAGAACCTACATAGGTCCTGTTCTATTTCAGAACATCCCAAATACATTCACAAAAAAAAAAAAAAAAAAAGGCATGACAAGTCCGTCATAGTCTGTGGTTTCGAGTTTGCCCCCAAATACTGAGCGTTCAATCAAGAGATGGTAAGAACAAAGCTAGACAAGGGTCCACACTCTAAGCGATGACGACAACAACAATGGTTGCTAGCAGATCGTCTGCTAGGTGCGATGGGGAATAGGGACAGGTGCGAAGAGGAATGGAGACAAAAACTCAGTCGTGAATTAGGGATGGAAACAAGAACGAAAAAATAACTGACATGATTAAAGAGAATGGGAAAAGAGTAGAAGAAAGAATGAGAGCAGGAGAGATGGGGAAGGGGTAGACAACGCAATGCATATACGGACAAACATATAATTTATATGCTACAATATGTCTATTATTATTAGTAGTAAGCATATGCTATGAGAATAAAAAAGTTTATATTAAGAAATGAATATTGTTATATTTTATAGTAAAATGTAGTATAACAAATTAATTTTTATTTTTTATATTAATATATTAAAATATATTGTACTTGCAAAAACGAAAGTAGAATGATGATAATTGAGTAATAATGATAATAATAAGAAATTGTAGTTGAGAACATAGTGATGTATGGAAACTAAAAACAAGTTGAAATAAATATATCAATAATCGGCAATTATCTTTTTCCTTTTGTGTCATGTTCAAAGAAGATCTCATCAACCTCTTATTCAACCATATTCGACTGATTTCATTGTGAAGGCAAGTACTTCCCCTTACTTTATTTTTCTCATGTTTCTCTCTCTACCTCAGACACGCATATACACACACATCTACTGTAGTGTATATTTTCCATGATTTAGTAGTATATTTATTTGCTTTTTCTTGTTCTATGTCAGGTCGTATGCCATGTGATCAACACACATACACACACATGTACGTATCAAAGAGGCAAAGATGGTAGTACATATTTCCATGTTCTAATTCGCTTGGAGCATATATCTATAAGCGATCATAACCAGGTATATTTGTCAGTGTTAAGTGATTACGACCAAGAAATGGTCAACATGACTGTAGACGGGAAGAATTTAGACGGAAGATGGACAAAAAGACAGGAAGCGGAGTTGAAAGGAAGAAAACACAAGATGAAGGGGACAAGGCGAGGAAGATGGAAGAAGATGGAAGAAGATGGAGGAAGACTAAAGGAAAGGAAAGGAAAAGAGAACTGTGAGAACCTGTTATTATAAGGTTTTGGTTGCAATAACGATTACATACATTCTGATCGAGGTGGTTGGTAAGAGAAAAAAAGAAAGATAGAAAAGTGTTGGGAAGAAGAAGGCATTTCAGCTTTTTAATGAGTCAGTCAACCTTCAAACAGTTCGAACTCCACTGGAAGCAGATGAGTGAAAAAAAACACTACAGTAATTCTGAATTATCTAGGGCCGGTCAGTTCGATGATCACATCTCAAGCGTGTCGTGACGGCCTTTCAAAACAAACAAGGGGGGGAAAAAAAGCAGACTTTTTTAACAAAGGAAGTTTTCACATCCTCATACTCTGGTTACAAGAGCCTGTGAAGAACACTCGCCTCGGATTTCCACTCCTGGGTTGGGACTGCCCAGGTCAGGCTGAAGATGACTTTGTCACTTTGATCCTCTACTCCTCTAGGGCAGTCCTGGATCTTCGCATATGTAGCCAACGTGAAAGGTGTACCCTTCTTTCTCAGGTTAGAAATCGAAGACCCTTTTGACCGCACGCCAATTTTCACGCCGTGGTCATACTCTTGGTCACCAACAAGAGTCTGTGAAGAACATTGGGCTCCCGAGTTCTTCTCCCGGGTTGGGACTTTCTCTTTGGACTGATCATATTTTCTTCGTTGGGACTTTACTCTTTGACCTTCTTGGTTGAGACTTTTTCTTTCATTCTTTCCAGGTTCGGACTTTAGTCTTGTACAATTGTATCGTACAAGAAGTTCATCCATCTTAAACCACCAGTTTTCACATGAACCTGAGTTGACGACGAAGCTACCTTCCAATTGTACAAGGCCTACAGTTTTCACACGAGCTTGAGTTGACGACGAAGCTACCTTCCAAGGTCGGTGAGCTTGCAAGTGGCACTGCGCCTTTTTCGAAGTGGTCTCATCCCTTCTTGTAAGAAGTTTATTAGTTTATCCTCATCGATCATTGGAGGATGAACTAATTAACTTCTTCCAAGAAGGGAGAGAGAGAAAGAGAGAGCGAGAGAGAGAGAGAGAGAGAGAGAGAGAGAGAGAGAGAGAGAGAGAGAGTCTCTCAATTAGAGTCGTAAAGCTGCTGGCTTGGAAACTTATCAACTGAGTCGTAAAGCTGCTGGCTTGGAAACTTATCAACTGAGAGACTCTCTCTCTCTCTCTTTCTTTCCAAGCCAGCAACTTTACGACTCTAATTGAGAGACTCTCTCTCTCTCTCTCTCTCTCTCTCTCTCTCTCTCTCTCTCTCTCTCTCTTCTGAGAGACTCTCTCTCTCTCTCTCTYTCTCTCTCTCTCTCTCTCTCTCTCTCTCTCTCTCTCTCTCTCTCTCTTTCGGCCGAATTTGAACTTGTGTGACATTGAGATTCAAATTCTTTCTCGGGTTTCAAAACCGACATGAAATCGAAAACATGGTAGGCCTTAACTTCTTTTTCTCTTTTTTTTTCCACTGGATTTTTTATTTTACTTCTTTGATGCTCAGCCTCTGGCACGTGATGGATGAGAGCAAAGTGTGAGAGAATCGCCGCGTTTTGTGTGCAGTTGTGCGTGATGTGAGGTGAGTTGACTACCGTCTTCCACCCCAACACAACGCACCCTGATAATGAATGTCTTTCCGGTCCGGTGCAGCAAAAAATGAGGGTGCGTTGTATTCGGGGGAAGACTGTAGGACTATCACCCTTGCGGGGGTGGGGGTTGGAGATCATGACTTAACAACTAATTGCTCTGACCACTGAGCTACTACAGACCTTTCTATTGTCGTCTTTTTTTTTCTTCAGTCTTTTGAAAATCTATCATATACAAAAATTGAAAAAAGAATTCAATAAAATAATATAATAATTTATTTTTTTTATTCTCTTTAAAGTGTTTGTTTGATTGTTGTTTATGTCGTCAATTTGTTTATTTCCCCATGTTTGTAGCTCGTGACGCTCACGCCCAAAAACAGCATAGAGACGGTTCGGCTTCCGGATGAGTCGGTGTAGGTTTGCCGAAAACATTGACTATTGTCTGAGTCCCAGACAACAGTCTTATCAGTTGTAAGTAATACTGCTCTCCGATTCAGAGACAACCGTCCAACAGTCAGCCACTAAAACTGCAATCTGTCTCTGAGACAACAGTCTGAAAGGTTGTTAGTAACATGCTATCTGGGTCAGATACAACACTCTAATGGTCTGTTAATAAGACAACTGCATGGATATAAAACAGCAGTCTACAGTCTGTCACAAACTCCCGGTCTATTGACCTCTTCTCCCTTGTTTTCTTTTTTTATTATGCCGAACATTGAATATATGGGTGGTCTGCAGATTGCCCAAGGACGAAGTGGACTGAAGGAGATAGTCTAGGCGTAGCTGAGGTTAGAGACGATGGCCATAGCTGCCATAGCTGTAGAGTACAGTATGTGTGCGTGTGTGTGTGTGTACGAACTCAGAGTGTGTGTGCAGGGTGTCCAGGGTGATCCTAAGTAAGCGGGCATGTGTCCGACAGTGAGAGACACAGTGTCGAGTGGATGTGCAGGCGTATTGGCGCCATAGCGTGTTCAGACGAAGTCTCTCTCTCTCTCTGTCTCTCTGTCTTTCTGTCTCTTTCTTTCTCTCTCTCTGTCTCTCTGTCTTTCTGTCTCTTTCTTTCTCTGTCTCTGTCTGTCTGTCTGTGTCTCTTTCTCCTCTGTCACCGCTTTGCTGAACCCGTAGCTATGCTGGATCATGTCTGCCATGCACAGATGACCAAAGGAAAACCCAATGCTTCTTCCTCATACAGCGAGTCTCATGTATGTCACTGAGCAGCTATGGGCCTATGGCACCAACACTTGACAACTCTCTCTCTCTCTCTCTCTCTCTCTCTCTCTCTCTCTCTCTCCTCACCACGTTGCTGAACACTCGACAACGCTCTCTATCTCTGTCTCTCTCTCTCTCTCTCTCTCTCTCTCTCTCTCTCTCTCTCTCTCCTCAGCACCTTGCTTAACCCGTAGCTATGGTGGATTATGTCTGCCATGCACAGATGACCAAAGGACAACCTAATGGTTCTTCTTCCTACTGCTTTACAACGAGTCTCATGTATGTTACTGAGCAGCTATGGCTACCAACACTCGACAACGCTCTCTCTCTCTCTCTCTGTGTTTCTCTCTCTTTCTCCCTGTCTCTCTCTCTCTCTCTCTCTCTCTCTCTCTCTCTCTCTCTCTCTCTCTCTCTCTCTCTCTCTCTCTCTCCTCACCACCTTGCTGAGCTGGTAGCTATCATGGTGGATCATGTCTCCCAGGCACGGAATCCGAAAAGACAACTTAATGCTTCATCCTCCTTCTGCTATAGCTGTGGCGTGTCTTTCTCTTCACCAGCTTTTGAGCTGGTAGCTATGGCAGATCCTCTCTGCCATGAGGTCCAAGTCCAGCCAGTCTCGACACTGCCATAGCCTGTCTCCAGGGTGAAGTTCAAGCCCAACGAGTCTTCCTCTCAGTTCCTTCCTCTCTCTTCGTCCTCTATCCTACTACTGTTGTCCTCCTCTCTCTATAGTCTGGTTTAAGACTTGCTTACTCTTCTGTCCATAGCTAGTGGGCACTCACCCCTTTCTCTCCCATAGTCATCAGAACGCTGCAAAGTCACTTTTGATTCTTTTTCAACCAATGGGTTTTGTCACTTTTCTGTCACTTTTGTGAATTCGACGGGTATATGGATTTTTTGAAAGGGTAAAAAAACGAATATGATTTGATTCATCTGTAGTAGGTGTAATTGCTCAATAAAAAACAGCTTCGCTGGTTGTCAACAAAAAAAACAATGAATAATTACAAAGTGCATGCGTTACTGTTTTTTTCGGTTATAATTAGTAATTATGAAATGCTTGCTGGAAGTGGGAATTTCTTTGTCAAATTAAGAAAAAAAAAAGTGAAGCTTATGAGAACCAAATATAATATATTTCTGTTTTTTAGAAATCGTAGGTGTTGGAGGGGCATATGAAAAAAAAGCTCGTCGTCGAGAGCGGATTAGTTTGAAAATGTGTTGGTCCCGGATTGTTGGTCAGATGAAGTTTGAAGCGTTGTCTTCCTCTTATCTCCATAGCCTAGTTTGAGACTCGACTACTCCTTCGTCTATAGCTAATCGGCTCTCTGTCATAGCCAGCGAGCTTTTCTTCATCACCCTCCACCTCCTCCTTTCTCACCTATACCGTAGTGGCTCTGCCTGTCTGCCCTGCAGGCAGAGGAGCAACAGCGGGTCACATGCGCATGCTCCTTGGCCTGTAGGCCTTCTACCCTGGGTGCTCTTAGCCTCTGCCCCTGGATTCCGGCCCACTGGTTCGTTGTATTTGGACTTGCCCTCCACAGCAACCACTACCATCCCCACTACTAAACAAAAAAAGGAAAATGAAAAAAAAAAAATCGACGAAGTCGACGCGTTGGATAAGCTTGTTGTCCACCAGGTCCTCCTTCCTTGGCCTGTAGGCCTTCTACCCTGGGTACTCTCACCCTCTGCCCGTGGACTCTACGCTCGCCTCACGCTGTACTCGATTACGCATGCAACTTAATACAAGTCGTATTCAGGAAGTCATAGGTTTAATTTCCACTGAGTAGATTAAAAGGTAGTAAGGCAGAATGCACAATACTCCCAACCAATCAAGATGCACACCGTGACGCCTGACTAACACAAGCGCAACACATGCAAGACAAACATGAAATCATTAGGACATGACTCAAAGAAGAGAACAAGGGATAGAAGGAGAACGATATAAAGACAGCAAGAGGGAAACAGATGGAGAGACGAGAGTGGAGAGGGATGGAAGAGAAGACAGGCTGGGTCCTGAATTGTTGTGCCCAACTGGGAATGCTTGGTGCGAACCAGGCTTTAGGGACACAAGGCATACTTACACTGACACGTTCCTAAATGTACCAGGCCACAAACCCAAGTACTGAAAGGTATCATCAGTTGAAGAAAGTTATATGAAAGATAAAACGCCCGCTATTTTCCCTTAAACACAACATACCCTCACTACGACAGTATTCATGATGACCTTTCATTCTTTAGCACGGACTTGCTCCTCCTTTTAGTAGAAGTAGAATGAGGTGGGCAATAAAATTCGAAACATGCCGGTTCTTTCTCCCGCTCCTTCCTACCAGACGTTGTCGTTAAAATAACTCGTCGAGAGAGTTGAAAACAACGTCGCCTGACCTTTTGTTTACTACCAGCAATGGACTGGTCAGTCCTTCGCAACTCACAACTACCTTGAAGCAATGCAGAGAGTAGCTTGCAACTCAAGGACAAAATCCCAAATCTACACCTATATGGTTGTTTCCCCTTCTTCTCTTTCTTTTTCTTCTCCTCCCTCGTCTCCTTCCTCCCTCTTGCTTCGTGGTCCTACTTCCTGCCTTCCCTTCTCCTTCTCACTTCCTCGTATGTATCCTTGGTCAAGATTGCATCTCAACAGCAGTACAAGAACCTCGAAGCGCACACTACGACAAGATCCCAGCAAAGAATGCAACCCCTACTCACTCATGCCACCCTCGTGCCCGTTGTCTGCTGCTAGTCTGTGCACGCACTAGTGCATACAATGACTTTCTCCTTTGCATCTATCCGGGCATTCGCAGGCTTTCACATGTGATTACGAAATCACGAGAGCACTGTTTGACATCACGCACAACTAACACAAACTTCTTTTCGCACATCTTTTTCTACTTGCATACTAACCTTTTATAGTACGTATACACCCACTGCACGACTCAGACCAAAAGCAACCGGGGCCCAAGTCCTCATAAATACAACCTGGAACCTATTGTGGCTTTTCATTTTTTCCTTTTTTTCTTATTCCCTATTTCTTCCTTATTTTTTTCCCTTATTTGGTATTCCTTGTCTTCGCATTTTTGGAAAATACAAATTTTCAAATCCAGTGCATCTACCCAAATCTAATCGACCTATCTAATGCACCTATGCACTTATCTTGCATCTATCCCTTAACTACCATGTCAACGACGTCTACGTTGCCACCGAAAAAAACCAAAGCCAGCAGCCACTACTGACATTCAAGTCGTCGACAAGGCCCTCCCGTCGTCGACTGACGTTCAAGTCGTCGACGAATCGTTGACTCGACGTTCAAGTCGTCGATCGTCGTCAAGACCCTCTAGCTCAGGGCATACTCACACTACCATACCATTCTCCTGACGCGAATGTATCTGATTGTAATTGCGGCCAGAATTCCGGCCAGACATGGATGTATCTGGTTACACCATAACATAATAAAAAACAATAATCGGGGGAAAAAGGTACCTCAGGGCGCACTCACACACCATACCACCTCTTCCGAATGTATCTGATGTATCTGACTGTAATTGCGGCCAGAAATCCGGCCAGACATGGAGTCGTATCATTGACTGACGTTTGAAGTCGTCGAGTCGAGACAAGACCCTCCCGTCCTGGATTATCGAAGCACAGCCTCTGGCTGCGAACACCATAAAGGCCCTCCCGTCGATTGTCAAACAACGCCCTCCATATTCGGGGTCGGGGGAAAAAGGTGGCTCAGGGCATACTCACACTACCATACCATACCATTCTTCCGACCCGAATGTATCTGATTGTAATTGCGGCCAGAATTCCGGCCAGACATAGATGTATCTGTCTGATTTAATTGCGGCCAGAATTCCGCCCAGACATGGATATATCTGGCTACACCATAAAATAGTAAAAAAAAAAAAAAAAGTTGTCGAGACAAGACCCTCCCGTCGTGGATTATGGAAGCACAGCCTCTGGCTGCGAACACCATAAAAAAAAATAAAAAAAATTGTAAAAAATAAATAGTAAAATAACTCTTGCGAATGTATCTATTTGTAATTGCAGCCAGAATTCAGACACAAATCTTAGGGCATACTCACTACCACTCTTCCGAATGTATCCGACGAATGTATCTGATTGTAATTGCGGCCAGACATAAATGTATCTGGCTACACCGTTAATAAAAAAAACCCGAGAAAACCAACCGCCACATCACATCGTTTCGTTTCAAGTCGAAAGATTGGGTCGTCGATCGATTTTGATCACCCCCCACTCTCCATTTTTTTCCACCCATCCACCCATCCCGGAACGTCCCCAAACGAACGATTCATCATTCATCATCAAAAAGACCCCGTCAAACCTCAACCAACATCCACGACAAGCAAAGACAGAAAACGACAAAACGAAGAGTCAAGATAACCCCCAAATAGACCCCAAGAACAGCCCAAGAAAAATCAACCCTCCACCCAAAAAGGAAACCCGGTCGCTGACAGCAACAAAGCCCAACGACCAAATGAAACGACCACTGGACGTACACTACCCAAACCCTAGCACGACCACTCGCACTACCGGTCCGTCTCCTAGCCACGGCCGCACCCTTTCCACTTTTCCCTAAACCCCAAAACGACCCGCCAAACCTCATTTGAGGTCCACGACATTTCCCAAAAAAGCAACTACAGAAAACGACAAAAGAACAGTCATGGTAAGTGCAGCCTCTGGCTGCGAACAAAGAAGGAAGGTTTTATATATAACAGCGTAAGGTGCCACACGCGTCTCGCTTACGAGGGCTTCCTCGAATAATTACAGAGCAAGACTCCCAAGACACAAGGCACCAGACTCGAAGCGCCGTGATGGCGCATATGGTCACTTCGCGTGAGGCAGCCGTCAGGTTCGGGGAACTGACTACCTGTTTCCCCCCAACATAACGCACCCTGAAATTGAACGCATGCAAGCTATATTTCCGGCCAGATGCAGCCAAAATGAGGGAAGAGCAACGGAGGTTGGAGAGGTGCGACCGTTACTGGGACGGGAGAAAGAAAGTGTGGTATCTGTTCTGATCAGTTTAATATCTGATTTAAAAAAATAAAAATAAAAATGATATCGCATAATGATTGATATGGCACGCTGATATTCGGGCATGGCTGCAGCTCATGGCATCAGACATAATCTAAGGGCAGGTATTTTCCACTCCCTGGGAGACTGTCAAACACCGACCAGAATCCAATATTCCATCTTCATCACGGACAGCCGGGACAGGGGAGGAGCTGGAAACCACGCATCTAGCCTGCCCGACCCACCAGAATCTTATATTCCATCTTCATCAACGGCAGGGGAGGAGCTGGAAACCACGCATCTAGCCTACCCCGTTCACCAGACTCTGATATTCCACCTTCATCACGGAGAGGGGAGGAGCTGGTAACCCTGCATCTAGCCTACACCCCCGACCACATTCCAATATTCAATATTCATCACAGAGGGGGGACAAGAGGGATATCACGCATCTACCCTACCCCACCGTCCACTTCCAACAGTCATTAAGGGGTGGACAGTGCAATAGCTACGGCCAGTCACTATGCCACAGGCTTATTTCCGTTCGGCATTGCTGCAGCGCATGGCATCAGACATAATCTAAGGGCAGGTATTTTCGGCTCCCTGGAGACTGTCAATCGACGCATCTAGCCTACCCCACCGACCAGAATCTGATATTCCATCTTCATCACGGACAGAGGAGGAGCTGGTCATGATTCATGTAGAGGTCGCTGGCTTTTTCTTTTTGATAAAACAGGGGAGGAGCAAAAAAAAAAAAAAGAAAAAAAAAAGGGAGAATCTGGAAACCACGCATCTACCCACCAGAATCCGATATTCCATCTTCATCACAGGGAAGGAGCTGGAAACCATGCATGTAGCCTACCCCACCCACCAGACTCTGATATTCCACCTTCATCACGAACAGGGGAGGAGCTGGTAACCATGCATCTACCCTACCCAACCATCCACATTCCAACAGTCATTAACGGACGGACTGTGCAATAGCTACGGCAGGCTGATATTCAGGCATGGCTGCAGCTCACGGCATCAGACACATAATCTAACGGCGTGTATTTTCCACTACCTGACGGACTGTCAATCCATGCCTCTAGCCTACACCACCGACCAGAGTCCGAACTCGTGTTTCAGCTCTCTCTCTCTCTCTCTCTCTCTCTCTCTCTCTCTCTCTCTCTCTCTCTCTCTCTCTCTCTCTCTCTCTCTCTCTCTCTCTCTCTCT
>BFEA01000241.1:1612739-1625316 GCA_003427395.1 Chara braunii
CAGTGAAAATTCAAGGTTTGAAGCATCTACTCAAGGGGAAACATTCCGGAAGTATCACCAAGTGAATCGCAACATGCATAAGCACCAAAAACAGTGAAAATTCAAGATTTGAAGCATCTACCCAAGAGGAAATATCACAGAAGTATCACCAAGTGAATCGCAACATGTACAAGCACCTACATCAGTGAAAATTCAAGGTTTGAAGCATCTACTCAAGGGAAACATCACGGAAGTATCACCAAGTGAATCGCAACATGCACAAGCACAAAAAACAGTGAAAATTCAAGGTTTGAAGCATCTAGTCAAGGGGAAACATCACGGAAGTATCACCAAGTGAATCGCAATATGTACAAGCACCGAAAACAGTGAAAACTCAAGGTTGGTAGCATCTACTCAAGGGGAAACATCAGGGAAGTATCACCAAGTGAATCGCAACATGTACAAGCACCTACATCAGTGAAAATTCAAGATTTGAAGCATCTACTCAAGGGGAAACATCACTGAAGTATCACCAAGTGAATCGCAACATGTACAAGCACCTACATCAGTGAAAATTCAAGATTTGAAGCACCTACTCACGGGGAAACATCACGAAAGTATCACCAAGTGAATCGCAACATGTACAAACACTTACATCAGTGAAAATTCAAGATTTGAAGCATCTACTCGACGGGAAACATCACGGAAGTATCACAAGGTGAATCGCAATATGTACACCCTCCCGGATTAGCAAAAATCGCAGTTTTGACAAGAAGGAGGAGGATGGAGGAGGGGGAGAGAAAGAAAGAAAAAAACAGGAAGAGGGAGAGGGAGAAGAAGAAGAAGAAGAAGAAGAAGAAGAAGAGGAGGAAGAAGAAGAAGAGGAGGAAGAAGAAGAAGAGAGGAGAGAGGAAGGAGAAAAAAAATGAGAAGGAGGGAGAGGAGGAAGAAGGAGAGGGAGGCCTTCCTCCTTTTCACTCACCTCTTGCTGGTCTCTAGGCAGTGGAGCCCCAATGCTTGGTTCTAACCTCCTGAGCGTGGCTTCTCTTCACTCCCACGTTCTCTCCTTTTTCCCTCACTTCTCTTTCTTAGCTATGACCGGCTCCTAGCTCTAAGGCTGTGGAGTCCTCCCCTCTAAGAGGGCTTTGGGGACCCCTGTCTCAGCCTTTCCTCCTACCTCACAGCTTGAGGGCTATGGCGGATCACTCTCCTTGCTCCCTCCCAGCCTCTAGATCTCCTTCCTCAGTCCTACCACCATAGTCAGGCTACAGGCTAGCTCCGGCCCTCACGCCCTTGCTTTTCTCCCACTTGGACTCTCTCCTGGACTCATTTGGACAGCATGGGCACCTCTCATGCTCAAATGAGAGTGGCGGCCTACACCTCCAGCTTATGTAGGCTGGAATAGGTGCACCGCCCCACCTCTAGGCTCCTCCAAGTGCCTCTAGGTGGCGGGAGGTACCCCAAGGGCCAAATTTCCGATTTTGGCCTACCAGGAGGTACCTGGGCCTCATTTTGGCCAGGTACATGCAGTTCGAGAGTCCGGTACCTCCTCAGACTACCCCTTGGCCTACCCCGGCCTCTTCTTACTTCAAAAAGTGCTGCCTTTTGGGGTACTTATCCCCAAAATGCAGCCTTTCCTGAGAATTGAGGGCCTAGAGGCCAATTTTTTATCTTTTTCTTAGTCTAGGCCTCTTTTGAGTAGGTCGTTGCATTTTCCAAGTGGCGGCTCCAATCTCAGCCTTGGATCTGGCTGAGATCCATGGTCCTCATCATTACGAGCCACTCCCAAGTTTTCCTTGCCCCAAATTTGAGCCTTTACTTCAATTTTCATTTTTTTTGATGTACCTGGCCCAAATCTTGGGCCAAATTCGCAGTTTTGTCTTGTTCCTCCCCTTGTTTTCCCTCCAATTTGCTGCCAACTCATTCTGGAGCTAGCCGTTTTGTGTCAGCCCACAAAAACGGCTAGATTTCCTCCTCCGCAAGATCAGATATCAGATCTAAGACCCAAAAATGAGCCGGCCAACTCACATCAGCATGTTTCCTTATTTTTGTTGTTTTAATTCAGATATTGCAGAGATAATGCCCCAAGGGCCTTATCTCTGCAATACGGACTGCACTCCTAGGATCTAGGAGGGATGAGGTCATCATTGGGACCTGCCCATCCTTACTGCTGCAGTCCCAACCTGGCGGCATTTTTCCTTCCACTCCTTCCTCCTCCTTTGTCTCATTCTACCCCTTTTATCTCCCCTCTTTCTCTCATTACTGTTGGGACAAGTGTCCAACAACTATTTCTTCTCATTCTGGCTTTTGGACATTTCCCAAGGTCTGATTTTGCAGCCGGCATATGGCCGTTACACCCCGGACTGCAGTAATGGCACCCCCAAGGTCCAAGGGGGCTCCTTTTTGTTGCCGCTGCTTCCAGATCAAGGSTGCCTTGCTCCGATTTTTCTCCGGSCAGCCTTTKCTCCAYGTGGAGCCYTTGGAACTTCTSCTTCTTTGGCCTGGCCGGTCCGGGMTAKCCCGGACCGCTGGCCGGCCCCTCTTGCCGCCGCTATTCCCTTCTTTCTACCCCTCGACGCTCTCCGTCCGCGCTTGTCGTGRYGACACTTAGTATCCGTCCGGCCACCCGGCCCGGACGGTGCCGCCCGCAGGTGCCGTTTCCTTGGCATTTATTTTTACCGTTAGCGCATTTTAATCTGGTTTCTCATGGGACCTCCCAGACTCTCCCCACCTTTCCCGTGTCGCGCCTGCCTCTTCCGTTCCGGCGACAGTTTTTCCCATTCGCGTTCGACTCCTCATTTTCTTATTATTTTCCTAGTCCATTCTCTTTTCCTGTTGTCGTCCCGGACGGCGGCCTGTTTCCTTTTTGGATCGTCGCGCGTCCCCACTTGCTCAGACGTCCCTTGTTCCGCCGACAGCTCCTGGCGCTGGTCCCGCTGGTAACTGTCCCGTCCCGTCGGTGGTTCCGCCGGCCCATACTCATCTACTTAGTCCCCCGCGGTCCTTGTTACTAGTGATGCTGTAGTACTATACTTTTTGCCTGGTCCTACGTGGTCCCTTGACGCTTTGTCCCCTCGGCACTACATCTTCTCTTGGTGCCCCGTGGCCCCGGCACTTTGCCCTGCCGGTGCCACATCTTTTCTTGGTTCGTCTAACGTCCTCCCTTCTTGCGGCGATCTCTGCTCCCCGTCCCTCTCGCATCTCGCGCGTTGTTCCCTTCTGGGTGCCGGCTCCCACTTATCCTGCAGCCTCCTTGGTCCCTTCACTGTCGTGTTGCATCCACGCCTTGCCCCCAGTCTAGCTGCTTTCTCCTCATTCTAATACTAATTCACCGGCGTCCCTCCTCCGTTCTCGGGGAAGGGTGTCACCTTTGTCATTCTCTCTCCCAGTCCTTTGCTGTCCCCTGCCAAGACAGTTTTCTCTCTAGTGTGGTGGTTTTGACGACCCTGGGCAACCTCCCACCTCCTACCGTCTATGCTCATGCTTCCGAAGTTTCCAGCATTCCTGCCATCGGTTTTCTCTGCCGTGCACAAATTGGCCATATGCAGTCTCTCGAGTGACGGGAAATCATTCGGGACTCACTAATCCCGACATATTCCCCCCACTCATTCGCGATGTCCTCATCTCGCACCAATCCATGGTCAGTAGGGATTTTGGAGTGATAGACAGACAAGGAAGGGGAGTGGGGTGGGATGAGTAGTTAGCTTGTCAGGGTTCCTCTTGTCTTTCTTACTCTTTTCTCGGGTCCTTCTTTAGGTTTCCGCCCCTTGGGCGGGGGAGGGTAGGGAGGGGTCAAGGTTTTTGTTTCAGGTTTCCTCTGGGTTGCGTAACGTCCCCTGGCTCAATCATGTCTTTGTAACGAGCGCGTAACCCTCTCTGTGCATCAGCGTCTGTCTCACAGCTATCTCTTTCTCACTGGAACTCCCAAATACCCAAGAGCCTCCCCACAACTTCCGGTATCATTCCAGAAGAGAGAGGACGACGCGCCCATCACCCTCCCCAGGGGCCGAGGTAAAGGGGAGATTTTGGCGACGGATTGTCACAGGGATCTTTCGCCATGGCTTACTCCAGGTGCGAGCTAGCAACACGTCAAGGAGCTTCAGCAATTTGATGTCTCTTTCCCTCATCAAGTTGACTAGCATCGCCCCTCGGAGGGGTCCGACCGCAGACATGTCCTGCAACTAGTTTTTCATTGTACGTTATTTCTCGCTCTCGACAATGTCTTGAAGGCTGCATTCATAATCTCAAATCTATCTTCCCATTTCATCGAGAAAACATTCTTGAGCAGACATCCTTCCGGTTTCATTCCATTCATTACTCTTAGGGTCTCCCCACATTTTCGGTGCAAGTTTTCTTCTCCCCAAGCTCAGGCATGGCCAAATCCACATGCATTCCTCCGTGGCCGTTCTTTCCGACTTTTCTCAAGTCCTGCCAAATCCGCATACATATCACCCTGTTGTCCTTCCTTGCCCTCTGCTCGATTATCTTTCCATATGTAATGCTCAACCCATTCCTTAGCTAGGCCTTTCTTTTCAAGCCAATCCCTGACCCATTCCCCAATCTGCCAATTCCTTTCTCGGGCCCATGCAGAACCAATCTCATCAACCCTTTCCCTCCAGGTTGTCTTGCCAGGCTCTTTTTCTCAGGTCCATGCAAAACCAATTACAATCTTTTTCTGTTCCGGCCATCTTGACAGGCCCCTTTTTTCCTAAGCCCATGCAAAACCAATTACAAGTTTTTTTCCATGCGTATTGATTGGTAGATGGCACACCTTCCCCCCACTCAAAACGCGATGTCCCCATCGCGCGAGTGGTCCTCACTCGGAGGTACGAAACCTTTGGTCCACCAACCGCAGTCAAGGACACAAGCCCATCCGCTTCACAAAAGGAAGAATGATCAGTTCCTCCCCAGCGTACGACGCCTCATCCTCCTACTCGGTCCGACCTTTCTTCTCCTACGTGGCGAGCACCGATACCAAGGTTTCTCCTTACGTCTGTCAGGTAGGTCCAATCCAAGCCTGCCAGGGTCTCGTCTAGCCGTAAGAGTGTTCCTCGTGAATCATTCCTCCCGAGTGGTGATTTTCTGGATTCCGGCCTCTTCCTTTCAAGAGAGTTGGGGCTCTCAATTAGTTCGTGAGTGCAGTTACGAAGACCTCGCAATTAGTCCCGAAGAGTTGGGGCTCGCAATTGGTGGTCGCGGACTCCACCTGGTACTCCGTCCGGCCTCTCCCCTTGGACAGTGCTGCCCAACTTAGTGCGGGCAGTCGTGGTCCGACCCAAACGGCCATGCCACCCCTCTATGACATGGCGTGTGGTTGGAGAGTAGCAAAATAGACTAGCCGAGAATGACTTTCCTGCCCATTTGGCTCTCTCGCCCTTTGACATTTAGGCGTTCAACAGGAGGCGCAGTTGGAACTCCCCGACTATAGCTCATTGTCGGAGGTGGTTCCGGATGTCCCACACCGATCCAAGTGGTAGGTGCCTTAGTCCTTTAACCCTCGTCCTCTTAAAGGTGGTGCTGGTCGCGCTGAGACTTTTTCCCTCAGAGGGATAAAGGTCTTGGGGTCGCGATGCATGTATCGGTATCCCCCTCTTGCTGAGGCCAAAGACTAGAAGAAAGAGAAAATCCATTTCCAGCTCTTTCCAAGTCCATTTCAAGTTGCCTAGGGTCCCCTATTTATGCAATGCAATTTCCAATACTCAATTCCAATGCGCCGTTTCATTCCCAAACTCAGTCTCGTTCCAATGCTCAATCCAATTCCAAGGCTCATTCCAATTCCGATGCTCAATCCAATATCTCTTCCAAGGCCGAGTCCAGTATCCTTTCCAAGGCCGAGTTCTTCCAATCTCTTTTCCAAGGCTCAACTCTTCCAATTCCATACCTCACAATCAACCATGCAAGGGAACCTCAGCGCCAATTTCAAAGAATGACCCTTGTAAGGGGTCATTCCGAACAACCTGGTTCGGGTCGTTCTTTCCACTTCCAAGTCGAACAGCCTGGTTAGGCCATTCTTATCCATTGCAATCGGACAGCCTGGTTATGACCATCCTTATCCATTTCAATTGGGCAGCTTGATTAGGACCATCCTTGTCCATTGCAATGTTAGCGACCGAGGGGGTGAGCCTTGAGGACACGGATCCTATCTTGTCTCGGGGGTTAGAGGGCGGCCATCGTCTTAGGTTTTTACGCATGCTTCTTCTTTTTTCTCATGTCTTTTGTCATTCTCACATCCATCCATACATCCGACTTAGCGTCTAGTACTCAAGTTGAGGCTCGCGGCCCCAAGCAGCACTAGCCCGCCCGACTGTTCAACGATTGCAAGGGGTGTTGCATCATTTCAATGTTTCCCTGCCACTTTTCTGACTTCTGATATGCTTCTCAATGCTCTGGGATTGTCTGGGGTAGGTTGGATTAGGCTCCTAGGGGAGAGGGTTTCTCTCTACCCATAGGTCCCCTAACCTCTCACAAGGACACGTGGAGCGACTCATTCAATCATGCATACACAATTTCGAAAGGCAAACTCTCGTCATGACCGCATCTTTCAATGTTCAAGAGTTCGCATGCCCCTGCCTATTTCCTCGAAGCAAAGTCAATCATCCCCCAAAGTCCGTTTCTTACTACCGAAAGGAAGTTCACGTTTTCCCCGAAGAAGCGAATACTCATACAAAGTAGCACAAACCTCCCATCCCCCAATAGTTTCTCCAGTCCAAAAAGTAGTTTCATTACAGTCGTTTCCCGAAAAGAAGGAGACAAAGTTCGAATGCAACGACAATATTACAGACTCGTCTCATCTAGATCCCCCTGTTAATCCTCATACCATCCCACAAACATTCCACCATCATGAATGCCTGTCCTCTTCCCAGGGTCACGGCTCTCCATTCGGCATCCAATCCTTGAATCGCGTAGTCTGCTGGGAGCGACACCTCCCATCCACCTCCGATTTCAGTGGGTGGTCGCGGGTGCATAGGTCGCCGCGGCATCCGGGCGCGTCTCATTGCCATTTCCGATTTAGAAGTCCCCTGCACAGTTTTAAATAGCACGCAAATTTACTTATTCCCCTCGGTCTTCAATTTTCCGCCCGGACAACTCCCCGATTCCTAGCCTGACACTTCTTTTCCCCTTCTATTTCTTTTCCCTCTCATTGGCCCTATTACCGACCTGTCCCTTCCTCCGTCTGCTCATATAATCGGTACAGATAATCTACGTACGCCATTCCTTGGTTTATCTCCCGTCGGACGACGCGCCACAGGACCTCACTTCCCACGACCGGAACCCTCGGCCTGGTGCTAAACACGGTGCGCAGGATGCGTAACACCTCATACTTCTGTTCCCCACTGAACGGGCCCATTTCTAGGAAGGCCCGGTAGTATTCTCGATGTACCATTGCCTCTTCATACGTCAAGTTTGCAAGGTTGGCTACTGCTTGTCTAACAAGTTCCAAACCGTCCAGCTTTTCCAGCAGGAAGGGCGACAACCTCATTCGTACATTTTCACTAGGCAATTCGAAACTCCCGACCATGGCTACCCTAAGGTCTGCTTGTTACATCGTCAACCCCCGGATCTGCGAACTCAAACCCCGCTTGCCATACTAACTGCCATGCCCCCTCAAACATGCTCAACGGGTCTTCTCCAGATGCCAACCGAACTCCAAACTCCCTCCACCTGTTTTCTGATACATACAACCGCCCTTTTGCACGCACGCGCCCCCCTGGGTCCGGGTTCCATTCCCCATTCTCATCCGCACGCCACTCAACTTTCGTCACTAAGTAAACCATATTTTCCGCAAGCTCGACCCCGACCCACTCCGCCACCTGGTGCCGTCCCTCGCCTGTTGCCGGCAGGCTAACCTCTATCCCACCCGGTACTTCCCTAGGCAGTTCAATGCCCAAGGGGCGCTCCTCAAGGAACGTCATTCTTCGTGCCATGGCACGCTCGCCTTTGATCTCCCGGCTCGCGATCCGCGCTGAACCCTACAATGACCAGACATCCCATTCCCTAAGCTTAGCAACTTTGCTGTATTTGTCTGGCTCCACAACTTCCCTGCGCTTAGTCAAACCACAATACTTCGAACAGTTTTAACACATCATCCACATAGCAAGGTGTTGCTGCTACCTCACGACGGATTATGGCCTCCCTGGTTTTCGGGGCCACCTCCTGCCGGTCATTCCTTTCCATGTCCAAAATGATGAGGACCTCCCGGGCTCTATCGCCGTGGAAGGGTCCGTATTTCAAGGATGTCCTATAAAATTCCCCTGTCAGCCATGTGCAATTCACGTGTATTCGCTCCATCATGTCGGCTACCTCTGTTACATGATAAAAACCCCCAAACCAGTCCGCCACGAACTCAGGTACCCAAGTCTTGATTCGGGCGCCGGGCGGTTTAAATTCCTTCCATCCTCCCATCACGACTCTACTGCTAACCGTATCCCACCCTTTATTAGCAAAACTTTTCCCCGCCTGTCGAACCCTTGCCTCAGCGTCCCCTAAAAGCCACATCGGGTTCTGCCCTGCAGCGAGCGTCGTGCAGAACAGGTGCCAGCCCTGTTCCGAGAGAACAATCGTCCCAGCTGATTCCACCCTTCCTTCCGCAATCTCCTCCCATCCTTCCTCTTCCCTCAACAGATTCCAGATACGCTCTATCCAAAGGTACGATAGTTCTGGCATAATCTCATACCCCCGCCAATCACATGTGGTCCCTTTCCATTTATTACTCGGTGGTATTGACATCTCTACTCCCCTTCCGGTTCATCTTGGTTCCCATGTGCAGTCCCACAATTCGAGTTCCCGAGCCATCGTTCCCTACCTGCACACAACCGACAACCCGTTTTCACCAGGTAAGCCCCCCTCAGAAGTCTCAGTCCTCTATCTCATCCCTGTCCTCCTCATCACTGAAACCCTCCTCCTCATCTAGGAACATCTCTTTCACCCCTTCCAAGAAGGTTTCCCCTGCTGCCACGTTCCGGTAAACTATCTGCCAATTTACCGGGCTGGGAACAAAAATTTCGTCCACGCTGAGGAGGTTTAACACCTCAGCCAATTCTTCCGCCCAATTTCCTTCGAACGACCCTGCTTCCACTGACAATTTAAAGAAGTCCTGCCTAGCGCCCTGGTACAACCTCAGGTGCGTCATTGACCGGCATATCCGCTCCAGTCTACTCCTGGTCCCAAAGACTGCATCTACCAGAAACGGGGGTAGCACGCATCTCATTGTCCTAAGGGGGCGTCTCATATTTTTCCGGTCCCCGAGTTCCACTCGCACCTCCATCCTCTCCATCTCCATTTCAGCCTGCTGACATGCAGCCCACACCACCTCCCGTTCCGCTTGCCTAAACAGCTGATCCGGTGTCGTGCCCAATACTAGTCCCACTACCATTGAGTTTTCTATTTCTTGAGACAGGTAGATCCACCCTTGGGCCTCCCTTGTTCCCCGGAATTTTAGGTCCATCAAGCTGGGTGAGAGTTTTGTCAGGCTGACCTTGATCCAGATTGTCTCTATCCAGAGGAACGCGTCCGTCTTGTCCAGCATCACGGTTTCATAGGCTGGTTCTAGGTCGGTCCACGTCCCTTCTTCCGGGAGAACAACAGATACCCCATCCCTTACCTCTATAGGCATTTCCGGACCACTAGAGTAGACAGGATGCGACAACCATCGCGCCATCCTGTTTTTCCCGGCGCTTACCCTGTTTTCCACATGAGAGCACCACACGGCCCTTCATGGTCAAATGGTTTGTTTTTCCTTTTTCTAGATGAGGGTTGTTTTCAGACCCCTCATCCGGGTCTCCCTAACCTCCCTTATCCATTTTCCAGGTACCATTGCCCTACCATGCCCCCAATCGATCACCTGTGGTTCGCATTCCTTCTTTTCTTAGTTCCACTTTCTTCCGACTCCTGTCCAACCTCTTCCTCATGTTCTCTCACTCGTGCAGACTTAGGCAGGGGTCAAGAATAGACTAGAAGCTTAGTTCCCCTTCCAACATTCATCAGGCAACTTTACAGAGGGAGGCACAAAAAGCAAAACTCAGGCAAACGTCGCACACAGGTCGGTCATCTCCTCACCGACCTTTTCCCCGGAAATGGTCTCTCCACTGTTACTATCGGCAGGGCTTTACCCCATACCTCAAGCATAGCTCAACCGTCGCGAGCACGGTACCCAGGTCTCGGCAAGGCATTCGCCCTTTCCTCCTTACCCAGAATACCCCATCCCGTCTTGCCGTTCGTGTACTCACCGTTAATCTCGGGAACCACCCCTCACATCTCGGTAAGGCCATTGGAGTCGGCCGTCCAGGCATTCACTTCCATCGGTCCGACAATAATCAGTTTTTTTCAAGCCATGCTACGAGAAATTTTTAATCGCCTCTGAGGCTCCTTCCTTGCCCCATATGCATTGGTCCCCCTGCCGTCTGCCGACAAGCAGCCGCCCCGCCTGAAGACATTTCACACCCCACCTGGGCAAGATCATCGAGCCCTGCTCGGACCGCTCGGGTGAGAATGCTACTAATCAGCCGACGAGGCCAACCCTTGCCTTACAGCCCGGTGACCCGACCCCCACACACGGAACCAGGTGAACTTCAAAGAGGATGACCATTCCGCATCCCACACCGACCGGCGCAATCTTTCCTTCCAAATGGCAGGACGCTCGAAATCCCCATCATGCAATCACAAGTCCCAAGTGGGACACACATAGAACAAGTGTCTTTCCCTTGGTGCACCCAGCGCTTCCTACCCGTTGCTCACAATTTTTCACTCAGGACAGTGCGTGCCACTCACCCCTAACTTCCATATATAGTGTCTGGTTCCTTCTCGTGAGCATCTTCAAAGGTGAGCTAGTTTTCCTCGGAGTCTAGCAACTCCCTTCGTTCCCTTATCTTCACTTGTGTATCCGTTCATAGGGCAGGAATGTTCCTTCTCGATTCCCCTTTGTGTTCATATGAGGTTCCTTCAAGCATTTAAGTGCGGTGCATGGAGCCCGCCGGGCTCCGAAGAAAAGGAAAGAGAACACCCGTGTCGGTCGGATCACTCCGCCGCGGGATTTTCATTGGAACCCGGACTAGCCCGGAATCCCAATCGCCTGCCAGGTAACCGGAGCCCTTCTTTCGCACGAAGAGGAAGGGTCGACCCGCGGCTTGCCCAAGGCTTCCCTGGCCTGACGAACATCAGTCCAAGGGAAGGAGGACTAGAGTCATCTCCAAAGGAGACGACTGAGTAAAAGTGCAAACATGCATGTTCCTCCTCCAGACCTGGCCCTGCCATGCGCCCAACCACCCTCAAATCTAATTTTCTCAAAAGGATAGAGCAAATAAAAGTTCATATTCCTTATCTTTATGTTTGTGTTCTCGGTCATGCGTCGGACGCCCCCCTCGAGACCGAATGGGTCAGTTTAACCCACTACCCGACATCTCCACCATTTTTGTAGGGGTCATACCCTGTAGGACTTTCAAACCTCGGTCGACCCTACTGCGGGTCCCATTTGGCTCGACCCGCCCACGCTCACGCTCAGGGCGCAGGTTGTTCGTCCCAGGGGCACCCCCGCCTGGTGCTTTGCGATGGACGGGGATGGGCCATTTGCGAGAGGGCTTTACATTGGGGGATGTAGCTCCGCTCTCGCGTCAAGATGGTAGTTTTTCGGCACCAGTGGCGTTTTCTTGATTTATTAAGGTCTGACCAGGCAATTGCTCCTTCCAATACGCACGCAGTCCAGGGAGTTCATTGAGGTCTCATCTTCTTATCGTGCACAGGCCAAGCGTCATCCATTGGGCCACGCACCTTTTCACTAAGCCTAGCGGCCCTCAGCAGCCCCGGCGGCATCCTTGGGGTAAGGCCGCGTCACGCGAACCCCTAACCGTAATATTCTCTTTTTTTTGCAAGAACCGCTAGCATCACATCCACCTACCAAAGACTGCCCTTAGTCTTTTCAGGGGTCGCATCGCATATGAGAGAAACATTCCATGCAATCCCATGCAAGCCGAGTCCATGAATCAAACATTCACCCAAGTACCGGTCTCAAACTCAACCCGCACCCACGACTTAAGCCAGGTCCAAATCCTTTTTCCATAGCCAAATCTCCCATTCTAGTCCTCATCCGTGGATCCAGCCCGTCTAAATAGTCCCAAGCTACTCACCTGCGCATGACCACACAAAAACAAATGTCCAAGCACAATCCCTATCGGGGTCAACACATCGCCCTTTCCTGTGAGCCTAAGTTTCCCTTTCCCTTCCATGGTCCCTCGGTTTTCTTGCCCCTCGCTTCCCTCGAGCAGCCCATGCATTCACCTTAGTCATGCAGTCGGGGGAGGTGGTTGAGTCAAACTGACCTCGTCCAAAATCAGCACTCCTTTCCGCTTTCGCAATTGCTCTCAATGGTTCCGTATCCTTCCCTTCTTGGTGGCACATGGGACCGGCTGCCCTTCCCTTGCCCTCGCTTTCCACCAAGTGAGGACTAAGTTCCTTCCCGTTCGTTCCCTGGCAGTGTAACAGGTGAGGGTGGAGGTTAAACACATGCCATGGGGGGGGGAAGGGGTGACGGAAGGGTTAAGGGTTAAAGAGTTTAGAAGGAATGGAGGAAGAGAGAGAGAGAGAGAGAGAGAGAGAGAGAGAGAGA
>BFEA01000241.1:1626344-1648461 GCA_003427395.1 Chara braunii
GATGGGTGTAGGTGATGGAGGTTGAAGAAGGGTTGGGGTGTCCGGCTATGGTGGATGGGTGTAGGTGATGGAGGTTGAAGAAGGGTTGGGACGTCGGACTATGGTGGGTGGGTGTAGGTGATGGAGGTTCAAGAAGGGTTGGGGTGTCCGGCTATGGTGGATGGGTGTAGGTGATAGAGGTTGAAGAAGGGTTGGGGTTTCCGGCTATGGTGGATGAGTGTAGGTGATGGAGGTTGAAGAAGGGTTGGGGTGTCCGGCTATGGTGGATGGGTGTAGGTAATGCTCGCTTGTCCCGCGGTCCGCGAACGACCCTATTCTACCGCCCGACTCCCTACACCTTATGTCTCCCTCATAGGTTGTTGGTCTTGGCCGCACGTGCCTCCCCCCCTTGCCATAGTGGAGGCAGTCTTTTCATAACCGTAGAATTTGCAAGAGAGGACGCAACAAGAAGTGACCCGTCGATACTTACTCAAGCACTTAGAGCAGCAGAATGCACCCTACCGATGCAAGTGGAACAGCAAACTGACAATGTGAACGGCACCCTACCCATGCATATAGAACAGCAAACTGACAATGTGAACAACACCCTACCCATGCACATAGAACAGCAAACAGACAATGTGAACAACATCCTACCCGTGCTTATAGAACAACGAATTGACAATGTGAACAACATCCTACCTGTGCACATAGAACAACAAACTGACAATGTGAACAGCACCCTACCTGTGCACATAGAACAACAAACTGACAATGTGAACAACATCCTACCCATGCACCTAGTAGAGCAAACTGAAAATGTGAACAACACCCTACCCCTGCACCTAGTACGACAATCAGACAATGTGAACAACAGCCTACCGATGCTACTTGTACAGCAAACGGACAATGTGAACAGCATCCTACTCATGCACCTAGTAGAACAAACAGACAATGTGAACAACAACCTACCCTAGGGGAATGTTGCCCGAGGTACCCTGGGATGAAGCGCCCTACACACACTCGTCAGGGACAGCCTAAGGACAAGATTTGAAGTATCCTATGAAGAGGACACATCACCAGGGCATCCCGAAGTGAAGCGTCACTCATACATTCGTCAAGGTTGGTGAAAGCTCAAGATGGGAAGTGCCTAACCTACCGGAAAGTTCACGGAAGTAACCCAAGGTAAATCAGAACCCATACATTCATCAAGATCAGTGAAAACTCAAAATTGAAAGCATCTAATCAAGGGGAAACATCACGGAAGTTTCACAAGGTGAATCGCAACAGGTACAGGCACCCAGAACAGTGAAAACTCAGGATTGGAAGGATCTACCTAAGGGGACACATCATGGAAGTATCACCAAGTGAATCGCAACATGTACAAGTCCCCACATTAGTGAAAATTCAAGATTGGTAGCATCTACTCAAGGTGAAACAGCACGGAAGTATCACCAAGTGAATCGCAACATATACAAGCACCTACAACAGTGAAAATTCAAGGTTGATAGCATCTACTCAAGGGGAAACTTCACAGAAGTATCACAAGGGGAATCGCAACATGTGCAAGCACAAAAAAACAGTGAAAACTCAAAGTTGGTAGCATCTACTCAAGAGGAAACATCACGAAAGTATCACCAAGTGAATCGCAACATGTACATGCACCTACATCATTGAAAATTCAAAATTTAAAGTCTCTACTGAAGGGGAAACATCACGGAAATATCACCAAGTGAATCGCAACATGTAGAAGCACAAAAAACAGTGAAAACTGAAGGTTGGTAGCATCTACTTAAGGGGAAACTTCACGAAAGTATCACAAGGGGAATCGCAACATGTGCAAGCGCCAAAAGAAGTGAAAACTCAGAGTTGGTAGCAGCTACTCAAGGGGAAACATCACGGAAGTATCACCAAGTGAATCGCAACATATACAAGCACCAACATCAGTGAAAATTCAAGGTTTGAAGCGTCTACTCAAGGGGAAACATCACGGAAGTATCACCAAGTGAATCGCAACATACACAAGCACCAAAAACAGTGAAAATTCAAGATTTGAAGCATCTACTCAAGGGCAAACATCACGGAAGTATCACCAAGTGAATCGCAACATGTACAAGCACCTACATTAGTGAAAATTCAAGGTTTGAAGCATCTACTCAAAGGGAAACATCACGGAAGTATCACCAAGTGAATCGCAACATGCACAAGAACCAAAAACAGTGAAAACTCAAGATTGGTAGCATCTACTCAAGGGGAAACATCACGGAAGTATCACCAAGTGAATCGCAACATGTACAAACACCTACATCGGTGAAAATTCAAGATTTGAAGCACCTACTAACGGGGAAACATCACGGAAGTATCACCAAGTGAATCGCAACATGTACAAGCACCTACATCAGTGNTCACCAAGTGAATCGCAACATGTACAAGCACCTACATCAGTGGAAATTCAAGATTTGAAGCATCTACTCAAGGGGAAACATCACGGAAGTATCACAAGGTGAATCGCAATATGTACACCCTCCCGGATCAGCAAAAATCGCAGTTTTGACAAGAAGGAGGAGGATGGAGGAGGGGGGAGAAAGAAAGAAAAGAAGAGGAAGAGGAAGAGGGAGACGAAGAAGAAGAAGAAGAGGAGAAAGAAGAAGATGAGAGGAGAGAAAAAGGAGAAGAAGAATGAGAAGGGGGGAGAGGAGGAAGAAGGAGAGGGAGGCCTCCCTCCTTTTCACTCACCTCTTGCTGGTCTCTAAGCAGTGGAGCCCCAATGCTTGGTTCTAGCCTCCTGAGTGTGGCTTCTCTTCCCTCCCATGTTCGCTACTCTTTCCCTCACTTCTCTTTCTTAGCTATGGCCGGCTCCTAGCTCGAAGGCTGTGGAGTCCTCCCCTCTAAGATGGCTAAGGGGATCCCTGTCTCAGCCTCTCCTCCTACCTCACAGCCTGAGGGCTATGGCGGATCACTTTCCTTGCTCCCTCCCAGCCTCTAGATCTCCTTCCTCAGTCCTACCACCATAGCCAGGCTACAGGCTAACTCACCCCTCACTCCCTTGCTTCTCTCACACTTGGACTCTCTCCTGGACTCATTTGGGCAGCATGGGCACCTCTCATGCTCAAATGAGAGTGGCGGCCTACACCTCCAACTTATGTAGGCTGGAATAGGTGCACCGCCCCACCTCTAGGCTCCTCCAAGTGCCTCTAGGTGGCGGGAGGTACCCCAAGGGCCAAATTTCCGGTTTTGGCCTACCAAGAGGTACCTGGGCCTCATTTTGGCCAGGTACATGCAGTCCGAGAGGCCGGTACCTCCTCAGACTACCCCTTGGCCTATCCCGGCCTCTTCTTACTTCAAAAAGTGCTGCCTTTTGGGGTACCCATCCCCAAAATGCGGCCTTTAATGAGAATTGAGGGCCAAGAGGCCCATTTTTCATATTTTTCTTAGTCTAGGCCTCTTTTGAGTAGGCCGTTGCATTTTCCAAGTGGCGGCTCCAATCTTAGCCTTGGATCTGGCTGAGATCCATGGTCCTCATCATTCCGAGCCACTCCCAAGCTCCCCTTGCCCCAAATTTGAGCCTTTACTTCAATTTTCAATTTTTTTGATGTACCTGGCCCAAATCTTGGGCCAAATTCGCAGTTTTGTCTTGTTCCTCCCCTTGTTTTTCCTCCAATTTGCTGCCAACTCATTCTGGAGCTAGCCGTTTTGTGTCAGCCCAAAAAAAACGGCTAGATTTCCTCCTCCGCAAGATCAGATCTGAGATCTAAGACCCAAAAATTAGCCGGCCAACTCACATCAGCATTTTTCCTTGTTTTTGTTGGTTTAATTCAGATATTGCAGAGATAATGCCCCAAGGGCCTTATCTCTGCAATACGGACTGCATTCCTAGGATCTAGGAGGGATGAGGTCATCATTGGGACCTGCCCATCCCTACTGCTGCAGTCCCAACCTGGCGGCATTTTTCCCTCCACTCCTTCCTCCTCCTTTGTCTCATTCTCCCCCTTTTCTCTCCCCTCTTTCTCTCATTACTGTTGGGACAAGTGTCCAACAGCTATTTCTTCTCTTTCTGGCTGTTGGAACTTTCCCAAGGTCTGATTTTGCAGCCGGCATATGGCCGTTACACCCCGGACTGCAGTAATGGCACCCCCAAGGTCCAAGGGGGCTCCTTTTTGTTGNTTTCCCAAGGTCTGATTTTGCAGCCGGCATATGGCCGTTACACCCCGGACTGCAGTAATGGCACCCCCAAGGTCCAAGGGGGCTCCTTTTTGTTGCCGCTGCTTCCAGATCAAGGSTGCCTTGCTCCGATTTTTCTCCGGSCAGCCTTTKCTCCAYGTGGAGCCYTTGGAACTTCTSCTTCTTTGGCCTGGCCGGTCCGGGMTAKCCCGGACCGCTGGCCGGCCCCTCTTGCCGCCGCTATTCCCTTCTTTCTACCCCTCGACGCTCTCCGTCCGCGCTTGTCGTGRYGACACTTAGTATCCGTCCGGCCACCCGGCCCGGACGGTGCCGCCCGCAGGTGCCGTTTCCTTGGCATTTATTTTTACCGTTAGCGCATTTTAATCTGGTTTCTCATGGGACCTCCCAGACTCTCCCCGCCTTTCCCGTGTCGCGCCTGCCTCTTCCGTTCCGGCGACAGTTTTTCCCGTTCGCGTTCGACTCCTCATTTTCTTATTATTTTCCTAGTCCATTTTCTTTTCCTGTTGCCGTCCCGGACTTCGGCCTGTTTCTTTTTTGGATCGTTGCTCGGCCCCACTTGCTCAGACGTCCCTTGTTCCGCCGACAGCTCCTGGCGTTGGTCCCGCTGGTACTTGTCCCGTCCTGTCGGTGGTTCCGCCGGCCCATACTCATCTACTTAGTCCCCCACGGTCCTTGTTACTAGTCCCGCTGTAGCACCATACTTTTTGCCTGGTCCTACGTGGTCCCTTGACGCTTTGTCCCCTCGACACTACATCTTTTCTTGGTGCCCCGTGGCCCCCGGCACTTTGCCCCGCCGGTGCCACGTGTGAAGTTTGATTCTCTCCATTCAATAGTATCAATCTCTTTTCCCGATTCAGTGTGGTACCTCACACAAGGAAGAAATAAATCACAGTTAGCAGCCGTGATTCTCAAGAGAATCGGGACTCAAATGAGAATAATAAAATTAACATGAAGCTCACAAAATTGTCAACAGTTCTCACGTCCTAACCAAAACTCAAAGATGATGATGATGATGATGATGATGATGACCCAGGCTCGTTCCGGACACGAAAATTTTTTCATGTCCCCGGCAATGGCGCCATTTTTGTCGCACTTTTTCCAGTCGAGCCGCTTCAGGCGACCGGAACGCCAACAGGCTGTCACGCAGGATTTTGTACTTGCTTGCAATAAATAAAATAAACTAATCAATGCAAATCCCTTCCTGTTGTGTGCGTCCGGCTTCGAACGAGACCCTTCAATTACGGTATTTGCCGGTCCCCGGTCTTATGAATCTTTCATTTTCATTCGAAACAGCAGAGAATCATGCAAATAATAATCATTATAAAGTGCTCAGCATGCATCAATTATGTCAATCTGATTTTGAGAACTGTGACAGAGTCATCCACGAAAGCAATCACCACGCAAGATTAATGCAAGGGGCAAGACCGACTGACTCGAGCAATGACAGGTTCAAATGAATGAGGGAAGAATGAGAACTCATAATAATCCCAAAAAGTTCATATAAGCAAGCGTGGTCAGCACCTCTCAAGAGTCCTCACTCATCCCTCTGATCAGTCTCTCTCAATCTCTCATTTCGCTGTTCTTTTCTGGTGCTGTGACCCATGCCCACGTACAATCTGAGATTGCGGCCTCGTGACAAAGAGCCACCTGAAACCAGCAAACTCTGAGCATGACCATCCGAGGTACATGACACGAAAGTTAACCATACAGCAGAACTCCTCCCACAACGTAGGCAACCCGTCCACTGAGAAGACTTCTCGCCTGAGGTATGAGTACTCGGTCGGCTTTGTTAGTGCCTCAATATCGATCACCGCCGGAGAGATACACCTCTTTGCCAAGCCTACCATATCAAGCCAACTCGTGCCATCTGTGAGGAGGGAAGGAACAGGAGGTTTGGGGTAGTCAGTATAGAGCTTGGGCCCAAAGCTGCGGATCAGTGTCGTGCCGCCCCCATCGAGCTCTCCCTCCCTCTGCTCGAGATACCTCGTGGCGGAGATCCATACTGCATCAAAATTCACGTGAGCCTCTTTACCCTTCTTCAGATAGAGCCTCAAGTCGTGGATAGTGTCATCAGCAAAACTGGCCTGGACAACGAAGATTGACAGATCTCCTTGTCTGAAACCAATGGCACTAGCATACTGATAACGGAATGCCTCTTTGCGCGAAATCTGATTGAGATTGGTCAACACTGACTCGTTGACCCGAAAGGATTCCACTGCACTCATGCGTAGGCTAGTTGGTACAAACGGATTTGACGATCACTGAAAACTGACTGTTGAGCACCGCTTGTTGAAAACTGAATAAATGCTTGCAGAGCACCGATCGCTGAGAACTGATAACCGGTCTGGTTGCTGATCTGAGCGCTGATTTGAGCGCTGGTCTGAACTGACTGCTGTTGAGATTACTAGTTGCGGAACTGATTGCCGAGTTGAGTGTTGAACCTGGTTGTTGAGTCGATTGTTGAATATCTGAATAAGTGAACTGAACTCAAGTCCGATTGCCTTGAATCTAATCTGCCTCGAACTGATGCATATCTCTGAGGACTATTCTCTAGTTACCGTTTTCGGTTGCTGTTCTGGTTGTTGTCTTGATTGGTGTTCTCTGATCTCTGTTTTCTGTTTTCTGGGCCTGAGTATTTTGCTAGTGTAGTGTCTGAGTCTTGCCTGAGTAACGCTTGAGCATTGTTTAAGTAACGCTAGAACATTGTTTGTGTAACGTCTGAGTATTGCTTACTTAGTGTCAAAGTCTCACTTGAGTGATCCCTAGGTATTGCTTGAGTAGCGTCTGAGTATTGCTTGAGTAGAGTCAGAGTTTGTTTTCTGATTGTCTGTTGATTGGGTAATGCCTTGAGCACGAAGTATCACTCTGAGCATTGCTTTGACAACGCTTTGAGCACGAACTATCACTCTGAGTATTGCTTTGGCAACACCTTGAGCACGAAATATCACTCAGAGTATTGCCTGAATATAGTTGGTAAATTGTCTCTTTATTGTCTGAATAAGCGCTAATGCATTGAGCCACGGAGTCGTGAGATCATAGGCCGTTATACGGTAAAAGAGGGTTGCAATCTGTTACCGTTCAACCTCCAATAGATCTTTGGGAGGGTGGCAGTTTGATCACTACCAAGCTTATGCGAGCTTCTTTCTCGTCTTTTCCACGCTCTCTAACGAGGAGCTGATACTGTGCAATTTGCCATTGCCTCTGTAGAAGTAGAACACATACTCTATGTTCTTTTTCCCTTTGACCATCTCGACCGCCCGTTCTCGCAAATTCTACCTATTTAACTCCATATCTCGGCACGCCTCATCCTCCCATTCCTTTTTCTTGTCCCTGACTAAGCTGCTTTTCACTACTAAAATCTCGTCTTTTCTCATATTTTCCTGTCACTTTACTGGATCCTGAATGACAAATGAACCAGACTGAAGACAACTCTGCTGGACTCTGTACCCCCGAAGGCGTGGGTTAAACTCAGTATCAGAATTTTATTGGCATTCGGTTTGAATTAACTAACTTGGTTTGAGGGCGTCATAATGTTATTTTCTCATCACTGGTCTCCAACTTGTAAGCAGACCTCAGTATTCAGCTGAGTAGCTGTCAAGAATGGCTGATAATTATTGGTTCACTTCTGCAAAGTAACTCTGTACCGTGGCTCTGAGAAGGTGTTTGGATTCCAGTAGTTGATTGCTACTTGAGTGGACCGCAAAAGGTGCCCCGGGGTTTATAGTCAGACTTTGTTAAGGAAAAAACAGTTATTAGCCTGGAATACCGCTCGTCCATTTGCCCGCCTGGCACGTGAGCATAGATCCTAGAGAAAGTTTGCTCAATGCCAAATCACAATGCTCCATTCATGGGGAAGCCCAAGGTACTGCAGATAATAGGTGTTTGACCTGCAGGTAACATCCGGAGTCTAAAGGACAACTTTCTAGGAGGCTCAATGCACTGTAGCCAACCTCGTGAGACTCTCATATGTTCTGTGTCAAGTCCTTCCTTCAGTCCCAGGGACTAACAAAATAAGATTGGGCTTGTAAGTTAGACTGAACCCGTATCTACCCGGGTAGTAGTAATTAGCAATCCGTGAGGTAAAGACAGAAAGCTACTAGCGAACCATTTTCGACTACTAGTTCACTGGTTTTCAGTCACTCACTCCCGGGTTTGAGCCCAGTTCAGCTAACTCCGACACTTGTACCATCTCTCCTGAACCATTCATTCCGTTTTTCTTCGGCCAACATCTGGCATTTCCACCTTGAAAAACGGTGACGCGCAGACTGTGACCAAGGTTACACACCGGGCGTTATCAACACGCTTCCTCTTATCGGCGAGGACCTGTTGTACCATCCACAGCGGGTTCACTGTAGTATGTCCCGTCGACAGCTCACTGCTGATGATGCTACATGGGTCACCAAACTAGATGGACGAACATCTTACATTCAGTAGGTCTGGGGATCATAAGTTGCTTATTTCCAAAACGAGTAGCTTCACCTGCAAGAGGGTCTAATGAACCGCTTAATACTGGCTTTGATACCTCGGATAGTAAAGGAGTGGAAGATTTCCGAAGGCAGTCTGTTTCCTGACTCTTATGTATGACTGCACAGATAGGATCAACCACTTGGGCAGTACACGAGGTCAATTTGTTCACGTTCAGCACTTGATCCGACTTTAGTTAGTGGTAGGTGCTTGAATACTGACCAAGACGAACCCGTACAGTCCATCATGAGTGTGTTTTAATACATTACGGAGTTTTGCCTTTTTTATGCTTATGGTTTGAAGTCTAACTCACGGAGGAATTGGCACACCAAAGCTCAGTTGGGTGCCCTATTGAGCTTGCACAGTGTAAATATTCTCTCGATTCTCTCAAACCCACAAATGCACGTTGTCGGGACTGGTGAGTCCCGAATGATTTCCCGTTACTCGAGAGACTGCATATGGCCAATTTGTGCACGGCAGAGAAAACCGGTGGCAGGAATGCTGGAAAGTTCCGAAGCATGAGCATAGACGGTAGGAGGTGGGAGGTTGCCCAGGGTCGTCAAAACCACCACACTAGAGAGAAAACTGTCTTGGCAGGGGGCAACAAAGGACTGGGAGAGAGAATGACAAAGGCGACACCCTTCCTCGAGAACGGAAGAGGGACGCCGGAGAATTGGTATTAGCATGAGGAGAAAGCAGCTAGACAAGGGGCAAGGCGTGGATGCAATACGACGGTGAAGGGACCAAGGAGGCTGCAGGATAAGTGGGAGCCGGTTCCCGGAAGGAAACGGCGCGCGAGACGCGAGAGGGACGGGGAGCAGAGATCACCGCAAGAAGGGAGGACGTCAGAGGTATCTCCCAACACACTGAAGGGAATTGAAAGGAAGAGAGTGAGACGGAACGAGACAAATGCTGGTCGACGATGTTCTGAGAGAATTGTCTAAACTTACCATAAGAGGAATATCTCCTTACAGATATGAGGCTTGTTGGGGCTATCACTCTTGTGGCTCAACCATCTGCATAGTGCTGACTCACTTCTTGGAGGGAGATATCTATGATATCCGCCCCTATGTCAAGGAAGGAGGCAACAATGATGGTGAAAATTTTAATTGGTTATGGGAGATCGTGATTCAATTTATCTATGATGAAAAGACAGACCTGATCAAGCAAAAGAGGAAAGTGGAATGGGGTATAATGCCAGAAACATATAAGACTGTTCCAATCCCGCCTATACATGACAGCTATTGTGATGGGACTAACTGGCTGCCGATAATCAACATGGTATTGACAAGAGAGAAAAGAAACGGTGGTTACGAGAGCTGAAGAGATTTCAGCAGAGGTAATCATACAAAGAAGGTCAAATTTTGGCAGAGGTTCGGGTCCAAGTCAAGAGAAGGTCGAATGTCTCCTAAGGTCACATAATACTCTAAGCAAGAGAGAGACATTTTCATATGAAGTTATCAGGTATGAGATGGTCGAGAGCGGATGGGAGCAGGAACGATTGTATGTACTGACATTCTATTTCACAGACTTGGATGTGTATGACGTAAGAATTTATGTCCCAAAGGAAAGAAGTGCTGATGTAGTATATGAGAGATGCTGGGGATTTGCTGAAGAAGTCATATTGAAAGAGAGAGAGAGGCTTGAGAGAGAGAACAAGTGCTTCACTAGATCTACTCGATTTACTGTCTTCAAGGGATTTTCAACTCCTCCCTTGCCTGATATAAATTTATCAAAAGATGATTGGTTTGCGGTGATTGAGTTTGCCCAGAAAGTGAAAAGAGGTCAAAGAGTCTGATGAATCGATGTTATGTACCCTTGTGAGAAAAGTCTAAGCTTAGACTGATAAGAGGCCATGAAGGGTTGAGTAAGGCTGAATCAGACAAGCTGTTGAATTCCCTTAATTCTATAGCGGGTAGGGCGGTAATTCCTTATGAAATCGTGAGGTATGAAGCCATAAGGAGATCAGGACAAGAACAGGACAGTCTGTATGTTCTTACATGCTATTTTATTGATCTTGATGAATTTGATATTGGGATTTATGTGCCGAAGCAGAGATTTGACGAAAGCCGAAAAGGTGCGTGTTGGCAACGAACGTTGAATCTTGTGCATGATGAGAAGAGAAGATTAAAGCGAGAGGGAAAAAACTTCTTCTTTAGCACCTATGTCAGACCTTTTGTTGGAATACCATCTCCACCTGTTGAGGGACTCATATTCCCAAGATACAATTGGTATGCCATGATCAAGTTTACATGGAAAGTGAAGAGAGTCTAAGAAGAATACCCTTAGTAGCCAGGATAACTACTGTGAGGGGTAAACTCTATGAGGTGATAGGGTGTGATAATCCTTTTGTGATCCTGAGATATGAGACTTGTGAGAGAGGGCCCACAATATTCCACATGCCAATAGTCAAATTCCTGAGTACAGGCAGCCCGGATGGAAGGATTTATGTACCGGCAGGTCTAGAAAAGGAAGACGATTACTTGAAATGTCAGACATGTGCTTATATTAGTCTCATAAGAACCAAGGAGTGACTTGAAAAGTTAAAGAAAAAAGTAACCTGGGGGAAAGAAGTAAGACAATTTGAGAGGTTTTCTGAGTTCTCAATTGCTAAGGGATTTGAAGGCAGAAGAGATTGAATGTCTCTGTTGGAAGCTATTGCTGAGATTGGTAGAGCAAGAGAAAAAGACTCCACTGTGATGATAAAATCCCTACTTTTGAATGTCTTTGAACACAGATTCGAGATCCCTGATTATGTCCAACATGAGATCTACCTTTCAGATATTGTTTATGATGTTTAACAATGGTCAGCTTGATTGAACAGCTGACACTGGGAGTTGTGTTAGAAGGTAGAACAGTCAAGGTAGAAGGGCCCCTTCGGATCTCTGACAGAAATCTTTCTACCCTAAATGAGCTTGAGTTTTTGCAGTCTTTCTTAGATCGCATGAGAGACTCTGCCTTGAGAATTCTCGTTGACCAAACTTAGATAAGCTATATGTTAAAGGTGGTGAAAGTGGGAACTACTGAGAGGGTATCATATCACACTTCTCAGGAACGGGTCTCTCTTGCAAGAAGGATCAATAGTGGGCTGTAAACAATGCAATTTGATTATGAGATTATAGACCTAACTCGATATTTTATGATACAGGGTACTATAAATGGGTATGACAGAAGACTGAGTAAGGATGATGAAATGAAATTGATTGAAGATTACATTGGAAGGCTGAGAAGGATTGCACTGCCCTTGATCACTACCCAATCCATTATTGCTTATACCCTGTATGTACAAAACTCTCAACGGGTAGAGCAGACAAGAGAAGAAAGAAATGAACCTGTGTCCCTTGCTATGAGAGTGAGAGATTGACGGGCAAAGAAGAAGAGGAAAAGAGTGACAGAAAGAGAGAAGAGAATATCCGGAAAAATCTATGGTCAACATGGCAGGACGAGGAAGACCGAGTTCTTCTGCAGGGATTAATGAAGAGGTCTTGCTTGGGGTTATACGGAAACTAGTTGAGAGAGTTGATACAATCAAAGGAGGGTCAGACATTCCAAGAGCAAAGAGGCCAGATGAAAGAATTCCTTGTTTCAAAGGACCCCAGGTTAATGATTTATTGGACGAGTATGAATTATTTAAACTCAGTTATGGTTGGACAGACAAGCAGCGACTTAAGCACCTTCTATCTTATTGTGATACTGACTCAAGACTGGCCGTTCAAGATTAATGGAAGGTGCCACTACATGGGAAGAGGTCAAGGAGAGACTGAAAAAAGAATTTGAGAAAGATTCAGTTCCAACAACAACTAAGGATTTACTCAACATCAGAAGAGCTAAATATGACACTTTCAATGTTTTTCTTCAGACTTTTATTCGAACAGCAAGAAGAATTCCATACTTGGATGAAGCTCAGAGATGCCATATATTTTTGACAAATTTTACTGATACTGAGAGGCAAGCAGTTCTAAATCAAACTCAGCATTATCCTCTCAGATGGGATGAAATGGTTGCAATTATAAGAACTTTACCTACTGTCTCTCATAAGAAATGGTCACTGGACCAGATTAGCACTTTGACCAAGGACTGGGAGACTGAGAATGAAATGAATAGAGGGAGCAATTTGACTGCTGAGAATATTCTTCAAAAGGTGATGGCTAATTTCATGTCTGCAAGGCTTGCAACGCATGTTGTGGATGACAGGGGAAAGACGAAAGGTTGAAAGTGAGAAAGACGACGACGATGAGGATGACAACGAAAGCCATGGTAAGAAGGGGGATTCTTCCAGATCCAAAAAGAATGGGAAGAATGATGATGGAGGAAACACAGAAAGAAGAAAATATGATGAGCGTCCTAAGAGGAGTTTTACCTGCTACTACTTTGGTGGAGGGGATCACACTACCACCTATTGCAAGCCTCTTGAGGGGAATGTGAAAAGTGGGGTAACAAAGAAAGATGCAATGGACCATGTCTGTGATAGTTCATGGAATAAGTTGGACCCCAGACATCCAGGAGGTATGAGACTCCTAGCTCTTAAACATAATGAAAAGATGCAGATTAAGAAGAAGAGAAATGTCAATGTGAATGTCCATTTTCTCATTGAGGAGTTGCCTAATGAGTTAGTACAAGGAACAAGTGATCCTCATACTGTGATTGGACTATCTCTACAATCTCTAACATTGACAGAATGCGAGCCTAGTGAGACTTCTACAAGTGAGCCTCCACTAGAAGAGAATCCTACTTTTCAGAATTCTTCTGAATTAATAGGATCCTCTTCTAATGAGATGGCTCGCTTTCTGGCTAACATGATGTCATTTCATGACGATTTACCCCCAGAACTCGTCATGGAGCCTAGTGTTAGGATTGGTGAAGTGAGGAGCCACCAAACTCGTATGACGCCTCAAATGATAGAAGAGAAGAAAAAAAAGAAGGCTGAAGAGTCATTGATCAGCATCGTTGATGATCCTGAACAGGAACCCTCACAAGGGAAGAATGAACAAGGGAAGAACAAGAAATTTATTCTCAAAAGTAATTTGGAAGATGGGACAGTGATTTCATATGTAATTGCTAAAATGTTGGAAGAGACAAAAATGACATTGTCCTTACAGGAAGCAATGACTTTAGCACCCAGACTGAGAGAGGAATTGAAAAAGTTGATTGAAAAGAGGAAACTAGAAGCTAATTATTTGGAGTCAGTCTTTCCCAATCAAGTGAACAGGTTATTGCCGGGTTGTAAGATGAGATTCGCAACCATGGGATGTGGACATCTTACAATCCGCATTAATCAAGTAAAGATCTTAGCCCTAGTGGATTCTGGGGCAAAGATGATACTTATTTATCGAAGAACGATGGAAGCATGTAATTTGTCAATTGATATGCCTGCGAAAAATGTCTTGAGCAATATTGCGGGAGAGTTGTTCGTGGCAGGATTTATTGATAATCTGTCTATCAGAGTTGGGACAATGACTGTGGACTTATTGGGCTTTGTAGTGCCGGACCTTGACCATGATTGTATCTTGGGAGCTCCGTTCCTGCACAGGATGGAGGCAGTCTAATTTTTTATTATTTTTCAATCATGAGGGGTCATCTTGGATTGGCTTACAGGACCCAGAGACCGCACAGGAACAAACCTTTATGGTCTGCACGAAGAATGATTTTAAGCATCAATTATCTGTCAGTTCAATTAGGACAGAAGAGTCCACTGAAAAGTTTAGAAGGCTAAAGGCAGAAGGAAAACAAGAAGAGGGAGAAGAGATTACTTTAGGTATCAATCAGATCTCGAAAATGATAAAGGCCCTTTGTAATCTCGAGGATGAGGATGAACAAATTGAAGAATTTAAAAGGATTGTAGAGACTGCTAAAGGAGGAAAGATGAAATTAAAATTTGCATCGACTCATCCTTTTTTAGGAAAATAGCCACTGGGTCAAAGAGAAAATACAAGTCCAAGGGGGTGAAGAAAAACCCGGTGGCAGTACTAATAGAAAAAAATTATGATGAAGCATTAGAAAAGGAGAGGAAGATTATAAGAGCATTGAGAGAATCAACAAAGTTGGAGAATAAGGTCACCAAAGAGAGATTTGACACAATGAAGACAGACTCAGATCAGTTTATCTTGCCTAAAGAGAAGGAATATATCTTCAAAATGTGTCAAGAATTCTCTGATGCTTTCTCCTTTAATGATGAAGAGAGATGACGACTGGACGTAGACATGATCAACATGGCCAAGATCTGGACCATTGATCATGTTTCATGGAATGATAGACCAACCAAATACGCCCTGAAGGAAGAAGCAGAAGTTGTAAAGTATCTTGACAAAAAAATTGCATCGAATGTTGTTGAACTTGCTGATGGACCGTATACTAACCACTGGTTTTGTTTATGGAAACCAAGGGGCGGGCTAAGATGAATATAAAATCTTCAGAAGCTCAATTTTGTGACGGTACGTGCCGCAGGTAGTCTTCCCAATGCTGATCTCCTCTCTGAATCCTTTGTTGGTCGATGTATATATTCTTTAGTTGATCTGTATTCTGGCTATGATCAGTTCTCTATTGATCCCATTAGCCGACCAATGACTGCCATGCACACACCAAAGGGGCTTGTTCAGATGTGCGTGGTACCTCAGGTTTGACTAACGGCGTGGCAGTGGTTCAAAGGGATATGATCAAAGTTATGCAGGATATTTCTCTTGAAATAACCAGTCCCTACATTGATGATAATCCTGTAAAGGGACCTCTGGTAAGAGATGAGACTTTGGTCGCAGGGGGAGTTAGAAAGTTTGTCTGTGAACATGCTGAAGGAGTAAAGATGGTCCTAGAGAGACTTCAGAAGTACAATCTGACTGTCAGTGGACCAAAGTCCCTTCTCTTCCAACCAGAAGTGATAATCTTGGGCTTCAGATGTTTCTCCAAGGGTAGGAGTCCTGACCCCAAGAAGATAGATAAGATCTTAAATTGGTCTCTGCCACTCAAAAGAGTGACAAATGTCAGGAGTTTCTTGGGAATTTGTGGATTCTGGAGGATTTTTATCCCTCATTTTGCTACCATTGCAGAGCCTCTGAGGAAGATGGTAAGGCAAGGGGCTAATTTAACATGGAATGATAAAAGACAGGCTGCTGCAGAAACATTGCAAGAAAAACTAAGAGACGCTGATGTAGTACTGGGAGTGTCATTTTATGATGGTGAAGAGGCAAGACCTTTTATCATTTGCTCTGGGTGGAGTACTTATTCAGAAAGATGAAAATGGGAGAGAAAGACCTCTGAGATTTGAAAGCAGAACCCTCAATTCTACAGAAAGAGGCTACACCCAATTCAGAAAGGAGCTACTGTCAATTATCCATAGCCTCAGGTGCTTCAGGCACTACGTGCTAGGAAGGAGATTCATCCTGAGGACTGATGCATCTGCTGTGATTGGTGCCATTAAAAAACACCAACAGGTAGATCCAACAGTCAGCAAATGGATCGCCTTCATCTGGACATATGATTTTAAGTTGGAAAAAAATTCTACTGAGAAAAACAGAGCGGATGGCATAAGTCGAATTGAGTGGCGAGAAGAAGAAGAAGAAGATGTGAATGGAACGATTGAAGAATCTGCCTATGTTGATAATTTTCTTAATGAGAAAGATGATGAGGACTATTAAGTGCCATGCTCCTATAAGTGGAGTTCATGACCAGAAGAGAGAGATAGTTGGGGAGAGATCTCTAGTGCGTACATTTATGAATCGGTTCTTGGGAAAGAAGAGGAAGATGAACCAAATGATTGGTATGCTAAAGTTAATGCTGCAGCAGTGACTGCTCATGAGATTGGGGAAAGTTCAGGTTCAAAGGAAGAAGAGGAGAGTGAAAAAAAAGAAGAAGAGATATTTTTCTTCTTTGAAGAATATGATGAAAGTTATCAAGAGATTGACAAGAAGATGGAAAGGGAGCAGCTAAAAGAATATTATTGTAAAGATTCAAGGAAGAAATTTAGATTAAAGAGGGGACATCTCTTTATGGATGGTAAGGGAGGCTTACCCCCACTAAGAGTGGTCTGTGGTAAAGAGAGGCAGTTAGAGATAATTGTTGCCCTGCATGAGGGGGTCGCTAGTGGCTACAGGGTTGCTGAGGCAACCTGCTCCAAGACTGTCAAACTGTACTTATGGCCTGACATGAGAGACATGATTTTCAGATACTGTAAATCATGTGTCTTATGTCAGAAGAGGTCTACCACAAGGATGATTGAGCCCCTATTCCCTATAATCCTGGTAGAGCCAGGTAGCAGAGTTCATCTCGATCTCATCACTATGCCTCCAGGCAAGGGTGAGATGAGATACATACTAAATATGAGAGATAATTTATCTGGATACGTTGAGGCAAAAACTCTGAAAAGGAAGACAGCCGAGCAAGTGGCTGATTGGATGAAGGAAGTCTATCTAAGGTATCCTTTTATCAGAGAATTTGTCTCAGACAGAAGATCAGAGTTCAGAAACGAGGTTGTCAGCAGAATTACACTCAGATTGGGTGTCAGGATTCGGTATGTGACTACTTACCATCCTCAAGCGAATGCACCTGTTGAAAGAGGTCACAGAACCCTGAAAGATTCATTGGCTAAGTGGTGTGAAGGGAATCTCAGCAATTGGCCAAAGGTATTAAGAGCTGCTGTATATGCTGATAACATCACGGTCAAGAGAACTACTGGCTATGCATCATTTACTCTGTGGTATGGCCGATATGCTACATTGCCAATTGAAAGTATTGTCAGGACATGGTCAAGTCAAGAAAGTGATAGAGACTATTCTATTTCAGAACTTTTTCAGATTCGGATGAAGCAAATATCAGAAGTTGATCAGGCGGTGATGGATGCTGCAGAAAGGATGACATCCAGTAGGCTATCAGATCAAGAAAGATGGAACAAGAAAATATATATAAGAAAAGAGCAATTGAAGATTGAAGATATTGTCCTTCTGTTTTACAGTTCTCTTGAGACACAATGGACTAAGAGGTTGGAGCCCAGATAGCTTGGTCCTTACAGAATCACAAGAGAGACAGAAGGCAAGGTTTATGAAATTTCAGAAATGGATGGATCCAGGATTCATGACATGGTGTCAGGATCGAGACTTCGTAAGTTTATATTCAGAGACCCAGATCTGATTCCTACAGTAACCTCAAAGAGAGGGAAGAAAAATCAGCTATTCAAATGAGAACAATTTCAGAAGACTGAGAGACAAAGTACAGTAAGACAATGAGACAATAGGACTGAATTTTCAGCAGACTGTGATCATTTGAGCATGGTCAGTTCAACATTTCAATTTTTCAGCATGTCAGTTAATTATCTGTTTTAGCAAGCAACAAAGTTAATAAGACTATATCTTTGATGCAATGCTACAGTTGATCCATGAGTCTCAAGTCCTAGAGAGTGGGAAGTTTTTTCGAGAGCATTGACGCAGTGTTAAAAATCTGAGGAACTCATGGCTATGGCACGTCAAGAGATGTGATCAGTAATATTCTTGTGATAAAGAGAAAGCATGATGAGCATGAAAAAGTTCAGTTCTGTCTGACTAAGAGTTACCAGCAGAAGGACCTCGAATCTCTGAGTAAAACGTTCATCCAAAGAATTCAGATGAAGGCAGGCATAACGAAGTTCAACTTTACTTGACTGAGAGTGGTTAGTAGAGGGACTTCGTGCCTTTCGCTAAGGGCCTGTCTTCACTCAGACGAGGGAAGGGACCTCTCTGAGATCAGTGTTTCAGTGTTTCCTTGAGAATGACGGGACGTCTCTTGGAAAAGAAATCCTAGTTGAGGGAAGGGACCTCTCTGGGGCTAGTACTAAGTTCTTTGCCTGAGGCTGAAGGGAGCTCTTGCAAACTCTTAGTGCGGGCTAGCATGTTATTGTTCAGTACATCTTGAGACTGACGGGAGGTCTCTTCAAAAATGTTTGTCCTGTTATGAGGCATGGGCAGTCTGCTTGTGGGTTATGATATGCTGTCTGATTGTCTGTGCCTGAGGTTCTTCTTTTCTAACCTAAGGATGCATTGATTGCTGGGGCCAGCCAGAGCCTTACTGCAGTAGGTTGCAATCTGGTGGGGTTAGCAGGTCCCCGACGCGAGTGTCGAATTCCGTAGTCGACTGAGGTTAAAGCTCCGGGAGTCTGGCCTATGAGGTCGAAAGGGGTCAGCCGGAACCCTACCGTAGTCAGAGGTTGCAATCCAGCGAGGTTAGCCAGAGCCTGCAACTGTGGTTAGACTGGGTTCCACGTTCAGAAATCTGGGCAGGGCAGCCAGCGCCCTTAGCCAAAAACTGGTAGGTAAGCCGGTCCCTGACCGCAGTGGTCAAATCCGGGTTCGGGACAGTTTGACTGACGGGACGTCTACTATCATAGGGTGACCAGACCCGCAATAGTCTGGGTGTCCTGGCGAGAGTGCCAAAGGGCTGTCATACTCGAGTAGTGGGTATGATTGGTCCTGACCTTGAGGCAGGTCAAAGGGGTTGTCAAGACAGATGGTCTGATTAGTCCTAGCCTGAGGCGGGCCGAATGAGGTATGTCAGACTGACGGGACGTCCGGCATTCCTGGCCAGTGGTAGGCCAAAACTAAGGCAATCAATAATTCCTGGGTATGAGAAGCTGTTATGTGGTATTTATGACTTATTATTTATTATTTTATCTATGGATTTTATTTTATTTTATTAATGCTTGACTGCTGGTTGTCAGAGGGTCTGCCTGCTGGGGCCGGGATCTGTTGTGTGAAATTCTCTGTTTTGCAGGAATACAAAGACTTGTTTAAAGTTCTCCAGGCCAGAGAAAAGGAAAAAGGGTTTGGTATCCTTTTCCTTGTCTGAGAAGTTGAGGAGACGCCTCACTCAGACCAGAGAAAGAAGACAGGGTTTGGTATGCTCTACCTTCAGCATGGCAGACTGAACAAATGACTCGAGTAGTGATATCAGACTGATGATGCTTTGATCTTTTCAGCTGAGGTGGAAGCCAAGGTAACTTTTCCTTGCTGTACAGTTCAAGGTGAGGACAGACCTCATAATGATAAGAAGCCAGAATCAGCTGGAAGCAAAGAAAATGGAAATATAATCCTTCTTAAATTTATTTGGTGGCCGGCAAGCGGCCAGGTTCACGAGGAACCGGCGTCCCTGGCCCAAGAGAGCCAAACTTTCAGGCCTGGGACGCTATGAAGTGGACTGAATTGAGAATTTTGTGAGCCAAAGATTAGATTCAAAAGGCTGAAAAGAAGTCACGCTTATATAAGACATAAAAGACAGGCCTTGCTTACTGCTGGAGTGGAAGGAGCCCTAGGGATGTAAGGAGGTGAAGAAGCGCTGGGAGTACCATAGCGTGCGTCGAACTTCTTGCGAAGTAACTCCATTCTGTCAGGAGATGGAGTTCTCTCGTACCACCCTCCTAACAAGTAGCCGGGGTATGGCCTTAAACGACCATAGCCTCGTGGCTCCTCCTCTTCCTCCTCCTCTGAGCTATAATCCCGTCGAGCCCTAGCTAGCGGTTCTTCTTTTGCTTTCCCTCCTCTTCCTCCTCTCCCTCTACCCTGTCTGCGGCGTGCCTCAGGCATGATACACGTGAGATGGCTGTTAAAAGAGAAGACAAAGGACAAAATATAACGTCAAAAGCTATGACTAGGAAGGTTGTGTAATTGAGGTTTACGATGATGAAGATGATTCTTGAAAGCGAGAGTGGAAGATTACCAAGAGAAATAAAGAAAAATAATTGCGCCGACTATGGGAGATTACGACATACTACGTAAGAGAGAAGATGAGCGCTAGAAGAAAAGTAAGCGCAGGGAGAAGAAACCTAGCGCAGAGGAAGGGAATAAATGCAGAGAGATGACAAACGCGGAGAAAGATAGGTGAGTGCGGAAAAAGGGGGACGCAAAAGGGAGGAGTGAACATTAAAGAGGAAGGCAGGAAACTGACAGCACAAAGCCACAGTGCGGGAACCACAACGAAACTCGAATGGAAAGTAATGAGAAAGTTGTCTACTGTGCTGGTTTTATACTCAAACGCTATATGTTTCGACCCAGCGGGGACGCTGGGTGGGGGTTTGGTATTATGTCGGAGGGCGCGGTATCCCGACCCTCCTCTGTGTGCCAAAGTCTCTGCCCGGTATCGATATTTTGTTTTGTGCCCCGCGGTTCGCTGGATAGTTTCCGAACCCCTGTAGGCCTGGTACTTGCAATGTGTGTCAGCACGGACCAGCCCTGTTGGCATTGCCTTAGCAAAAAGGTGCGCCGCATGGCTTTCCATTGGTCTGCGCAGACTCGGCGCCCTGCTGTACAGCAGAGCACAACCGACCTGTGGCCGTGGTCGCTGCTAGGTTCGCCCTGGGACGCGAGAGTGAGGGGGCTGGCGCAGTCTTTTTTACTGCGCGCCGAATGCCCTCCTGCTAGGTTATGGGTCAGATACACGAAAAAGAAAATAGGTAGCTGTCGGAAAGAAAAGAAAAACGGAGTAAGGGGTGGACAAGGAAATTTAAAAAGGAGAAAGGGAAATAGGAAATTTAAAAAGAGAAAAGGAAATGGAAAGTCTGATCAGTACATGAATCAAGGCCGTTGCTCTAGTCCAGGGGTAATTCGGCGACAACTGTCCGCCCAATATTATTACAGTTATTATTAATTTACCTATTTTAGGAAGCGGGTTCACTCTCGGTCGCCGTCACTTCGTAGGGAGGTCAACTGTTTGGGTTTCGAGTTTAGGTGGTGGTATTGCGGCCCAGGCAGGCCTGACCTTTCGAATATCGCCTGTATCGAGCCTATGCATCAAAGCCCCGCACAGTGCGACCTAGCTATATTGGAGGCCAGATACAGTGGGATCTGTGTGGACTTGTACCGCTACTCAGGCGAAGTTGTTGCATGGAGAAAATTTTGAATCGCCACCCTTTTCTTCTTCTTCTTATTATTATTATTATTATTATTATTATTATTATTATTATTATTATTCTACCGGTTCTTGGACGCGGCTTCCCTTTTGGTTTTCCGTCACTTTGCGGGAAAATCAACGGTCCGAATATTGGGCTGTGGTCCACGGCCTACGCTGGCCGACCCCAAGCATCTCGTCTCTGATCGAGCTCCTATTGCGCGCCATGCGGGGATGCCTCAAAAGAGAGGGCGACCCACGGCCGCATTGGTAGGAGACCTATCACCCCCCCATGGAGGGTCATAAGTCTCGTCCTTGCCATCGGACACGGGTACCCGATGAGCTGTGTGTCCTATGAATGGAGAACGGGCGAAATTCAACGTCGTTGAACCCGTTCAACGGGCCTGGGGGCCCCCGTTAAATCGCGTTTAACGCGAAAACGGGGGTCTTCCGTTGAATTTTAAAAAACGGAACCGGCGCGTTGGGCCTTGGATACGTGGCCCTACGCGCCCAAACACTAAAAACAAGAAAAAGAAAGAAAAAAAAATGACCCCCTCTAACAGGGTGGGGTGGCCAAACATGCCCCTCCCTCCCGAAATTCAAACAGAAAGAGGGAAAAAAAGTAAGCCCAAACACTAAAAACAAGGAAAAAAAA
>BFEA01000241.1:1693665-1706132 GCA_003427395.1 Chara braunii
AGAGAGAGAGAGAGAGAGAGAGAGAGAGAGAGAGAGAGAGAGAGAGAGAGAGAGAGAGAGAGGGTTTTTTTGTTTTTTTGTTTTTTCACGTATTTCTGGTTTTCCCAGAATTTTTTGGAAACCTGGCGATGGTCGGACAGTGGGCACCGACGGTTTTCAGGGACTGTAGCTTGGGACCATGACTCTGCACGTTTTCCACTTTTCGTCTTTTGATTTCCCAGATTGGACGGTTTCAAAGGACACGGAGAGAGGGGTCTTCCTCGCCGTCTGATCCTCCCGAGGCCCGAGTGCCTTTCGCGGTTATCAGACAATGTATATTAGTGCGTGTATCGGCTTACTGACCCTCTCATTTTCAGGCGCGCGGGTGTTCTTCGGTAAGCAGAGAGGTTGTCAGGTGCTCTAAGTCCTCCTCAGACTCTTGTTCTGATCAGGTGCTCCGCTGTGTTTGCGCAGCCGCCGGAGGTGACGCTCGTGTTATATCGCCTGCCTGAGTATCGACTAGCAGCCACAGGAGGACGATCCGACTGGGAGTTGTGCTTAGTTGACAGCTGCACAGATTTCCAGGCAACGTGTTCTGCGTGTGTCTGTGTGCTGGTGCCTTGGTGTTTGTTATTCTGTGTTTGCAGGTTTTCCTCATCGATGGACGACGTGCAACATTGACGGTCGTCCCCTCGCCGGGTTCTTCTTCAGGGTGATTGGCCGGCAGCTATGGGTCGTTCCCCTTCATGTGTGGTACTTCTGTTACACAGGCTGATATTTACCTACGTGGATGTTGAGAAGAGGGTGGGAGTAGGGTAGTTGGTATAAAAGGAGGCAAGGCGTATGGAATGGCCTTCTACATTGAGTCGTTCGGGTGCTTGGTAGTATTCAAATCCTCCTGATGATGCTACGTGCGGGGTAGTTGAAACGCGTAGAGGAGTGGCCGCATGGGAATTTCGGAAGACCTTTGGTGTTTCTTCCTTTGGAGAAGACTATTCTTCTCTTTTGAATGCTACCTGGATACGTTTTCTTTCATTGACTATTTTATAAGCGTGCGTAATGGAATGTATGCATGGGTGTATCTGGCACTTCCATTCTCATGCTTGGAGTTGTATTGCCGTACAGTGTTATCCTTCACTTTGAAAACCGTGGCAACCGTAAGTGCATTTGTACACTACTACACTTGTTGGTGGCTGCGTTGACGATTGTTTGATTGTTTTGATAGTTTTGATAGTTTTGATAGCTTTGATAGCTTTGATAGCTTTGGTAGCTTAGGTGGTGTTCTGGTGCGAGGGGGTTTTCTTCGTTTATCGTTATTATGAGGGTTATTCTCCACGCCACATTCCTTGTAGGTAATTTCAAAAATCCTGATCTTATTCGATTCGTAATATACTATGATGATCAAACCAGGGCCGTTAGGATCATGGTTCGGTATGATTAGTTCCCTTCGCTAGTACACCGAATTTTTGATAAGAGATTTCTTTTTTATAAATGGATCTACCTAGGCTTATTGCTCCCTGGGTGTGTTGAGTACGGTGTGAGTTTTTCTTCGTTGGCCATGGCTACTCCAATGAAATGTTTTCAGTGTGGGGGTGAAGGTCACTATGCAAGGGAATGTCCTAGTGGGAGGAACACCAACACTGCGATCGTAGGAAATGGTAATAGTCTGTCAGCACCTTTGACTCCGAGATTTTGGACACCTCGGAGGATTGTAGGGAAGGATAATGAAGAAAAAGAATTCTTACACGAATTGATTAATGAGAGGAGGGAGGAGAAGGTGAGGAAGAAAGAGTTAGAAGAGCAAAAGAGGTTCGATGAGCGACTTAGGGCGGAGATGGCGAGATACTCTGAAGCTACAAAGGCTGAAGTCATGGCGGCTGTAGGACGGCAGTATCTTAGCTGGAGGTAGGAAGGGAGAAGAGAGGAGCAACGATGAAACTGGTCCCCTCCTCCGAGGAGGGTAGACTGTACATATCGAGACGAAAGTGATCTGGATATTGACGAGTTGGATGAGGAAATTCGACGTCTCGCTGCTCTTAGAGAAAGGAAACGGAAGGGTAAAGACCTGATGCGACCAGAAAGGAGATTCAGACAGCCGTCTTTTACGGGAAATGATGGGGTTGATATCTCAAAGAAGGGGGAATGTTCCTCTCAAGGAGATAGGAGGAGGAAGAAGATACCTGCGGGTGTTGGGCCAGAGGGATTGTTACAGTTTCTGCTTGGTCATTAAAGGGAGTTATCTGGGTTGAAGCAAGATGAACTTAAGAAGATTTGCGCTCGCGAGGGGGTGAGGTATTGCACGAAGGCGCCGTTCATCGATCGCATCGTCGAAGCGAGGACAAAGTTGGCGTATGAGGGATTTGTTTTTTCACCAGCCCCGTCTGCTCCAGGATCGCCGGAAGTGGATCAGGCTCCCTCCGAATGACTGCGTACATATGCAATTGGTAAGCTCTGGTGGAACCTTCTGCGTATGATGAGCCTACGGACCCGAGCTTTCGTGAATGGATAATCTACCTCCGTGAGAGTGATCTTTGACAAGCGTGTTTCGCTTTGTTTTGTGGCTTTGGTTTTGCAGGGTGAAATCAGGTGGGCTACAAAGTTTGAGAGACTCTTATGTTCTATTGACTGGGTTTCCTGGGACCGAGGACCGGTTGTGTATCTATTGTCATCACCTTGGTGTAGAGCTCAGTATGTTGGGAGTACTGTCCGAGGAATCTTTGTTCGTTGGGGCGAGCACATTCGAACAACGATAGCCGGAGGTTTGGGGGTGTGTCCTAAACTGTATTGATGGTTGCGCTTCTTTGGGCCGTGAAATTATATCACGATTCCTTTAGTGAATGGTTTGGCTTCAGTAGACAGAGTTGAACAAGCAATTATTAGGCAGTTTTCCCCGGTCCTTAATACAAAAAAGACGAGACGAGGGAAGGGATTTGGGGTCCGCCCGTCATGTAGGAAACTGTTGGGTAATGTCTCTGCTATATTGACTAAGGGTGCAATAGTGAGGTTTAGACGACAAAATGGGCAATGGGAAGATAGTCTCTGTCGATTACTTTTAGATTTGCTTGCGAGGGGGATTAGGTCTGTTGTGATTGAATGCTTACCAGGAGATGTATGGATCGGCTTAGAAGATTGTTTGGTACAACCTCAGTGTCGGGTTTTTTTGGGAAATTTTCTGTGAAAGAGGGAAAACGATGGTTTGAATCTGGCGGTACTTTTGTTTTTAGTCCGATTGTACTTACTCCTACGGGTCGGGCTATCCGTAAAAATGAGCTACGACTGCTTTTGCACCAACCATGGCGGCGGAGGGATCTGCCTAGACAAAGTGTGGGTATTCTGATGAGATGGTTCAAAGTTGCTAGGGAATTCTCGAAGAAGGAGACCCGATCACGTTTGAAAGCGATTGTTGCTAGGAAGTTGAAGAATCGTATTGGGTATGATATCCGGAAACGGATTATAATCAGAGCTCGATATGATCATCGGTTGTCTGCTTCACGGGTTTACACACTAGTCGTAGCAATTTTGGGTTGTTTGGCTTTTCCTATCATCATCCGAGATTTTCTTTCTCATCGGATTCGTTTTGTGTGGAAGAAGAACCGATCGGTGGGTGAATATATCCATAACCATAGACAGTGCGCTAGACAGCCTGTAGGATCTTGTTTTTGTTTTGATTTTGAATTTGAATGGGAAAGGCGAGGTATGCATGTTATGACCAGGATTGGTTGTTTTCCAGGGATTCCGGAGGTGTTTCGCAATTCTAAAAATATTCTGAGATCCGTGGGGAACCATGGAATTGAGGAGCTAGGTATGCAAATGGTCTCCGTATGCAAATCAGTATGGTCTTCTTATCAAGTGTCTAGGCAGGACCTACTTGGCTGCTGGGATCAGTTGGATTGTCGGACTATGCATGTTGATTCCGACCGGCTGCTTTGGATCAAGCGTTTGAGGAATTTCACTTGTGTCCCTATTGATAGGAACATTTCTGATACACTGGTGATTTGCCCAAGGCTATATCAGCACTTTCAACGTGTTACCTTTGATTGGAATGTTTCGTTCATCTGTGAAACACGGTCAGAGGACTTGGTTTTACGGTGTATGCGGGAGTCTAAGACTTTCGTTAAATTGAAGTTAGATAAGGTAGGTAAATGGGATGCGAGTGGCCGATTTGGGAAGGCCTTTGTCCTTCCCAAACATAAGGATCTCGCTAGATGGAGACCGATTTCCCCTACATGCTCTGAGCCGACCAGGCTTGCTTCTTCCAGGGTGACCAGAGTTTTGAACTGTCTCCTGTTCAGACTTCCTAAAGCCTCTAATTTCAATTTGAAAGCGGTGGATAACTTCGCAGATGGGCTTCGACATATGGACGTGCAACTGACGAGAGAGGGGAATGTCATTGATTTGCGATCTGCCTCTTTTGATATCAAGGACATGTTTGTGTCTTTACCTCATCAAGATATCCTCCTTGCTGTAGATTGGCTGTTGGCATGTTATATTCAAAAAGGATATGAGGGGCTAGCTATCACTAGTAAGGGGAAACTATCCTATCTGTCTTTGGGGACAAAAAGGGAGAGATGTCTTTTCATCAGTCTAAGTACCATCCGAGACATGATCTGTTTTGACTTGGAGTTTACCTTCGTTTGGTGAGGGCAGTGTTTTCTCAAACAGGTGATTGGCGTGCCGATGGGTAAGTCCACCAGCTATTCCTTGGCGTGTATACTCTGTGCTTGGGCTGAGAATCAGTTTCTCTCATCTTTGGGATATGATAGGCGTCTGGTTTATGGATTTCGGATTGTGGATGACGTCTCTATTTTTGTCGCTGTAACGACGTGATCTAGTCGTGAGAAAGCGGATTATATCATGGACCTTTTCTCTCGATGTTATGGCAATAATGTGAAAGTGGAGAGGAATGATGATGGATGGGGGGGTTCGCCTACAAAGATTGGTGGTATCGGTCAGATCCGTAGTGATGGTGAAGAATGTGGAGTCCTTATGGACTGCAGGGGACTTGGTTTATGGATCTTTTCAAGACTTTGAGTCATATGGGTCCAAACAGACAAAGATTGGGGCGGTGTTAAGTTCGCTATACCGAATTCACCGCTGGTCGTCTGATGGTTTTGGGAGAATGCAAGTGCTTTTAGCCATTAGGATGGAACTGTTGATGAGGAAGTATCCGCCTAAGCTCATTGCTATGGTTTTCAGGCGTTTTGCTGGGAAAGTTGGCTCCCCTGAAGGTCTGATCATTTCTAGGATGATAGGTTTGTGAGTTTCACCAGGGCGTTTGGTTCCATTGCCAAACTCACATTTTTTGGCCTTTTATGGCCCTTTTCTGCGTTTTCGCGATGATCAAGAGGGATGCTTGTATACTTAGTTTTTGAGGGTACAAAGCCTTTTATCTCGGGATTGAACGGAGAGAGAGAGAGAGGGTTTTTTTATTTTTTTGTTTTTTTACGTATTTCTGGTTTTCACATAATTTTTTGGAAACCTGGCGATGGTCGGGCAATGGGCACCGACGGTTTTCAAGGACTGTAGCTTAGGACCATGACTCCACACGTTTTCCACTTTTCGTCTTTTGACTTCCCAGATCGGACGGTTTCAAAGGACACGGAGAGAGGGGTCTTCCTCGTCATCTGATCCTCCCGAGGCCCGAGTGCCTTTCGCGATTATCAGACAATGTATATTAGTGCGTGTATCGGCTTACTGGCCCTCTCATTTTCAGGCGCGTGGGTGTTCTTCAGTAAGCAGAGCGGTCGTAAGGTGCTCTAAGTCCTCCTCAGACTCTTTTTCTGATTAGGTGCTCCGCTGTGTTTGCGCAACCGTCGGAGGTGACACTCGTGTTATATCGCCTGCCTGAGTATCGACTAGCAGCCACAGGAGGACGATCCGATTGGGAGTTGTGCTTAGTTGACAGTTGTACGGATTTCCAAGCAACGTGTTCTGAGTGTGTCTGTGTGTTGGTGCCTTGGTGTTTGTTGTTCTGTGTTTGCAGGTTTTCCGCATGGATGGACGACGTGCAACATCAACGGTCGTCCCCTCGCTGGGTTCTTCTTTCGGGTGATTGGCCGACAACTATGGGTCGTTCCCCTTCATGTGTGGTACTTCTGTTACACAGGCTGATATTTACCTACGTGGATGTTAAGGAGAGGGTGGGAGTAGGGTAGTTGGTATAAAAGGAGGCAAGGCGTATGGAATGGCCTCCTACATTGAGTCGTTCGGGTGCTTGGTAGTATTCAAATCCTCCTGATGATGCTACGTGCGGGGTAGTTGAAACGCGTAGAGGAGTGGCCGCGTGGGAATTTCGGAAGACCTTTGGTGTTTCTTCCTTTGGAGAAGACTATTCTTCTCTTTTGAATGCTACCTGGATACGTTTTCTTTCATCGACTATTTTATAAGCGTGCGTAATGGAATGTATGTATGGGTGTATCTGACACTTCCATTCTCATGCTTGGAGTTGTATTGTCGTACAGTGTTATCCTTCACTTTGCTGCTGCAGCTGCGGCAATTCCGTAATTACATAAAGGATGTGTGGAACTACTGGCGGCCACGAGGGCCCAACATGACTCCCATATAGCATAGTTCAACATCGGACTGGCTTTCATGGTCAGGAAAAATAATGAATTCTCTAAACTAAGAGGGAAAGAAAAATACACACAAGATTTGACGATATAGGAAGAAATTATGAACCACGAACGGCGCAGCGCGATGGTGACTCAAGTGGCGCTGGATGGCAACGAGCGGCGGTGCGGTGCGGTGCTGGGGGGAGTGGATTCGGGGTGGTGTGAGGTGGTGGTTGAGAAGTTTTGGGGTGAAGGGATGAAGAGAGGAAGGATGGTGAAGGGTGCTGCATCGTATGTAGAGGATGAGGCAACTACGAAGATGCTGCTCATGAAGGGGTGCGAAGGGTATGGGCTGCCAGCATCATCACCAGAGCTACGAAGGGCAGAGTGTCACGTGTTCAATGAAAGAGGTAGGTGCTGAAGGGCAACGAAGGGCATGGAAGGTTCGTTGCCCCCCGGACTACCAGTGAGGGGTCACCGGCAGGTTCGGTGGTTTTGTCTTGCTACGTGGCATGCGAGGGGTAAGTGAAGCCACGGTCCGTAGTCCTTATTGTTCAGTCCTTTTCTTGATGGCCGAGAGAATGGCCATGTGATGGCTGAGTTGCCTTCGGGCCGATAAGGGAGAGGGTCAAGGTTTGGGGGAGACAGACACATCATGAGAGGTCGGTTTATATGTTTTGATCCATAATTTGTCTCTTCGTGGCTTGCCTGACCTCCATTTTTTTTCATTTTGAAGTAGTCTCAATATAGTAACCCGATTTCGATTTTCAGATGACTGTAAATCCGTTTTTGTTTCTAATCTCTGGTTGTTTATTTTCTTTGGATTTTTCTATTTCGATTTTCTCATGTCAGGTGACTTTAGGTTTTCAATTCTAATTTGATCCAAGGACTGCGGACTCGTGATTGAATTCAAAATTTTCTGAATAATTCCCTGAATAATTCCCAATTTGATTTTATCATGTTGATGATCGTAAATCGGAGTTTTGTCTTTGATCGAGAATAATGTTTTCTATTTTTTTAGACTCTCAATGAACTCATGAAGAATAATCTACAAATCTGATTCAAGACAGTGGGATCATGAATGATCTTTAAAATTTCTTCGAAATTTCCGGATAACTCTCGCTTTGTTCCTTTCATGACGATCGCAAATGAGAACATTGTCTCTGATCCTGAATAGTGATCTCTAATTTTTTAGATTTTCAACGGTTTCATGATTATGTTGAATCTTGTTGTTCCTTTTCCCGAAATTCGTTCCTGATTACCAATTTCCATAAGTAGGCTTCTGAAGGATTTTCTATTCAAAAAATCAAGGGGGGGAAGCTAGAATTGGAGGATGGAAGGTAGTAAAGGGTTCTCAACAGAGGAAGGTCGTCGGTTAGGGTAAGTAGGTCAGAAGGATGATGCTGGGACGACACAGGCCGGTGCTGGAGCTTGTGCTCTGTGACCCAGGGGGAGCTTGAGGCCTGTGAAGTTATGCCGAGTGCATAACCAGACCGTCCGACGTGGTCGGCGCCGGGGTATTGACCCTGTAACCTTTTTAGGGGCTTGGCACTAAGGGAACTGTCGAGGGAGGAAGGCACTTCCTGTCCGTCAAAACTAGGTTGGTCGGTACTGGGGAGGGTTGTGGTGCCCTGTTACCCTAGCAGGAGGGGGTATGAGATCAAGTGAGTTCTGGTACGAGGACTGAAAGCCTGGACCGACACTCCGTCTGTTGAGGGGGGGACTTTAGGATAGTAGGCAGTTTTAGTTTCGCCCCCCCCCGCTCTCATAAATCTCATGACTAAAAGCTCAACAAGAGTTGGTTGTTCGGGGGTCCTGGAATGTTTTTAGGACTTTGGGATTCCTACTAACTTGTCCTAAGGTGGCTTCGTCGCTGTTATATCAATGATCTGCGGTTGTTCGATGCCAGAACGACGCTGGCCGGTGCTGGGGAGTTGCCCTGTAACCGGGAATGCAGGAGCGTGAGGCCTGGTAGAGAGATCTGGGATGCTTTGGGGTGGGCATTCCACGAGATATCGGATGACGCTTGTCGGAGCTGGGGTGAGTTGTGTTGCCATGTAACCCAGCAGGATGTGGGGGCATGAGGCATGGGGGCGTGAGGCATGGAAGAGCTCGGCAGGGAGTAAGACAGTTTTGGCGGACTTTGGAAGGGTTTGTGAGGGATTTCGACATTTTTGGAACACTTGCAGGACCCCTGCGGCCTATTCCCATGCTCTCTGAATTTTGGGGGCGTCTGAGTTTTTTTCCTGAATCGTGCACATGCTTTGCTTTGTCTTTCAAAGAGGAGAGGGGGACAAGTAGATGGTTGGATAACAAGCGTCCTACTAGTAAAGGGGCTAGCTCGTAGGACGGAAATAGGGCACAGCAGTAGCAGAGATGGTGGCTCTGCTGCAGTAAGTCTTGCCGGAGTGTGGTAAATAGGCTTGATGGGGGGGGGGTGAGTCGGTTTTCTGAAGTCTAACGTAGTAACTTGTTAAGTAACTCAATTTTTTCTTAGTCAACGTCGGGTAATGGCTCCGGTATCTCAATTTTCATGTTGCAAAAAAATGGTTGGTGTTGGAAGTAGAGGACGGGATATCAAGCGTCCTACCAGTGAAGGGGTTAGCTGGTAGGATGGTAATAGGGTATAGATGCAGCAGAGATGGTGGCTCTGCTGCAGTAAGTCTTGCCGGAGTGAGGTAACGAGAATGGATGGGGGTCTTCGAGATATTTCTTGAAATTTTGCATAGGTGAGTGGGAGAAGAAAGGTGGATATCAAGCGTCCTACTAGTGAGGGGGCTAGTTGGTAGCATGGTAATAGGGTACAGCAGCTGCAGAGATGGTGGCTCTGCTGCAGTAAGACTTGCAGGAGTGAGGTAATGAGGATGGAGAGGGGTCTGAGTATGTTCCAGAATTTTTGCCTATTTTCAGTCTATATATTCCCATGATCAATTCTTAGAGAATCTAACTGTGTAGATTGCATAGCTATCATCATTAGTCGAAGCCGGGTAATGGCCCCGGTAAGTTTTTTTCATAAATCTTCTCAATATGTTTTGAATGGGACGCTGGGCCCGGTTCCTAGCACGTGTTGCTCCCCACGAATAGATTGGAGCATGTCCAATTCAAAAAAAAAAAAAAATCCCATAAGCTGATTGAGGCTTTTATTCAGCATGAATATTCGACACTGCCACTCGCTACTCTTCGGTATGTCAGCCGAGACATCCCTCACTTGCTATCCGATTACGTTCCATTTGAATTCTATAGATATGTCAGTTTAAAAGAAGTGGCTAAACGACTCCCGGTTGAGACGAGGACGAAGGAACCCTATCCGAGAGCATGCAACAAAAACTGTCCATTAGCTACCTATCAGTCATCCAACCACTGGGTCTCCACGCACTACATAAAGGTGCGCACTGAGCAACTGGAGAAGAACGACACCTTGGACGATGCACTGCGGTCTGTACAGCCACCCGACACGACCACCACAGACGTTGTGACCACATCTGCAGCGCACTCGTCTGTCACAAAGTCTTCACAACGCCAGCTCTTCTTCCCAACAACACCGCCGCCTTTTCCATTGCCCATGCCTAACACACGCAGCAAACCGGCTCCAACTTCCCAAGCTTCACGAAAACTAATGCGACACCAGCAATCACCGCCATGGTTTAAACCACTCTCTGCTATTGGTCCAACTGCTGCCATCTCTGCTCTCTCAGCAATTGATGCTAATTACAGGTTGCAGCAGATAAGTGCAGTCATGGCAAGCAACAATGACAACACAAGTGAATGGAATGCTCTTGAGGCCGCACTGTTCGTCGACTACAATCGCCAGGGGTACAAGGACACTCACAGCTTTGAGGATTACAAGACAGCTGCTGCATCCCATATTGCTCTTCAACAACAAATTTTGGGCAGCTCCTCCAAGATGTAAACAACATATTGTTAGACATCATCGACATTGTTCTCAACGATCACTGGAACGTGACGGAGACGGCTGAACAAGTATCTATATATATATATATATATATATATATATCATCACAAACAGAATATATATATATATCCTACCCCTTAAGCGCGGTGGGCCCGCGGGGCCAGGTCGTGTTCCGTTGCGCGCCAGAATCGGGCCGAACTTTTGATTCGGCCCGGCGGATGAAGGCGATCAAGGGCGGGGGTGTGTGCAGAGCGGCGCGCGTACCGAATTGTTCACAGCGCGCCAAAAAACGAGTGAGCGCGCCCATCGGACCGGGCAGCGGCGGGCGTTGATGCGAGGGTATATCTCGAAGCGCCCGCCGTCGGATAGCCTTTTTTCTTTTCCTTTTTTTCGTCGTCGGTCGGTTCTCATTTTTTTTAATTCATTTCCAGGTCCCTTTTTTTTTTTTTCTTTTCCCTTTTTCCGTCGTCGGTTGGTTCCCTTTTTATTTTCTTTCTTATTCGGTTGCAATCTTCTGTCGTGTTCCCCCCTTTTCGAAGCGCCCGCCGTCGGATAGCCTTTTTTTTTTCCCTTTTTCCGTCGTCGGTTGGATCCCTATTTTTTTTAATTCATTTCCAGTTCCCTTTTTTTTTTTTTTTTCCTTTTTCCGTCGTCGGTTGGTTCCCTTTTTATTTTCTTTCTTATTCGGCTGCAATCTTCTGTCGTGTTCCCCCCTTTTCCGTCGCACTGCTCCGATTTTGGTTTTCCCGTCGTATTCTTTTGTCGTCTGGCCTGCCTTTTTTTCATTTTCCCCTTTTTTCGTTTGTCGTGTTCCCCCCTTTTCCGTCACACTCCTCTGATTTCGCTTTTCCTGCCTCGTTCTTCTGTCGTCTGGCCTGCCTTTTTTTCATTTTCCCCTTTTTCTGTATTTCTCTGTCGTGCTGCCCCTTCTTTTGAGTTGGCGACGACAAAAGCAAGGAGGTCCGGCCGGCGGCAGCCACGCACCCACCCACCCACACCCACCCACGCACCCGCGCCCACCCACCCACTCACACACACACACACACTTACACATGTTAGTATTAGTATATATATATATACATATATTAGTATTAGCATATACAATATTTGAAGTTCGTGCACAATGGTTGGGTTGGGGTTTGAACCCACGCACAGGTTTCGAAATATTTAATTGCCCAATGTTATAACCACTATGGTGGACTGGGTCCCTCTCTGTTTTTGGGGACTGCTGTCTTTTGAAGTGTATCCGACGTCAGGCTGCTCGCACGTGAGGATGTGGTTGTGTCCAAACCCTAATGTCGCGCAGGCGGGTTCGGGCCAAGCATTTTCAAGCGTGAAGTTTGACGATTTTTCACGCTCATAGGAATCGGCAAAAACATCTGAAACTTTGATATCCTGTAGATTAGGCCGTGATCTTTCCAGGAAAAATATCAGAAAATTTAATAAAAAAAAAATTAAGCGGTGAAGTAAATGTCGTGCTGTTTTGTCACATTTTCTATTTTTGCTACTCTACCACGTATGGGCCAATGGGAAAAGAAACCCAACTGTCGCGATTTTTTGCAATCAGAAGGATGACCCAGCAACTCTGAAACTTTGAGGGTCTATAGATATGGTCATGATCTTTAGAGAAAAAATATTTAAAAAAGTAAGAAAAATCATTTCAACCGCGAAATAAATCGCGGGGGTGATTCAATGCAAATTTCGAATTTTTCACTCTGCCAGCTCCCCCGACTATACTACCGGTAGCCCTCATGGACCTGTGACCCTGTGCTACCGGTTCCCCCTATTTTTTTTTATTTTCTTTTTAAACCACCAGTACCTGGCCCAACTATCGAGTCCGAGCCTCGGCTGACCGGTTCCCCCTAAAAAAACGAAAAAAAAAACGAAAAAAAGTATGGCAGTGTATATTCCCACGCTATAGCGCCAGATTCATTCGATTTTGCTCATCCTATGGAGGGCGCAGTACCATGAGGTCAGCTGCTACGAGAGAGAGAGAGAGAGAGAGAGAGAGAGAGAGAGAGAGA
>BFEA01000241.1:1742018-1757056 GCA_003427395.1 Chara braunii
TCTCTCTCTCTCTCTCTCTCTCTCTCTCTCTCTTTCTCTCTCTCTCTCTCTCTCTCTCTCTCTCTCTCTCTTTTCGAAACACGAAACGGGAACTTGAATGCATCTTCCCGCGGATAGTGGGAAGATGCATGCTCGTTTCGTGTTTCGAAACGAGAGAGAGAGAGAGAGAGAGAGAGAGAGAGAGAGGGAGGGAGGGGCGGCGACATGCACGGAGGGTTGCGCGCAACTCGCCGCCTCTCTCTCTCTCTCTCTCTCTCTCTCTCTCTCTCCCTCCCTCCCGCGGGACTTTCCTTCTGTGTATTTCTTTTTTTTTTTTTTGTGTATTTCATTTTTTCTTTCCTTTTTTTTTTTTTTTTTCGCTCTACTTTGTCGTCCCTACAGAAGCGGGACCCGACTTTCTGGCTACGACCGGGCCTTCCCTTGGCCGACCCCCCTAAGGCTGCGGCGCCTATACGGGAAGGCCTGCGGCCTATAGCTGAGCGAGGTACTAGTGGTTTAACGGATGTCCCCAAGGACTGTGCTGTGCATTTCGTTTCACGTCTTCTCAGCAAATACTTCGAGGTCCCTCCGCGGTCCCTTGAGACATCCGTTAAAATTGGAGCGATACAGAGAAATGGTCCTTTAGCATGGCCCGTTCGGAAGGGGTGACACGCATGAATCGAGAAATGGTCCAAATTATTTTTAAAAAAACAGAAAAAAGAGACTTCGAGGAAGATGTACCCGTCGGAACAGAGCGAGAGCGAAAGAGCGAGCGAGCGAGCAACAGAGAGAGAGAGAGAGAGAGAGAGAGAGAGAGAGAGAGAGAGAGAGAGGAAATGCGCGTGGCAAGGAGCCCTTCCTTCACATACCGTGGAGGAGGAAGCACTTGCATGAAYAGGGTAGACGAGACGTACAGCGTCGATGTTGCTTGTCCAAGATGAATATAGCCCTGATTCCGTCTAAGTGTGAGTTCGCCCTGGTTCTAAGTAATCGTGCCGTTCACGTGCCGGCCAGGGGCTTTTCAATAGCACACTGAATAGAAGCTAGAAGCTCAGGGATCAGCAGGCATCAATGATTGCCGCTGTGACGGGACGCACGCTCTCCTCGACCTGAAAAGTTGTGAAAACACATGCAGTGTTTAGGCTGGGGAGCGATCCGGGTCGGTTGGTTGGTGTTCCCCTGTACTATACATAGACTAGTCAGAGGATGAGATAGATGCCTACTACCAGGAAAGATGAAATAGATGAGAGAAGAATATAGCTTACCTGCATATATAGCCCATCCCGGCATTGATTTCGGGTTCTCTCTTCACACTGTTTTATTTCGTGAAACCGCACCTGTACCCCATTTGACGAGGGAATACCTGCTAAGCCCCGTCCGGCGCCCAACTTGCATCTATACCCCGGACCTCTTTGATTCAACTTGCATCAATACCTGCTAAGCCCAGTCCAGCGCCAGACTTGCATCTTCACACTCTTTTATTTCGTGAAATTGCACCTGTACCCCATTTGACGAAGGAAATTACCTGCTAGGCCCAGCGCAGCGCCCAACTTGCAGCTATTGATGCCGAGCCTAAAAACAGCCTGCGCGCCACATTTTGCCGAGCCTGAAGCGGAGCGATACCAACACATGGAAAAAGAGGCAGGTACCGGTACTGCCCTCTGTGAAACATAGGTGCTGGACCTTCCGCCAGTATGCCGAACACAAAAGCATCCGTTTTCACTCCCGGGTTGTGGTCCCACTAGCAAAGAGGAGCGGATAGAATGCCTGAATCTGGACGAGTTTACGGGCATGTTCGCAGCCAGGAATGGCTGCATAGAGGTGGTTGCGTTTTGTCCTGTAGTGCGGGCTTTCTATTTGGGGAATGTCGTGGGATGGCTAACAGGGTATATATGGGGTCGTGATGCATAAAAATAAGGTAGCGGTCGCCAACCGGCGACCGACTGGTCATTTCGTGAGGCAAAGTGTTGGCGGTCGTGGGAGGAGGTCGCGTGGTCGTGCGGTGAGGTGCGGAGAGTTAGAGGTCGTAGCGTATAGGAAAGTTTGGTTGTGTGGTCTGTCCGTTTATTATCGTGGCAGGTGGATAGACGGATGGCGAGGCACAAGAAAGTAAAAGGCTTGGGTGGGGGTGGGGGTTGGGGGGGAGGATTCCGCCAACATTCTGATTGTACTGATTGTACTGATTGTATGTATGTGGACACCATTTTGCTTCGATCGGTTTAGTCAGAGAAGTTGCTGTCTGCACGTCTCTTTTTTTTTTTTTTTTTTTTTTTTTTTTTTTTTTTTTTTTTTTTTTTTTTTTTTTAGGGTCTGCACGTTATTTGGCGCGCTGCCCCAATGAAACTGTCCATAGTTTTTTTCCATTTCTATATTCGCGCCACCAGTGGCAGCACGTTGCTAAGTCGCCTAACACTAAGTACCCGAAGCTGCTGACGCTGGAGCTAGGGTTTGGTCGCCTTGGGCACTGAGCCCTGATAATAAAGGGCACCTTACCCGCGACGGAGGAACAACACTCCCTGGATCATGCCCGACTAAAGGGGCACACTGAGACAGCTGCCCACCTGCAACCTCACCAGCCTGTGGACGGAATGGAACAACAACTGTTGTTCCCGCAAGGGCCTGCCCTGCCAGAGCCCCCTGACCCGTCACACTTGGAACAACAGCGAAGACAACAACCGCTGGCGTCCCAGGAGCCTCTTCAGGACCACCGCATGGATGATGCACAGCTGGAAGAGCGCCCTTACCAAACACACCAACTGTTGACACATCAGGGTGAGCAACAGCTACAACTGCTGCCGTCCCAGGAGCCTTTTCAGGACCACCGCATGGATGATGCACAGCATCTGGAAGATCGCCCTCACCAAACACACCAACTGTCGACACACCAGGCTGAGCAACAGCTACAACGGGATATGGCCCAGCCTCTCGAGGACTGCCGAGTGGATGGTCCACAGCAGCTAGAAGACCGTTCTCACCATACATACCAACTGCCGGCACACCAGGGAGACCAACAACCACAACCGAAAATGCCCCTACTTGGCCAACAGCAATTACACACGCTGCAACTTGAGCAGCAACAGCAAGTATGGCAACACGAACAACAGCAGCTGGCAGGGCAGAGGCAACCCCAAAGCCAAGACCAGCAAAGCTTACACCATGCGCAAATCCAAGTGCTGCACCAAGCGGCGCAACAAGCTCACCACCTTCAACAACAACAGGCCATGCAACAGAGAGACTACGAGGAACAATACCACCTCCTGCTGCGAACTCAACTCGCACAGTACCATCAACAACAATACCAACAGAGGATGATACAAGAGCAACAGCTCCTCCAACAGCACTTGCAGTGGCAACAACAGTTGTGCTGTCAACAACAGCAAGTCCTGCAGCAACAGCAGGAGCAGCTACAAATATATTAGCAACAGCAAGCCGCTCTACAAGAACACATGCCACAAATTCAGGAGCAACAGGTGCTGAGGTGTGCGAGGGAGAAGAGCCCTCACATTGAAGATGGCCAGGCTCACGACATGGACACCTCGGCCCCTGATGGGACCGAAGGCCAACAGCAGCAGTCGCCGACTGATATGGATATTCAACTGGCAATGCCAGTGCCGCCAGAACTGCACAAAGATAGCCCGCCTCCCCCTCTTCCGCCGCTGGCCGCCAACGATGAGGTAAAACAAAAATTGGAATTCCTCACGGAATGGACCTTGGTCAAGATTTTCTCGTGTCGGCCATCGACTGGATGGATGTTGGGGCCGCAATAGTCCTCGTGGTTAATGAATTCCTTGACAAAATGGAAGAATATGCGAACAGGACATTCGGGGCAGAGAAAGCGACCCCTGACCACAACCCGGCACACACGCAATCTGAGGCATTCTGTCACGAAGGCCTTGCCTGGCCTAAAGTGCTCATCCACGAGTTGTGTGATACGCTGCACGTTCTCCCTCACAGGAATCCGCCGGACGAGGGAAACGGGCGATAGTGCAACAGAGCAGACCGCCAAATCTTCTCCCCCCCTGCACGACAGATCTCTCCAGTCTCACAGCGGGGACATTGTCTTACCGTGCAGCCTGGGAGTTCGTCTGCCCGAGCTGAACATGTACTGGAGGTCCTACCCAAAAGGATGAGTCAGCTGGTGAGGCTGGAGGACAACGATGAGGTCCCGATTGTCATGCCACACGGAGTTGTCGTCTTTCCCATGACCAGGGTAAAGAGAGCAGGGCAATGGGTGCTCGGCCTTAGGCCGCCACAACAGCTCCCTCCCTTGGCCTGACCTACGCCCCCAGACAGACTGACGTTGGAAGAGTGGAGGGGGAACCCGTCAACTGCAGTCATTCTGAAAAGACTCAAATACTGGGTTGAGGAGACAAGTACGGAAGGGGTGATGGGGGTGGTCTTGCCTACCTCTCTCACACTCCCAAAAGGCATCATCCCGTCATTCTGCTCATAGACCCTAAAATCAGACTGCAGAAACGGTCAAATCTCAGCTGGTTTACACACCGACAGCTAATGGATTTCAGCACCGAACGACTCACAACCAGCAGTGCTTGGGCACAGTCCGAAGTCCTCACCTTCATGCAAATTTTTTTGGAGGACAATGTGCTCCAAGAACAAAACCAATGGGATGACCCCCCAGCAGTCCTCCCCATCAAATTGATTGGCTAAGGAATTTGTGTGTTGGGTGCACAACAGGGTCTTAATATTGTTCCATAATGATGAGTCCAACCAACCCAATGACCAGAGCTCACACAAGCCAAACACTAGTACAGTCCCTGCCTGACGACGACCTGCCGCCTGCCGCCGACCTTATTCTCCCTACCCCCCCGGCTGCCGCACCCCCGCCCGCTCAACAACAACAGTCTCGCCCACCCCCGCGACCCCCCTCCCCTCCTGTGTTTCCCCGGACTAGAAACCACCCTTTATGGGCAGTCAAACTGGCTAGGGCAGATATAGATATCCGATCACTCAACGTTAACGGCCTCATCCAAGCAACAACAGACAAAAAAAATGTCATATGGGATATGATCAAATCCTCGGTCTCCGGCGCCTGGCCTGATGCGGTGTGCATTCAGGAAACACACCCCAGCATGCAGCAAAAGCTAAATTCATATGGCCCTACACATGCTACTCGGCGCCAGCAATTGACAGAGCGTCGGCCGGGGTCGCAATATGGCTCCCGCCGTTCTCGAAACTTAAACCGCTGTCAGTGCAACAAGACCACCAACAAGGACGATGGGTGTGCCTCAAACTTGCTTATGAAGAAGACGAATTTTACCTTGTTAACATGTATGCACCCAATGACCCCGTCGACAGGGTGGACTTGTGGCTTGACCTGCTCCGACACATACCGAAGGATGCCCCTGCCATTATGATAGGGGACTTCAACACTACCCTGGACCCGGCAATGGACCGTAGGTCCAACTCCCAAAGGGAGTATCTGGGCTTTTCGTCGCTGCCAGAACTGGGCCCGGACAAGCTCATGCTTAAACAGCTGATGGCGGAGAGGGAGCTGGAAGATGCCTACAGAATACTGGACCCTGCCCAAAAAGCCTACACCTGTTTATCCTCTAGAGGCGCTCGGGGCTTGGCCAGCTCGCGAATAGACCTTGCTCTACTATCAAAGGATCTGATGGGATTGACCACGAAAGCGGAGATAGCTGCAATCAGCCCATGCAAATCCTTCGACCACAGAATGATAACTTTGGGTCTCTCCTTCCACACTCAAATCAAAAGAGGACCGGGCTTCTACAAGCTCAATACGTCGCTGTTGCAACTCACTAAATTCAAGGAAATGATGCGGGAGTTTTGGCAATATTGGCAATCCACAAAACCGCATCCGGAAGACCGTCAAACCGTGGCCTGGTTCAATGATGGGATCGCCCAACTGAGAGATAGGGCCAAGAAATTTTCCACCCAGACAACGAGAGACCGTAAGGTGATAATCGACCGCCTCATGCGGGACCTCGAAGAGTGGGATGAGTACATCACAGAGAACCCCCACCACATCCCCTCTTTTGAAAAGCTGCAAGCGGCAAGAGACCACCTCCAGACCTACATAGAAAGGCAATCACAGGCATGGAGGATACAAGCGAGAATAAGAAGGGAACACACCAAAGGAACGATGGCGAGGTCCTTCTTTAATAAAGCAAAAGCCTGTGCACGGGCTTCAGCTGTCCCACGGCTCAGACAGCCGCTGGACGATAGTGCTCCGGCTGCTATGAATGCTTATGCAATAACTGATTATGCCGTCAAGTTTTACAAGGATCTGTTCACATCGTGCACCCCCAATAAAAACCCTGACGAAGTACGGGAGGCCAGGGATGAGCTGCTTCGCGCGGTGCATTCACGCTAGACGCAGGAACAAAAAACGGAACTGGATAGGCCTCTCGCGCAGGAAGAGATATGGGAGGCCCTACAGGACATGGATGAAGAGAAAACACCGGGAATTGACTCCTTTCCGAAGGAGTTCTGGATGATGTTTTGGGATCTCCTCAAGGACGATCTGATGGACTACATAAGGGTTGTCCAAGATGAAGGCTCCTTTGGGGGTATGATCAGACAACGGGTGACTACGCTTCTCTATAAAAAGGGAGACAAAGAGAACATTAGAAATTACAGACTTATCACCCTCCTCCCAGTCCCCTACAAACTGGTGGTGAAAACTCTCACCATTCACCTACTGCCATTCATGAACTTGTTGATCCATCCGGATCAAACAGGTTTTATGCCGAACCGCAATATCCAAGATAACATCCTGCTGGTCAACGAAACTATCAAATATGCACGCCAGCGCAGAGTCCAAGCAGCCATACTATTCATAGACTTTGAGAAAGCATATGACCATGTTGACTGGGACTTCTTAGACATGTGCCTCGCGAAAATGAACTTCGGATTCCAATTCTGCCAATGGGTGCAAATCTTCCACAGATCGACCACCACAAACATCATGCTCAACGGTCACCTCTCAGCGTCGATTCACCGTCCGCCAAGGGGACCCCATTGCACCATTGCTCTTTGTTATAGTCATGGAGGCCCTGACAGCATTGATCCGGGCCCACCCGAAAATCAGCAAAATACCCATCCCAGAGATCCCGGACCATCTGATACCGGTGAAGTCACTCTTCGCTGATGACCTCACGGTCCTCATACGCGCGGATCGGGACAGTCTGCAAGCCCTGACCCAAACTATACACCTCTTTTCACTGACGGCGGACATGAAAGTGAATTGGGGATCGAAGACAGAGGGTTGGTGGCTCCATCCTCATGACGACCCTCCGCCACCGGTCCTGTGCGTAGCATGGGCGAGAAAAGAAGATGCTATCAGGATATTGGGAGTGAAACTAACGGTGATGGGACCCCCGGTGGATCATGGAGACAACCTCGTGAACATGGCCATCGACCGCATTGCAAGATGGGAGGGACTGCACACATCTTTGGTTGGACGAGCGCTGGCGATTAACAATGCCATCCTTGCTGCTATATGGTATAAACTGGCGGTGTAACCGCTGACACCGCAGCAACACACCAGGCTGCGAAAAGCGCTCACTTCGTACTTATGGAAGAACAGTGCTAAAGCGGATGGGTGCCTAAACAGTGTGTCTTGGGATACACTCACACAACCAAGATCTGTGGGGGGGTTGGGGATACTGAACCCTCAGAGGGAGACTGAGACTATGATGTTTAAAGTGTTAACCAGACTCCTCATAGGAAACAATATTCCATGGAGACCCCTGGCCTGTGTGCAGATAGCAGGGCTGGTGCCAGAATTGGTGCCCGCTGATCACATACACTCATTCCAGTGACTGACAAATAAACACTGGACGATCCCGAGTCCTCGCAGACACACACAAGCGGTAGGTGTATCACGCGCCACCAGAGAGGACATTCACAACGACCCACTCTGGCCTAATATGATTAAACTGTGGAGGACGCGGGACCCTAATGAAAAGCGCATACCCAATTGGTGGCACACAGTGAGGAGGCAGCCACTATTTGAAAACCCCTTCATCCTGAATGAGGACGGAAACCCCTTCATGCTCACAACCAACTCACCGTGGCTGGTCTGGGCAAAAAGAGGAATCTATACAGTGGGCGACCTCTGGGACCAGGTCGAACAAAAATAGCTCTCGCTGGACTGCCTACACACTAAGTTGAAACATGTGAGGAACATCGAAGAGAAGGCTCGCCAACTCATCGATGCGCTGTCGTTGGCCTGGCAGCAGACTCTCAAAACAGGGCCAACAATTCAGCCGCAAGACTGGGTGGTCAGATATGTGGACCTGCCATGTCCACTGAAAGTGTACAGGGTCTGCAACAAAAACCGTGCGAGTTGCAAACTGGAGGCCTTTGACCTACACACCCCGGGGATGCGGCTCTCGCACCTCAACCGGGATGAGGACTCCGACATTACAGAATCATGGGCAGGACTGGTAAATGTCAGAGTTGTGGGTGATCGGGACAGTGGTTTCCAGGTGTACGAGCCGTCCACACCCATTGCTCTTCTCCCCTTTGACCCGGAGGAATGAGAATGAACGAGCCAACAAAACCTGCATATCTGAGACTACACAGTTAAAGGGGGGTACAAGGCAGCCCGGCCTCAACAACAGATAGGAAAAACGATCTTACACAGATGGGAGCGGGACTCTCCACTCGGCCCGCACCTGCCGCACACCCTCCCCTGGACTAAATATGCCAAACTCATGCCCACAGACCTCAGATCCTTGCAATGGCAAATAATACATCGGTGTCTCCCTACTCCCGATTGGATTGTATCTAGAACAAACCTTGAGCAAAGAGGCCTGTTGTCCCCCATCTGCACATACTGCGGTAGGGCCACTCAGCCTGCTAGGGCAACTCTTGAGCACTGCCTTCTGGCTCGCCCGATGGCTGCTCAGATATGGAGGTGGTGGGATGCAGCGTTCCACGCGCTGACGGACCAGCACATACCATGGGATCTTGGTCTCATCCTCCTAGGTGAAAATCAACAACTGCTTGCAAACTGGTCTCCCTTCACGGTTAACCTCTTATCAAATATGAGGCTACATGTCCTCATGCAAGCTTGGAGAACAAGGTGTTCCTATGAGAGAGAAGACCACCAGTTTGGATTCCAGAGAGCGCAACAGGAGATAGAGGACGAAGTCAGATCCCGTACCCAAAATGCCTGGAAGACCATGACACAGGAGTACTACGAGGAAAAGGATGCCACCCTCAGAAAGGCTATTCTGGAATCATATTGCCAGATTCGGTAAGACCCCCACCAGGTCTTCTCTGCACTACAACACGATCTCAATATACAATGGAAGCACTGGAGGGCAGGGGAGCTGGGCTGGCAAAGAAACCTCTGCAAGACTTTGCGGTCCCGTTCCTCCCGACCAACTTTGTGCTTGTCCCTTAGAGGCTTAGACCCCTACCACACCTCCTGCCCTCCCTGTTCCTACGTAGCGACCTCTCCCGCCTGCCCACCTGCTTTTCCAGATCTGTCTTCCCCCACCCTGCTCCCGCTCCCACATCACTAACAGCCTGACATCTTTTCACAATGCAGCAGACGGAAGGGGGCAACTTGGTGACTTCAAGACATCGGATCATCAGAAGACGAACAACAGCAATCGCCGACCAGGGAGCCACCTCAGGATGGGGTCAGGAGATTTACAAGACAAGAGTGACAAATGGACCTTGTGCAGTAATCAGGGTTTAGGGGTCAGTGACAGACCCAAAACAAAGATAACATTGCTCTGCTCGTACCGAAGCCTACTGCTCCAAGTGGGGATTGGGGGATGGGGTCTGGAGATTTACAAGACAGGAGAGGCTAGCTGCACAACAGTCAGGTTACTGTCACCAGCGACAAATGGACCTTGTGCAGTAATCAGGGTTTAGGGGTTAGCGGTTTGGAAGATTACAATATGCTCCCCGACTGATGAAGGATCGGCTACGGTCTAGGGTGCAGACCAATCTAAACCCAGACAGCCAGTGACAGACCCAAAACAAAGATAACATTGCTCTGCTCGTACCGAAACCTACTGCTCCAAGTGGGGATTGGGGGATGGGAGGACAGTCTGCCTACATATAATGGGGCCCCTTCTCACACAGTCTGACGGTGTCCAACACGGACCGAAGCCTGCCGTCCGAAAGGGTGGGGGCTGGGGGACGACAGGTCATTATGACTACAAACAGTGGGGCCCATACAGGGAGGGCGCAGCCTGGCTCCATGAGCAGGAAAGGAAATAGTCATCATCGGTCCCCTGTCTTGTGGGCAAATGGCTTTGGATACAAAGTGCTTCAGAAACGGGCTTCGGAATGACTACAGAATAAGGGGGGTTGCACACACCAGGGATGGCATTTCTGCCACTATCAACAGGAGTAGTTTAGATATAAATGCTAAGTGGACACCATACCGGGTAGGCCAGGGCCTGCAGGGAATAGGAGCAACACAAAGTGGGAGGGTAACATATGCAGCCCCGAGGGATAGAAGGATGCTCTGGAACAAGAACTCAAACGGCCATATGCCCAACAAACACCGCATTATAAACATGTAACTCAGGGACGCTGGACCCGATTTCCAGCAGGTGCTGCTCCCCACCAATAGATGGAGCCTCCCCGACGGTGCTAGGCGTGTCTGCTCATATCAGCACACCTAGCATCCGACCGGGTTGTTCAAAAAAAAAAAAAAAAAAAAGATCCAGCGGCCTAGCTCAGTTGGTAAGGCATGCAAGTGGCATTCAGGAGGTCTTGGGTTCAATCCCCATTGGCCTCATGCACCTTCCTGGGCAAGCTTGGCGCCCGCCACCTAGAGGTATGTCGTTGGTCCCCCCAGGTGGCATTGAGCAGAGACTGCTAATGTTCATAGGGGGAGGGGACCGGAGGGGAGGCACAGTGACTGGCCCATCGAAGAAGCTCGGTCCTGATGCTATCGGCCGACCCCTGGCCGGTATCGCCCACCTGTTGTAGCAGGTATCGCACCTGCTGGTGGATGCAGCTCCCGCATGTTCCCTCGTTCGAGGCTTGAGCACGGATGTGGCTGCTACGGGGTTCCCCGTAATACTATAATATAATGACAATAAAACAAAGGCCTGAAAGGCCATCCTGTCCAGATTCGACAGGTAATTGAATAATGGATGCGTGCTAAATTCATATATCTAACGATGGACTTAGTTGCCTCGACCTTTGATACCTCCTGGACCCTACACTTTTCACTTTCTTCAGCGCCCGAATGCAGTCATGTCCGTGGACATGAGTAGAAAAGAAGGGGAACATTGAATTTTCATAGGTCGGCAACAAAAGCACGGCGAAGCTCTCGTGGGCTGGTCGCCGGGCCGCCGCCGTCCTGGCTGCGATTCGTCGTCAGTCGACTAGGACACATCCCACTCACCACGCATACACGACACCACGGACACAAAAAACAAAGCACACATACACACACCCATCAAACAATGCGACAACACTCATAGTCCCTTCAGTATTCATCCCATAACTTCCCGGTGCGGAAATCAGATAGGCATCGCGCGCGAGACTCAATATAAAACCGCGCGGACGCAAGACCTTCTCATATCGATTCGCAATGCAAGCGTGCGCAAGCAGTCGCAATGATGTCGTACTATGTAGTGTCCATAATCAAGCGGTCCCTCGTGGATCCGAGTACCGCTTATGACACTCAAGTGTCAGACTCGAAGTATCGTGGGGGTCTACTCCCTCATGATATTGCACGGCTAAAGGAATAGTCATGCGGCAGCCGCGAGACCTCAGGCCTTCGGCTTGAGTGTCTCGGCAGGCAAGGCAAATAGGCTCTGCGCGGAGGAAAATTCCTTCTATGCAAACCCTAGGGCTTGGGATGTCTGGACAAGGACCTTGAATCCCAGCCTAGGACCAACGTCTGACTGGGAGTTTATTAAGAAGCATATGATGAGGAAAAAAAGGGTTTACCTTCTCTTTTATTAACCCCAACCCGGTCCCTCAGGCCACGCGAACTCCCAACATAGATACACATATATTTTTATGTATATGTAATCATGGGGATAAGTATGTGATGATCGCTTCTCACAATCAGAGTGGAGCTCCTCACAACCATATGTATATGTGTGATCGCAGGCAGTCAAATCCAAAATCCGAACCACAGAACATACCTGCAATCACATCAAAAGTCCAACAAAGTCCATGCACTACACGGAGTCAACCCCAACCACTCGCTGTACTCATACCCCTCGCTTTAGCCATGCAAGCCCCAGCCTCCTATCCAACCAACCATAATTAAATACTCAGTACCTTTGTTAAATGACCATTGAATAAAAGTCCGGGTGAAATCTTAACAAAACAATAAAGTCATCAGGGCTAAAGCCTTTTAGGTTGAGTATTGAGAGTGAATTGGAATTGAGTCGCAAACCGACGGATCGGCAACCGACCTATTATCAGTGATAACAGAAGGTGACCCTCGTGAGATCAAGCTAAATCTAGCCCAGATCCTGAATCAATTGATCAAGAAAACCTGTAACACATGAAAGGCCAATCCCCAAACTAGATCTATAAGTCCATGGAGAACAATCTTCATATCATTATCTCACTCAAATCACCTGAATTAACTAAGTCTGAATTTACCGCTAAGCAGTGTCTAACGCACGGGTAGTTCCTGACATAATCTCCCCTATACAGAGTGGATCCCCCAGAATTGTCACCCATCAAATATAATTTAACTCCTCTAAGCTAAGAAAATTTCGACAACGCTTCCCGTAGGAAAAGTGCAATCGTAGAATTTATATAGCACAAAAATCAAACCTTTAGACTCTAGAAGGTCAAAACTTGTCTAACTCCATGATTTAGTAAAAATTTGGGCAGCATTCCTTTTAGAAAGGAAGACTTTCCAGATTTATAATAAGTCAAATATGAACTCAAACAAAAAATTTGAGTTTTGTTATGACAAATTTTAACCAACTCCTTAGATTTGTAGAAATTTTGACAACGCTTCCCGTAGAGAAAGTGTTATTCCAAGATTTATACGAAGCTAAGTCCAGAATTTGAAATGACTTTGACCTTTCCAGGTTCAATTTTGTCCAACTCCCTGAACTAGTAAACAATTGGGCAGCACTTCCTTTAGAAAGGGAGACTTACCAGATTTTTACTAAGTCAAAATGTCAAAAAACACTGGATCCTGAAAAAGACAAAGTTTGACTAACCCCTTGGTTTTGTAGAAATTTCGGCAGCGCTTCCCGTAGAGAAAGTGGCTTACCAAGATTTATACAAGACCAAAGTACAACAAAAGATCCCAGAAAATGCAAAAATTGATCTAAGTAAAAAAAATATCAGCTCAGAAAATGCAGGAATTGAAACTAACTTCTATCGCTCTAGCATGTGGTGAGCAACTACAACAACTACCTATCAACTGAAACTCGGACTAGGTAGTAGCATCACTCAGTCACATGCAGGTCAAACCACAAAGGTAAGTACTCTCACCATCCCCATTTCAACTTATCAAACAATAGTTCATAGTCTTTCAATGATTTAACTCCTTATACCCTGCTTACAAAGGGCATTGAGATTGATCATTCGTCTTAGAAACAATGTCAACTTTTTGCCTTAGTTATACACGAACAGGTTGCACAACTACTTTTCTCTTCATTGGGCATATGACTAAGTCATTCGTCTTAGAAACAATGCTTCGTCGTCCTGAACCGTTTAAATAGCCAAGTTATATATATCTCTCTGAATCTTACTCTTCAAAAAGTGAGCGTCGAGCTGAGCCATTCATTTTAAAAACAATGTTCAGCCTGCCCAGGCTACCTTCAATTATAGCTCTTACTTATACTCTCTTAGTTTGTGATAAGGCTATAGTCAAACCATTCGTCTTAGAAACAATGCTTCGTCGTCCTGAACTGTTTAAATAGCCAAGTTATATATATCTCTCTGAACCTTACTCTTCAAAAAGTGAGCGTAGAGCTGAGCCATTCATTTTAAAAACAATGCTCAGCCTGCCCAGGCTACCTTCAATTATAACTCTTACTTATACTCTCTTAGTTTGTGATAAGGCTATAGTCAAACCATTCGTCTTAGAAACAATGTCTGGCTAGTCTTGTTCTCGTATATATATATATATATATATATATATATATATATATATATATATATATACAAGGTTACCTGACCGAACGTTCGGGGGCCCCCGGGCTGGCCCCCGAACGTTCSGGCGTTCGGGGGCCGAATACCTCCAGGTTCGGCCCCCGTGAAAAACATTTTCAAGGCCTCAAAATAACTTTTTTTTTCTAAATGTTTTTTTGTGAGTTCTCTATGATGTAACCTACACGCCTATAAATTTTGAAGTCATTCTGCTAATCCAAAAAAACATTAAAAATCGTCAAAAATGGGGGTGTCAAAATGTGCTCGCCCAATCACTATTTTATTTTTTTTCACTTGTAACTTTTTATTTTCACTTTATTTCAGGGCCTAAAAACAGTTATTATTTTTTAAAACTTTAATAATGAGTTATTGATTATGTAAACTACATATCTGTAAATTTTCAGTGCATTTGTCAATGCCAAAAAATAATTAAAAATCAGCAAAGATGGCGGTGTCGAAAAGGTGCTGGCACACTCACTCATTTTAGTTCTCTTTTTATATTTTCTTATTTTTATGAAATTTTATCATTGTGTTTATTTTCTGTATTTGATTTTTAATTCAAGTTTGGTAAAGAATTTGGATGTACTATAATATATATATATATATACAGGGTTGCCGGCGTTCGGGACGGGCCGAACGCCCGAACCCGAACGCCCGAACGTTTGGAACCCCCCGTCTCCACGTGTTCGTACGTTCGGCCTAACGCGGAACTGGAAAAAAAAAAAAAAAAAAAAAAAAAACAAAGATTTCCAAAAATTATGAAAAAAACATATGTCATGCAGAAGAATAAACTAAACAACATTTACCGTAACAGTACATCCAAATTCCTTACCAATTTTGAAATAAAAATCAAATACCAAAAATAAATAATATTAATGAAAATAAGAAAAAATAAAACGAGAATGAAATTATTGCGTGGGCGAGCAAGTTTTTGACACCGCCATCTTTGGCGATTTTTT
>BFEA01000241.1:1758272-1780650 GCA_003427395.1 Chara braunii
AATGCTGAGGCAAATCTTGTTTAATTTATTTTTCTCCATAGCATATCTTTTTTTTCAGATTTTTTTGATGACTTTGTTTTTTTTTGTTTTTGTTTTTTTTTTGGTCTGCGTTCGGCCCAAACGGCCGAACGCATCCCCAAGGGGTCCCATACGTTCGGGCGTTCGGGTTCGGGCGTTCGGCCCGTCCCGAACGCCGGTTACCCTGTTTGTGACGATATATATATATATATATATATATATATATATATATATATATGTAGAATTGTACAGAATCTTATTCCTTTGTTCTCTTTATAGTCTTGTAGCCTCAGACTTGGATCATTCATCTTAGAAACAATGTTTAGTTCTTTGGCCTGAATCTCCCTCAGAATAAAACAACCAAAGAGAGTTGAGTCATTCCTCTTAGAAACAATGCTCAACCCCTTTTTCTCAGCACATAAAAAAAAACAGAGTACCCTGGGTCAAGACTTAGAGACTGTTCATAAACCACCCAAGATAAACAGCGGTCAGACCATTCATCTTAGAAACAATGTCTGGCCCGCAAAGTTCAAGCAATCAGTACCCCTCAAAATACGCAGTCAGGACATTCATCTTAGAAACAATGTCTGACACAATTAAATATACACAGCGACCAAGCCATTCGTCTTAGAAACAATGCTTGGCCCTTCAGAAAACAGAACAAAACACAGCAGTCAGGCCATTCATCTTAGAAACAATGCCAAACCCTATAAGACTCGTTCAAACGGAAGCAAAACTGACTTCCTCCCAACCTTCCCCTTGATACAATCCTTTGCGACAGTCTACTTTCAGACAAACAAGAAACTGAAACTGCCATTATACATGCATTCCTTTACTTAGTCTGATTTGTACCCTGAGAGTCAAACTAAAAGTCAAAGTAGGGCTGCATACAATACCCTCAGTCAATACATAGGGCGCTGTACAGATAGGGGCTATACAGGGTTTATAATGGAGAGCAATGGTTACCTCTGAGTCCCCTGCCTCCAGAACTCCTCCTGAGTTCCGGCAGAGCTCCCGCAATCGGTGGGGTAACCTCCCACAGAGGCCTTGGCGCGGATTACGGGTTGCAATCCCACCTGCCACCTTCCTCTCAGAACCAATAGACTAGACTTAGAGTAAGAAGGGCAGATAGAGATAGTTTTGAGACTCTCAGATACAAGAGGGGTGCACTCAGACTCGCGTGAGAGGGCCTTGATATCTTCAGCGCCTGAGGGGCCCACAATGGTGGCCAAGTGCAATAGTCTGGTCAACCTCAAAGTTCAATTGTTGAACCCAACCCTCCTGACGAGCCTTCAACTCGCAGTAGTAACCCCCCTTTTTGCCACCCCTCCTCTAAGTCACAATCAACAGTCCCTCTTCACGGTCCAATCACCTTCCTTATACTGCCCCTTTGCTGCCCAGCATGGCGCTGCAGTCCTGCCGTCCAAACGGTCGCTCATACTCAGAACAGCGCAACAGCCTGCAACAGCCCAGCAACCACCATCGTAGACGTCGTAGCCAAATGAACAGCAGAGCGCACAACTATGGAGCAGCAAGGGCGCTGCAGTAACCAGGATGCTCGGCCAAACCCTGCGCGCGATAGCTTATGGCAGTCCGTGCCCGGTCAAAAGGACTAGCAACACAGTCCTGACAGCATGTCAGCAACCATTCCGCCCATGGCTGACAGAAGCAGCAGCCAACTCGCAGTCGTCGGTCATCCTGAAGTCAAGTTGCTGCCACAGCCCTTACCTGACCTTCCTCCTGACTGCCACAAAGGTCAATACGTAGCAGCTTGGTTCAATCAACGCCAAGTTGTTGAACTCATCCCCAGCAGTCCCTCCAATCTGCAGCGATAATCTTTCTTGCAACCTCTGGTTACTCCCCGTATGCCACACCTTCCCTTCTCGTGGCGGAACTTTAGTCACACGGCCCTGAACAGCCGTACCTAAGGCAAACACAACAGTCCTGCAGCAACCTCGGCAGCTGTTGTGGCCGGAACGCAGTCTGAGCAGCAAGGCACACAACAACTCAGCGAACATACAATGGTCTGCACAGTCGTACCAGCAGTAGCACAACAGGTCGTGGTAAACACCGCAGCGGCATATCAGTAATGCGTGGTAGTTTCTGCAGTCGTGGCGTACACCACTGGTTATAACAATGCGGTCGGATACGAATTTCCCTCAACCACTCTGGCGGACCTCAACACCCGTTAGCCATACCCCCTTTCGATTTCATAAACAGGGTTGCACTGCCAGTAGGTAGGCCTCCTCGAGCTGGCTCCTCCAGGCCGCCAACAAACTCTTCCTCCAGCCACCGTTTTGAGTCAGTGAGGCGCAAGTTGACCCCCATAGGCCACCACAGCTTCCACGACTTGCTCGCTGCGTCCACACGGTAGATACAGCAGTGTGCTGACCGAACTGTATGTCAACAACTACGGTATTCAAGCCCACATACTACCGTGCCTTGATCAGTAGTGCGCACCGCTAGCCTTGGTCAAATGCAACAGCGATGCATGACGTCATCAGCAATGCTCAATCAACTGTGGCACATCGACCTCTTTGATGTTGGTGCTTCGAGCGCCTGTAACAATCCGTACATCGTCAGGTGGCGCGATAATCAACACTAAGCAGCCCATAGCAGCCGGCGTACTGCTAATCCGCAGCAGCCTCCCTTGCCGTAACGTGAGCTGAGTGTGCGCAGGCACCGACCCACACGCCCCTTCCTCGCAGATGTTGACCCGTCCCAACCCCAAGCCGTACTGCTGCTCATCTCCCAACTAAGCCACTGCTACACTGTCTGGAACGCCCATACTCGAATCGAGCCGCTCGCCTGATCAAGCACACCCGAAGAGAAAACCCGATCGAGACTGGCCGTGCTCTCGGCAAACTGACCCCAGTCCCTTGCTAAGACGAAGCCACTCCCCTTTTCTTCCTTGGCCGGACAAGCAAACCGAAGTGAACCTCCTAGCAGATAATCGGGAAACACACCTTCTTCACGGGTGTACACACAACGAGACATCCGCAGCCTCTCGCCTAGTCTCACGCCTTCCACCGATGTAGGCTGGCTTACTACTCAAGCGAGGAACCTGACGCCACTTTCGGTTTCGCCATGCATGCAAACCCTGAACCCGAGTCTTTGTTCACTTCGCTTGCGATACGAGCCTTTGCCTCCATCATCCCTCTCTCTCCCGACACTCCCTCTTCATACTAACTTCTTCCCTACTAACCTTATACTAATTTAGACTTCAGAATCGAAGTCGCCAAGCCTAAAAACCTCAAACTCGAATCCTCTCTCGCTCAAAACTACTAAGGATCAAGGGGAATATGCTCATCCTCCCTTCGTCTTCGTTTCTCTCAGGCATATCCGCGCAGTCATTTTCCTCCTTATCTTCTAGTTTACTAACTTTTATCTAAACTAACTTCATAATCCTATTCACCCGTCCCTAAAACCCCGATTTTGACCCTCTGTTCGACGAATTCGGTAAAAATACGACCGAGATAAGCTAACTGCTCTCTCTCTTTTCTTGAGTGTACCTTGGCGCTGAACCCGATCACGTTCACTATCGCCTTGTGCGCAGGTACAGATCCCGCTTCCTTAGCGCAACTATGGCAGACTTCCTCCGCGACGGCGCTCCTTGGCGCTTGGGCTAGCGGTTACCTGCTCTGATGTTGATGCAACCAGCCTTACTCCCTCACTTGCTCCACATATACGCGAACGGGAAATACAATCTGGCGACTAGCGCTCAAAACTCCGAGCCCAAAGATGCGACAGTTTGGATCCCTGCTCGACTACAGACCCTCATCAGAGGGCTATGGCACACAGTGCCACAACTCCCAACCCAACGTTGTACTCAAATTACGATTCGTGCTCACTCGCACCTACAGACCACCCTGGTTATCCCACATAGTGTATTCTGCATTCACACAACCCACACTACTCCCATAGTTACGGCAGCGATGGCTGCCTACCTTGCTATGTGATAGCCACCGTTCTCCTCCTCACCCACTTTCACCTCGTTACCTCATTCATTCTCTCTGACCCGTCTCCCTCCTCGTGTTGGAGTCAACCAAGATTAGCGCTTGGCTGCCGAATAACGTACTACGGTCGAGAGTAACAACACCCAGCAAGGCCAAATCAATCGAAGAAAGAAAACTCAACCTCAATTTATGTGCGTCAGCCTTGCACAGGGTCATGCCAGCCTTCTTTGTACCGCTCTAATGTTTACGAATGTCCCGAAGGACGAGCCACATGCCGGCCCATCGCGATGTGGTGGACCAAGACTCTCGGTTTTACTCATCCATTCCGTTCGTCGGGAGTCAAATACCGGCCTGTGCCCCAATAGCTCAGTGGTACACCCTCAGAGTCAAGCTCTCAGCCACGGTCGGTCTCAGAACCGACACCGGCCAAAAGGAAATAAAATCAATAAAATTTTGAAACAAGCAGGCCCGCGCTCGGACTCCCCCAGCAAAACCAAAGGGGATAGTCCCGCAGGACCCTCAACCCCTTAGCTCCTTCAACGCTCCGATGTTCCTACGCTGCCACCCGCCGACCTCGACCCCAGCACCTCTGTCTCACAAGTCCAACGTCGTAACCTATAGGGCTAAGCCCAAGCCTGGAACCAACAGGCACTGAATCCTATATAAGGTGGTGCGGCCCAGTGCTTAATGCTGAGGAAATACCTCGGGCCTCACCTCTACCTACAAACAGGCGTGCGGCCGCTAGGTTCTCATGCCGGCCTCCCCAACTTTGTCATGGCCGTCCCTCGTACTAAACCACATACCAGACCTACGGCCGGTCAAGCACGGCAAACGAGGGTCAATCTGCTAATCCTTAGCCTAATCAGTAATGCAAAATCAGGTCGGACATCCATGCCGGTAATACGATCAAAATGGTAGAATCACACGCGCGCCTTAAAGTTGCGCGCCCACTCACCCACCTATTTAGACAGCTTTGGCCCATACGCAAGCAACCGCCCTGACCATGTGTGAACACTCGAAAAAGTCTGAACCAACGGCCCTTTTATCATTTGCAAAAACCCAGGGCGGATACCCTCGTCAGGGTATTCGCGCTGACAACGGGTACGACTTCAGGAAGTACTGGTGGTTTAATTTGCCCTAACTCTTGTTCCCGTTCCATGTGCCCTTAAGCCACCAGTACTTGGCCCAACTATCGGTCGCGGGAAAAAAATAGAGTACAAACATTTATAGTCGGATGAATTTGGTCGCTCCTACAGTGGTCCGTACGTTTCCTGAAATCTTGGCTTGTTAACGGGCACAACTGGTGGTTTCCACGACTGATAGTTGGGCCGAGTACTGGTGGTTTAACAGGTACGACTTCAGGAAGTACTGGTGGTTTAATTTGCCCTAACTCTTGTTCCCGTTCCATGTGCCCTTAAACCACCAGTACTTGGCCCAACTATCGGTCGCAGCAAAAAAATAGAGTACAAACATTTATAGTCGGATGAAATTTGCCGCTCATGCAGTGGCCCGTACATTTCCTAAAATCGTGGCTAGTTAACGAACACAACTTTAGGAGGTACTGGTGGTTTTCAAGAAACATATGGGCCACTACAAGAGTGTCCATATTCATCCGAGTAGAAACATTTCTACTCTATTTTTTTCCACCGCCGATATTTGGGCCAGGTACTGGTGGTTTAAAGCGATCCTGGAAACAACTGCACTTTATCACTTTTTTTGTTTAGTGAGTGTCGTGGCGAGCCCCTGTTTGTTTGGTGAGCAGCATGGCGAGTTTCCGCCCTCGAAACTGAAGGCAACCTCTCAGAGCTCCCTTGAGTTCAAGGGTGGTTTTGCCCCTAGCTCCGTTGAGTTTCAAGGGCCAGCCCTTGAGTTCCAAGGTCATCCCTTGAAAGATAACATGTGAAAATGTCTGCAGTTGTCATTAGGAAGGAGTAGAACCATGCTTCCTTGAGTTTCAAGAATTTAATAGTGGTACGGAACGAGCCCTTAAAGCCCCGTAAGCCTCACGGGCATGTAATTTGCTCGGCATACTTGGTGTGCCCCATCTAGAGGTAGCCTGTTGGGGGGCCCCCGGTCAGCAGGTAGTTTCAGTTGGCAGACACTGCTGATGTTCGTAGGGGGAGGGGATCAGAGGAAAGGTGCTGGACTGTAAAAATGTAAGGTTCCCGATGCTACTGGTTGAGCTCTGGCCGGTAGTTGGCTTATTACTTGGTGTCCCCCATCTAGAGGTAGCCCGTTGGGGCCCTCCGTCTGCTGATGTTCGTAGGGGGTGGGGACAGGAGGGAAGGTGCAGGGACTGATATAATGCCTGGTCCTGTATGCTACTGGCTGACCCGTACTCGTAAAGTGCATGGCCGTTGATGCTACGGGCTGACCCTTCTACCGTGTTGCCCACCTGCAGGTAGGATGCAGCCAGCTGTTCTTTTTTTTCTTTTTTTTTTATCCGCTAAAATCATAGTAAAATGAAAAAAGAAAGACCGCCCTGTGAGATTCACAGAAGTTTTTTCTTAGCTCAAACTTCAACTTTTTTTTTTTTCCTTTTTTTTTTCCAAGGCTAATTCTTGTGAGCCCAACCAATTCAATTACCTGTCGAATCCGGACAGGACGGCCACTTAGGCCTTGTTTTATTGTCACGATAATATTACAGGGAACCCCATAGCAGCCACATCCGTGCTCAAGCCTCCAACGAGGGAACATGCGGGAGCTGCACCCACCAGCAGGTGCGATACCCAGTACAGCAGGTGGGCGATATTGGCCAGGGGTCAGCCGGTAGGATCAGGACGGATCATCTGGGGTCATCTTCAATGGGCTAGTCTCTGTGCTTCCCCTCTGGTCCCCTTCTACTATGAACATCAGCAGTCTCTCTGCTCAATGCCACTCAGGGGGACCAACAACCTATTTCTAGGTGGTGCGCGCCAAGCTTGCCCAGGAAGGTACATGAGGCCAATGGGGATTGGGCTTGCCCAGGAAGGTACATGAGGCCAATGGGGATTGAACCCAAAACCTCCTGAATGCGACTTGAGTGCCTTACCAACTGAGCTAGGCCGCTGGATGAAACTTTCACAGAACATTGCATCACCGTGATGAGGGACTAGTACAGCCTTGCCCTCGCACCACAGTTGTGGTGCCAACCTACCCTGTGGGCTGGGGAGGGATCCAGGTTGGTTGGTGTTCCTCCATACTATATATAGAATAGTGAGAGGATGAGATAGATGCGTACTATCAAGAAAAATGAGATAGATGAGAGAAGAATATAGCTTACCTTTAAAAAAAAAAAAAAAAAAAAAAAAAAAGGAAACAAAGGGCCTCGCCACATCACTCTCGAAATGTGGAAACGGCAAAAACGTGATGGCTGCATCGGGCCATGTTCTAACGGGAAGTTCATCCTCATTTTGCACATTTCGAGAGTGATGTGGCGATGCCCAAACAGAACACAAGAAGGGGCGCGACCTTGCTTCGGCCGGCGCTAAGCGCTCTGTCGAAGCGTTACCGGGTTCGGCAGAACCCGAGCTGTACTCCAAGACGGTACCATCGAGCTATCGCCCTGGACTCGTCTCACCGAGCGTCCTCATCGAAGGGCGGATATGGCGACATCCTAGCCATAGGTTTTGGGACGACTGACAGAGGGAGCGCCCCGCACCAGACGTAGTGGACTGAGATAATAGGTGTGGTAGCAGACGAGCAGAAGCTGGGTGATAGGAGGTTAGAAGAAGGGAATCAAGAGCACGGGAATGGAGAATACACCAGGCCGGGAAGGAGCGGGGATATCCCCTCCTCCTGCGCCACATGAGGAGACAAATTTCTGGGAGGATGAGGACAGGATAAGAAGTCTCCTGGCCATGTGCTTCGATGACGGGGTTTACCCCACGGAGATTGACCCAGGGAGATGGTGGTAGATGGTAGGGAAGTAAGGTTCAGGTTGAATACCTCATTGGATGAAATTAAGGTTAAGTGGTTGAAGGAGCGTACTGTCACGGTCATCTACAAGGATGCCGCGAGGCTGCTGCCGAAGAAACTTAAAGACGACCTGGTGCGTGCCTTCGAAGATGGTTGGGTGATTGGCAACGAGTCCTTGGGAGGCATCCTGAGGAGTGGGAGAATTAAAATCGAAGGGCCAGGAGTGGCCTCCTATGTGGCAAAAGCAAGGGAGGTTGCGAAGTTTATGCTGGCAGAGGGTCAGTTGGAGGTGACGTTGGGGGGTATCCCTTACAAGGTTATCTTTAAGCCTTGGATGACCAGGGCGGAGTTCAAAGAGTTGAGAAGGCGTGAAGAAGAGAGCACCTTTTGGGTGATTGCTCTGCAGATTCCGCTCGACGATATGCCCTTTATTTATGCTCAAATCAAAAAGGCGATTGGCAAGATTATTCGGGCTCATCCAACCGATGTTGATCCAGACAGACCGGCTTTGGTTAATGCGCGTTTCGATATCGATCTAGAGGCAAGGGCTAATATGAAGGACGTTATCTGGGTGGAAACATCCAAGGGAGACGAGTTGGAGATCCGTTTGGCATCGGCGGGGACATTGAAATGCAGCAAGTGTAGGCAGTTTTTTCATTCAGAGCAAGATTGTCGAAGGGGTGTAAGGGAGCGGAATCAGGATACAGGAGCAGGAGGCGCCACTTCGCAATCTCAGCATCAACATGCGGGAGCAGCGTCATCGGTGAATGGAGCGACCCAAGGTCATCATTATCAAGGCACCTTAGGGCCCAAGTCGCAGATACCCGGGCAACCGGATGGGGTTGGGCATGCAGCGAACGTGAGACTCAATCCAGCCTTCTCCCCACAGGGAGAGGGAGGAAGGGAAGCAGGAGGGGGCCACTGGATTCCACCGGAGGTTTCAAGTTCCCTCCGAATCAGCCAATCCCATATCAGAATCTTGGGATGACGCAGCAAGGGTGGCAAATGGGGCCAGCCCCCATGGATTGGCTTTTGGCGAATGGAGTGTCATCGGCACCATGGGCTGGATGGAGCGGAACTCAAGGCGGTCAAGGGGGGCTAGGGCCAGCAGGCCAGGCCTATCAGTCAATGGCGGCGGCAATGCAAGGAGCCTCCGAACAAGGAGCGGTTGGATTGCAGCAAGGGGGACAAGGTGCGAGCTCTTCGCGCCCGTTCGGGGGGTCGTTGTTAGGTGATGGAAAAGTGGGGGGAAGAGGGGAACAGCGCTCGGAGAGCACACCAGGCAGAGCGAGAGGTCGAGGAGCAGGCAAACAGAGACGGCTCAGTATGACTTCGCAACAGGATTTGGTGTCAGAACCGTCAGGGGGATCTCGGATCTCGAAGGAGGAGTCAGAGACATCAGTCAACAATAAGGGGGGTCTCGTAACCCCAGGCAAGAAGACAACACGGGGTAGACGGTTGACCACGACAATCAAGTCCGCTAGTACGGATATGCTGCAGTATTTGGTACCGCTACTTTGTACATTCGCAAGAGGAGCATCCTGGGTGATAGCATGGCAACGGAACGCAGGGCCGTTGTTAATTTTCGGTTAGCAAACTGCTGAAATGCCGACCATCTCTTCGATAATGGAATGCTTAAGCACTCTGTATTTGGATGCTTTTTCGGTAAGACTTATTCCGGACATCCCTATGTCGAGAATCTTGTTTGGTCCGTCCGGCAGTAGGATCAAGTTATTTGTCCCTATCGTAGACGCGAGACTCACGGATGCGAAATCGGTGGAATTGGGGGGTATGGGGATGAGATTGATCCCGCTGTCCATTTTCACGGAAGCAAAGAAACAAGACTTAGCGCGTTTTATGATCTCTCCGCTAATGATTTCAGCAGATGCGATTTCGGAAGTGAAAATCCGTCTTCCGAAGGATAAAAAGTTGGATTCCGTGTTTGTCCACCAGGCTCTCTCTCAACAATGGACGGATGGGGAAGGGAACATAGCCGGTATCCAGTCACAGCAGGGAAACCGGGTCGTAAATGGTTAAGATCAAAACCGCCACCTGGAATTTACAAGGATTAGGAGATACGTCGGGAAGGCACAAGAAGATGAGGCTTAAAGCCTGGATGCACGAGAACAGAATTTCGATAGCGTGTTTACAGGAGACGAAACTAAGCAATGAGAAAATAGGGGAGCTTGGCAGATGGTGGGATGGCCCCCAGATCTGGGCTGCCGCGAAGGGGACGAAAGGTGGGGTGGGGATCCTGATCCACAGGGATCTAGGGATGCTAATCGAGGACTACTTTGCCGACCTATGGGGGAGGTGGGCGTGGGTAGTTCTCTCTAATGGGGATGTGACCTGGGCGGTGGTCTCGGTTTATGCACCGGTAGAACGTAAGGAGCGGTCAGTCTTCTTTCAGGAACTTAGAGTAACGCTACCGAAAGTAGATAACATTGTTATTAGGGGAGATCTCAACACGGTGTTAGACACAATGGAGAGTCAGCATACTAGTGGATGCGGTAAGGATACACTCTCACTTGTTGATCTGATGCTAGACTTCGACCTTCTGATCCTTTTAGGGACATGCATCCGGGGGATAAGGGTTTCACGTGGTTCTCTCATAAGGGAAGGGGAAGACGGTTGAACTATCTCCTGATGGGAGGGGAAGTGAAAGAGGGGGCGATCAAGATCGATACCATGGAGAGTCCGATGTCAGACCACAAAACGGTGGTAGGGGTATTTAATCTGGGTATTAACCAGGAAAGAGGGAAGGGATATTTTAAATTAAATGTCTCTAATCTGAAGGATGAAGGGATGAACAGTTGGGTGAAGGGATTTTGGGTATCATGGGGAAGGCAGAAAGAAAAGTTCAGCTCGTTAGCAGAATGGTGGGATGCGAGAGTGCGGATTGTTTTCAATTTTCTTAATGTTTTTTCACGAATATTGGCTTTAAATAGGAACAAGAGGGAGAGGGAGTGCCGGAAGAAAGTAGGAGAGGCGGAAGAACGGATGCAGCAGCACCCGATTTCTAAGCTAACGTGGGGAAAGGAGAGGGCCTGCAGACAGGCGGATTGGGACTTGCTGCAGCAGGAAGAATCAGACCAATGGGCGGAGAGACTTAAAGTAAAAGGGATACAGGTGTATGATAGAATATCTAGAGCTACTTTCCAAAAGCTCACCCTAGCAAGAACTGCGCCGGTCATGAAAGAACTTAAACACCCATTTGAGGGCGAGGAACCGCTTGCAGTCATACCTGCTGACTTATGTAGATACGCAATGGCTTATTACTGGGATATCCTTACAACAAGGAGACCCGGGGAAGGTGCAAGCACAGACCTGGCAAATGACTCAGCACATTGGAATAGCACAACAGTCAGGTTGACTACTCAAGCTCGGTTGGACCTAGATAAACCCATAACGTGTGAAGAAGCATGGAGTGCAGTGAAAGCGATGGCCAAAGGAAAAACACCTGGAAGCGATGGTCTCCCGGTAGAAAACCGAAAACATTGGGAGTTTGTGGGTGCAGATTTAGTGGAAGTGTATAACGAGATTCAATTAGGGGGTAGGCTTCCGGTTACAGCGTGCAGAGGCATCATCTCACTTATATACAAGAAAGGGGACACCAATGAAATTCGGAATTGGAGACCGATATCCCTGTTGAATGTATCGTACAAAATTCTCGCAAAGACTCTGGCGCGAAGGTTATGGAAGTACCTCCCATCGTTAGTTGAAGATGATCAGGCAGCGTTTGTTCAAGGAAGATCAATTTATGACAACATAGTGACTGTTGTGGAAGCATTGGAAGTGGTAGGGGAGGAAGATCTAGATGTGGTCGTCATTCTGTTGGATATGGAAAAGGCGTACGACCGGGTAAACTGGTCGTACGTCTTAACCTCACTAAGATGGATGAATTTCGGGGAGTCCTTCTGTAGTTGGGTAGTGGCACTCTACTCACTCTCCACAGCGTCGGTAATGGTGAATGGGCACATCTCCGCCCCTTTTCAGTTATCTCGCTCGCTGCGACAGGGGTGTCCGCTCGCTCCCCTGCTGTTTGTGGTTCATTTGAAGATCCCCCTGAATAATATCCGATCACAGACACAGATAGTTGGTTTGCAGGTGGACCTCCAAAACTGCAAGGTCAAGGCCTTAGCGGACGATTTGTTTGCAGTAACAAAGAACACTGTGGCTTCGATGACGGCGCTGCGCAGGTATCTGAAGGAATACGAAGAGCTCTCGGAGGCGGCCATCAATTGGTCCAAGTCTGCCTTCTTTCTTCCGGAGAAGTATACACCGACGGTGGAATGGGGGATGAAGCGTATTCAACAAAATGATTCTGAAAGGTTCTTAGGGGTTCAAGTGGTACTCACTTCATGTGCACTTCGACAAGAGGAGATTTTGCAAGCGAGGGTACTGCAAAGGATGTCGACCTGGGGGCGGGCCCCCCACCTCTCATTGTTTGGACGTGCTCTGGTATTGAACGTTGACATATGTCGGTAATGTGAGGCCAATCCGGAAAAAGACTCAGATGATACTTAAAAGGAAAGCGGCAAGATTCGTGTGGCGTCCCCATGCGGAGGAGAAAGAAGGAGTGATGTCCAAGGTAGCGTGGGATTTGATCTGTGCGCCTAAACAGGAAGGAGGGCTCGGTTTGGTGGATCCAGGGAGGCAGAATGTAGCTATGCTTGCAAGATGGGTAGTTCGGGCGATCTGCACAGATCAGGACAAACACTGGATCATCTTGGGAGAAAGAATCCTGGCGAAGGAATGGCGCTTGTCTAGACCGAAGGATGTGTGGGTCTGCGTGAGGATAGAGTCCTACTTACACAGGCATATAAAGTCGGAGTTTTGGAGTGCAGTCTTGCAGGCCTGGAAGAAAGTCAAACCGGATATGGTGTCGGAGCCAAAGTCGAAGGAAGAAGTGTTGTCGCAAATTATTTTTGAGAATCCTCGGCTCCGAGACTCACAGGGAAGGATGTTGATGGCAAACACTGCGTCTGGGAGCTTTGGAAGGGCTTGGACGGAACGAGGAGTGGTGCGAGTAAGAGATAACTGGAATGGGGTGGTAGGGATATGGTGTACAGTGGAAGAGCGGGACGAAAAGCTGCTACCCTGTAAATATGTATGTTCAAGGAGGTCTGCAATCCTAGAGGCAATCCCTGAGGAATGGAAGGCAATCTTGTCTCCATTGCAATTCAACTCTGTAGGGACCTGGTGTGAAATGGATACAGGGCAGTCGGACAGAAAATTTGTGAAGTTCATGGAGCAATGTCCTCATCAAGGAAGGCTGTTCCAAGTATGGTCCGAAGTGGACCCGAAGGGGAAGGGGAAATTGTCCCTGGATGAGGAGGAAGGAAATGTCCTGACTATACCAAGAGGCAAATTGACAGAGATCAGAGTATGGGAGATAGTGGATCAGGAAGGAAACTGGGATGCGGTGTTATGGAATCAAGGAAAACCTATAGTGGATCTGAGAGCGGATCCCAATCAATGGGCATGGAGAGGGAGAGGCAGGAAGGGAGAGCACGCTAAGTTGGATGAGTACTCACTGAACCTAGCTTATAGACTTCAGGCATCGACAAGGACTCCACTGACAACAGCAATAGAAAGATGGTCGAGGGTTTACCTAGAATGCACAGTTAAAATTACATTTGCACTGGAGAGATGTTGGCTACAATTAGCAGATCCCCCACACCCAAGAGCAGCAGTTCTTCTCTGGTTGGAATCCTTGCTGGCCACCCCTTCAGCGGTTTGGCTGATAAGCCATGGTCTGAAGGTATAACAGAAAAATTTCCTAGAATTAAATAATAATTCTAGAGTAAAATTACATTCTAAATTTTAAATTTTCATTCCATCTTAAAAAATGTCATTCCAATTTCAAAATTTTTCGTCCTACTTGAAAACTTTCCTTCCAAGAATGGGGTTTCCCTTCTTATTTGAACTGCATTCTAAAGATGGATTGAAAGTCTGGATGAGTTCATGAAATATTTTAATTGGATTGTCATTCTAAGTAAGGATTTTCAATTATAAATAGGTTAGTCCAATCTAAATTAGAAGATATTTGTTGTAGTAGAATGAAAGTTTAATTAAAACATTTCATAAACTCGTCCAGACTTTCATTCCATCTTAACAAATAGATGTAGTTGGAAGGGAAAGCTCATATTTAGACGGGAACTTATCAAATTAAATTGAAAATTTTAGAATTGGACGAACATTGGAATAATAATTTATAAATATGAAGGATTTTTTTTTTATGGAATGTTTTTTTTCAACTTTCATTTCTTGTGGGAATTTTTCTGTTGTAGACCCTCGGTGCAAGAGGTGCAGGTGGATGTTCGAATCGACAACCCACATCTGGTGAGATTGCCCAGCCTCGAGGAGGATCTGGGATTGGTAGGCCAGGCAATGGGAAGATCATGTTGGAGATGGGTTCAAGTGGGACAGGGACTAGGTGTTGTTGGGAGGTGTCCCCGAGGATCGCCTACTGAAGAAAGGTTGGGGGTATGTTGCTCAGGGAGTTAGAGCAATTGGTTTCTGGGTTATCTGGATAGAAAGGAACAGAACCCAGTTCGAAGACAAGATTATGCCTGACCAAGAGATCAAGGCAACAATGAAAGGGATGCTTCGTAGAACAATTACAACAGAATGGAGAAGGAAGGTACCGAAGGGAAGTAGTTGTTCAACAGGGTTCAGATGGTTCATGGACACCTGGGGTCAAGGGGGTAAACTGGTGACAGTGGGGGGGAATGGGACTTTGGAGTTTGCAGACTGGTTACTGAAGTGACTTTCGGGTAGAATAGGCGTACCAGGGCACTCGGTTCTCTTTCCACAGTAGGAGGCAGAAGGGCAGGTGGGGTAAGAGAGTGTCAAAGGAATGAGGAGTCGTGGTAGGCTCCGACCGCCGTATAGGCGGGATGAGAGGTGTGTAGGGTAGGGAGGGTAGCAGTAGTTCATAGGTTGTAATGGGAGGAGGTTTTGCTCGTTTTGTTAGGAGGATATAATGGAATTAAGAAAATAAAAGAGGCTTGTTGCGTTGTTTTAGTAGGATAGTCTTTTCTTTTTGTCGTTGATGATAATTAAGTTGTGGGGTGTTGGCCTCCTGGTTCCCTAGGAGAAATTCCTAGTGTAAAGTATGGTAGTATTAGCTGGTTGGATGCAGGGTAGTAGGATAGCCTGTGGGTGCTTTGCTTTAAGTTTTCTCTTTACTTTTGGAGTTGTTGGGCAATGGCCTACTGATCAGTAACTGGGGTTTGTCCAAGTGAAAGGGTTCCGAGTCGCTCTGGGTTGTTTGTGAGGATTCCCGGCCTCAGGGTTGGTTTTTTAATGGAATTCCTTGCTTTTTCCCAAAAAAAAAAAAAAAAAAAAAAAAAAAAACAGAACACAACAAAAGGAAGGGGGGAGAAACGAAAGGTATGGCGGTCCCAAAAATGGAATGAAAGATATATGACAGGGGTGAACAAAGGGCACCCTGGGTACCCTGTCATTTTTGGAATGAACGCCTGTTGTCGGGGCAGTTTGTGCCATTTGCAATGCCCCCCCTCTCGTTTGGGAGTTTGAGAGGGCCCGTCGTGAGCTGGAGTTACACGGAATGCACACCTGCTCTTTGGACACTTTGGACACTTTGGACACAACCTCTGAGGGCAATCTCGTAATTCTGATTTTCCCGTTTTGGGGTTTCAGATTCTACTGCTCACTGTATATTTGTTGCTGGATTGGGACTCCTGGCAGGACCATTTTGGTTCAGGGATTTCTAGTAGGACCATTTTCATTCTGGGATTTCTAGTACGTTGTGTCCCATATTTGTTGATGGATTGGAACTCCTGTCAGGGCCCGTTTTCAGTTTTTAGTTTTTTTTTGAGATTTTTTAGATTTTTGGTATGCTGCGTCCCACATATGGGCCGCGGAACCGTGATCATGGATCATTTGTCACTGGATTGGAACTCCTGGCAGGGCCAGTTTTGTGATTTTGGGCCCAGTTTTGAGATTTTTGGGCTCAGTTTTGAGATTTTTGGTACGCGACATCCCACATATGGCCCCGGAACCCTTGATCACGGATCATGGACTTGGCCCTCTATTTGTCTTTGGATTGGAACTCCTGGAAGGGCCAGTTTTGTGATTTCTGGGCCCAGAAGTTTTGTGATTTCTGGGCCCAGTTTTGAGACTTTTGGTACGCTGCATCCCACCACATATGGATGGCCCCGGAACCGTGATCTCGGATCATGGACTGGACTCTATATTTGTTTCCCGTTGGATTGGAACCCCCTCTCAGGGGCCAGTTTAGTGATTTTGGACCCAGTTTTGAGATATTTGGTACGCTGAGGATCATGGACTGGGCTCTGTATTGGTTTGCCGTTGGATTGGAACCCCTTTCAGGGCCAGTTTAGTGATTTTTGGACCCAGTTTTGAGGTATTTGGTACCCTACGTCCCACGCCAGTTTAGTGATTTTTGGACCCAGTTTTGAGGTATTTGGTACGCTGAGGATCATGGACTGGGCTCTATATTTGTTTGCCGTTGGATTGGAACCCCCTCTCAGGGCCAGTTTAGTGATTTTTGGACCCATTTCTGAGGTATTTGGTACCCTACGTCCGACGCCAATTTAGTGATTTTTGGACCCAGTTTTGAGGTATTTGGTACCCTACGTCCCACATATGGCTACGGCGCGGTGATCGGGGATCATCAACGGGACGGCGGCAGTGCACGCAGTGCACGAGTGTACAAGGTGGGGGCGCACTACGTCGCCGAGCTCGGCCGATGATATCGATGATATATGATATCGAGTGCGGCGCATGGGCGATGAGTGGAGACTGTACGGCGTGCGGGGTATGTATGGCATCTTTTGATCTTGCTGCATTAGTCACGACATGCACAAAAAGACAAAAAATGACGACGTATCTTCTCATGATCTAGGGGAAGATTCATTCTCATTGTGTGCTCATTTGGTCGGTAGTGGAGCCGGGCTCTTTATTCCCTGCCTGTGTGATTTTCGAGTTGTTGTTATGTTCCATGCTTTCCGGTCCATTATTACCTATACCTCTGTCCTTCCTGTCTTCAACTTGCCGCCTCCTCTCCTTCTCTCTCTCTCTCTCTCTCTCTCTCTCTCTCTCTCTCTCTCTCTCTCTCAACGCTCCCTCCACCTCCCTTGTGGACCACCTCCTCTCTCCCTTGTCATCCACATCTTTGCGCTTCCTTTGCTCCTCCTCCCGCCTCCTCTTTTTTTCTCAATCTCTCTCTCTTCTTTCTTCATCTCTCTCTTCTCTCCGTCACCACCTTCTTCTCTCTTCTTCTTGTCGCCCTGACCATCGCCTTCCGTTCTCGTCTTTCTTCCGTACCTGTAATCCCATGCCCTATCCTCTCTCCCTTCTCTCTCCATTGCTGAAACGTTGTCCACCGCTGCTTTTGTCATCGACCTAGGAGGACACATGTGCGCGCGCGCGCGCGCGTGTGTGTGTGTGTGTGTGTGTGTGTGTGTGTGTGTGTGTGTGTGTGTGTGTGTGTGCGTGTTAAAGCAAAGAAACCCAAGCTCGCGCTCTCATTCCATCGACAAATTGTCACAAACCATCCATAAAACAAAAGAAAGTATAAATAGGCAGCATAGTAGAAGATGCAAGGTTGGCCACATTTGTGTGGGTAAGCGCCAAATGGCCACACATCCGTCTGCTGCTGCTGCTGCACCTGCTCTGTGTGTGTGTGTGTGTGTGTGTGTGTGTGTGTGTGTGTGTGGATGTGTGTGTGTGTGTGTGTGTGTGTGTGTGTGTGTGTGTGTTGAAAACAAAGAACTCTCTCTCTCTCTCATTCCATCCACAAATCGTCACAAATCATCCACAAAACAAAAGAATGTATAGGTAGGCAATACAGTAGAAGATGCAAGGTTGGCCACACACCCATCTGCCGTTTGTGTTGTTAAGCGTCAAATGCCCACACACCCATCTGCCTCTCTCTCTCTCTCTCTCTGTGCCTTGTGTTTTTTTTTTTTTTTCTTGTTTTTCCCTTTTCATATTTTCCTGCTTTTCAGTTATTGTCCGACTCAATTGTGTAGGGCTATCCCCCTCCCTCTCTTCGTCATACCTACCTACCGTCTTCACCTGGACAGAACGCACGGTCAAATCGAACTTTATTTGGTGGAACTCCTAGTCTAGATACAGCAATAATGACCATGCGTTCTATTCGAGTGAAGGCGGTAGGGGCGAAAAACGAAATAAGAAAAAAAAAAAAAAGGCCACACATGATGATGTGGTATTTGCAAATACTGTAAGTTCCTGTCGTGTTTTGCGAACAAGTCCTTGTCGTTGTTGCCAACAAGTCCCGGTCAGATGCAATGCATGTGGTGTATCGGCTGAAAGGGTATGGGAAAAAAAAAAAAAAAAAAAAAAAGGTGGTATCTCATGTTTATATCTGACGTGGATTATTTTTTGGATAAGGTTTGGATAAGGTTCCGAGTGTGCCACGTGTCTCATCGATAAGGTTTGGATAAGGTTCCAAGTGTGCCACGTGTCTCATCGTGCTTGACTGCTCTGCTCATTTGTCACATGTCAGATGTAAATCTGACGTGGACTACCGTCTTCCCCCGAATACAGCGCGGGGTCATTATGCACTGTATCTAGTCTAGTTGCCCCAAATTACAGCTGTAATGACCGTACGTTGTATTTCGCTGAAGACCGTATAGTTAGACTGGATACGGTCTGTATGCCACGTGGCAGTCGGGTACGTATGCCACGTGGCAGTCGTGCTGACTGCTGCTCTCTTTCATTCATTTATCCAATTCATATTTAAATCTCGTTCCCGCCAATGTATCAAAAAGTCGTTCCACTTTCGCACTGATAATTACTGTAAGTCTGTAAGTGTATTCCTCTATTGGCGCCATTCACTCTGAGCTGCGCGCCAATGTAGTCCACGTCAGGTGATAATCATCTTCCCGCCAATTTGTGCCATGTAGTCCACGTCAGATGATAATAATCTTCCCACCAATTTGTGCCATGTAGTCCACGTCAGATGATAATAATCTTCCCGCCAATTTGTGCCATGTAATCGACGGCAGATGATAATAGTCTTCCCGCCAATTTTTGCCGGACAGGACACCCTACTTACCGGGTACGATCCTTGTTTCGCGTAGGGACACACTCGTCGGCCACCTGTTGCTTGTTCCTCTTCCTCCTTTTCCTCCTCCTCCTCCCCCTCCTCCTCCTGTTCTTCTCCATGGTAGGCATCACTCCTTAAGCTTGGCCAGTCCTTAACCTCTTGTGGGAATGTAATTGTCTTTCGCTTTCTCTCTATCTCTCTCTGTGCTACTCTCTCTCTCTCTCCCTCTCTCTTTCTGCCTTACTCTCGCTCTTTCTCTTTCTCTTTCTCTGTCTTACTATCCTCTCTCTCTCTTTCTCTTTCTCTATCGTCTCTCTCTCTCTCTCTCTCTTGCTCTCTCTCTTTCTCTAGTCTCTCGTTCGCTCTTTCTCTTTCTCTTTCTCTCTCTCTCCTTCTCTCCTTCTCTCTTTTTCTCCTTCTCTCTCTCTCTCTTTCTCTCCTCTGTTTCTTTTTCTCTCTCCCTCTCTTTCTCTTTTGCTTTCTCTCCTTCTCCTTCTCGTTCTCCTTCTCGTTCTCTCCCTCTTTCTCTTTCTTTCCTGGTCGTCTGCTCGTCTTCTTTCCTTCTCTCTCTCTCTCTCTCTCTCTCTCTCTCTCTCTCTCTTTCTTCCTCTTTCTCTCTCTCTCTCTCCTTCTTTCTCCCTCCCCCTCTCGTACATTCATCTCTTCGTACGCTCTCTGCCAGATTCGTTCCATCAGTTCTGTTCTCTTTCGCTTGGCAAATTTAAATCTTTCTTCCGCTGGAAAAAAAAAACAAAAATTTCAAAAATTTTCAAAAAAAGGACCTTTCACTGCCTTTCTTCCGAGAGCCCCCCCCCCCCCCCCCCCCCCCCCCCCCCCCCAATATTGTCTTCTCTCCCCCTCTCCCCGCTTTTCGAAATCGACCTTCCTTTGTCTTCCTCCTGCCTTCTTCAATGGTGCTTTTTCCATTTATTACTGTTAATTTTTAATATGCCTTTTTTTCTTTGTCCAACCTGTAGTATCTGCACCTGGGGTCCCCTGTGGCCCTGATTTGCAGGCCAAGGTGCACGCTCATGTGCCATAATGGGCCTCGCTCCACTCTACTCATGCACAAAAGTCACGAACTAATTTGAATTTGCAAAAAAAAAAAGAAAAGAAAAAAAGAAAAAAAAAGAAGTCACGAACTATATTGGTAGTGCATTGTATCTTTCTTTCCCTGTTCTACCCGTCTTCCCCCGAACACAACGCACCCTCATTTTGACTGTATCGGGCTGGAAACATGCCTTGTATACGTTCATTTTCAGGGTGCGTTATGTTCGGGGAAGACCGCAGCGAAGGATTGTCTCATTTTGCACGTTCAGAGTTTTTTTTTTGTTTTTGTTACGTTCAGAGATTAGTGGAAGCGACGCCCAATGACAAGTCAAGTTGAGCTTTCCAAAAAAAAAAAAAAAAAAAAAAAGTTGAGATTTCCTTAAACCACCAGTTGACGCGAGCCTCAGTTGATAAATGAACCTGCCTTCTTCGCCCAGATACAACGTATTGTCATTTTTTTTATAGCTGTATTCGGGGTATCTTTCAGTCTAAATACACAGCTGGAATGACCGTGCGTTGTATTCGGGCGAACAAGGGTAGAGGGCAGGTTAGGCTCCAAGGCGCGCGAGCTCTGCAACCGAGCCTTTTCAGACTGGCTGGCCTGCCGCTCTCGCTGCCGGCCCCTACAGTCTTCCCCCGAATACAACGCACGGTCAGTATAGCTGAATTTGGGCCATCTTTCCGTCTAAATTCGGCTAGAATGACCGTACGTTGTATTCCGGGGAAGACTGTAGCTCCCCCGAGTACAACGCACGGTAATTATAGCTGTATTTGAGGTATCTTTCAGTCTACATTCAGCTATAATGACCGGGCCTTGTATTCGGGGGCAGACGGTAGCCCCAGCCCTAATCGAAATGGTCTTACATTAAAAAAGAAAAAGAAAAAAAAAGAGGTCTTACGGCGTAAGAAAAACGGTAAGAGCAGTACTTCATCATTTGAACTGACAGGCCCTACAGTCTTCCCCCGAATACAACGTATGGTCATTATAGCTGAATTTGGTGCATCTTTCCGTCTAAAAGCTGAATTTGGTGCATCTTTCCGTCTAAATTCAGCTATAATGACCGTACGTTGTACTCGGGGGAAGACTGTAGATTCTTCAGAATTGCAGGGGCGGGGAAAAAAGAAAAGAAAAGAAAAAAATTGCAGTGTTTTTGTTTTTTTACTCACCTGTTTCCACTCTGGAGTTCGAACTCAGGGGCGTGGTCCCACTAGCAAAGAGGATCGGATTGAATGCCTGAATCTGGACGAGGTTATGGAGATGTACAGGAAATCGAGATTGAACTGCTTTTTCTGCATCTCTGCATAAAACACATCCAGATTCAGGAGCTCGATTCTATCCTTTTTGCTAATGGGACCTCGCCCCAGGTCAGTGTTTCAACATTTGAGTGGTGTACCAACTGAGGAGCTACCTTCTTCCGCCGAATACAACGTATACGGTCATTATAGCTGTATTTGAGGCATCTTTCAGTCTAGATACAGCTCTATAATGACCGTATACGTTGTATTCAGGGGAATAAGATATAGGCCAGTTGGTAGAGCCCACTCATTTGGTGACCGACCGAGGCCCAAGTCCCACTAGCAGCGTTGAGCTACCTCAACGCCCGAATCTGGACGTGTTTTTGGAGACGTGCAGTTCAGGAAACTCGACACCATTTCTGCACATCTCCGTAAAAGCGTCCAGATTCAGGCGTTGAGGATACTCAACGCTGCTAGTGGGACTTGGCCCCGGTGGTGGACTAAAGAGGCCTAAATGACCAAGGGGCCTACCGGTAGCCCACTTGGTGCACCTACCGGTAGCGCACGTGGTACACACATGAATTGTTAAAATTGAAAAAAAATAGAGACCCAAGTTCGAATCCACATGCAGTCAGATGAACGGAATAAAATCATTCTGAATTACCTGGGCCGAGGTCCCACTAGCAAGAAGGATAGGATCGAGCTCCTGAATCTGGACGTGTTTTCTGCAGAGATGCAGAAGAGCAGTTCAATCTCGATTTCCTGCACATCTCCATAACCTCGTCCAGATTCAGGCATTCGATCCGATCCTGTTTGCTAGTGGGACCGCTCCCCTGGGGCCCGGGGATAAGCTACAGGTAGCCCACGTAGATAAGCATACTGCCTTCCACCGGACCTGTTTTTCTTTGTGTGTGTGTTTTTTTTTTTTTTTTTTTTTTTTTCCAGGTTTGTGGAATAATATCAGGACAGCGGCCCGGTTTTGGTCATTTCTGTTCCTGGGGCGAGGTCCCACTAACCAAGAGGATCGGATAAAGCTCCTGAATCTGCGCTTGTTTTCAGCAGAGATGCAGAAAAGCAGTTCAATCTCAATTTTCTGCACCTTTGCACAAACCCTTCCAGATTCAGGCGTTCAATCCAATCCTCTTTGCTAGTGGGA